>CM077150.1:197630179-197963815 GCA_039583875.1 Platanthera guangdongensis | reverse complement strand
CTTTTCAAATACTTCAACAATATTGTTTTATTCATTTTGACAAGTCCAACTTCGTCAATTTGTTACTTTGCATAACTTATTATCTGTTCTCTTAATCTTATTCCACTTGTTCCATAACATTTGCACACTTATCGTGGTCTAGGGCTTTGCCAAGTTGAATAGGTACTTGAGCTTGTCAGTATTATGCTGAATTTCAGCAAACCTCTGCTCATCTCAGTCTCAAGAGCAGTTACCTTATTAGTGACTATCTTTAGAGAGGTGTCAAAATAATTTCTTGTTCTTGCAGCAGGAAAGAGATTTGGGACAGCAAATCTGAGGAGGAAGAGACTGTAATAGCAGTAGTAGAGGGAGCAGCAGTAGGGAGAGGAGGAGTTACCCAAGGAGCTATTTCTTCAATGATCACAGAGCTGTCAGCTCTTGTGGTATGAATTACAGCATCCCTTTCTTCTGTATCATGAGGGATGGAGAAATCTAGGTTTCTGAGAGGGGCCTCAGCTGGCTCTGGTGAGGGCTCATCAGATATAAGAATGGTTTCTTGCTGGTCTTTGAGGGCATCTAGAGATTTGTCTGGAGTCCTGGCTGGAGAATGTGTAGGAGAGTGTGCTGGAGTGGAGTCCTTGTGACATTCAGAGGATGGAGATGGAGGAGATAGAGGAGGAATGGGCATCACTTCTTCAGAAAGCTCTGCAATCATAGCATCTATGGCAGCAGCTGGAGAGAAGAGATTCTGGAGGTATCGCATCTGAGGGAGTTGCTGGATTTAGTGGAGTATGAGGTAGGGAAGGAATTTTTGGCTGAGGAGAGGGCTTCCTGACTGAGGTAGAAGGAGCAGGCTCCCCTCACTTGGTGCACCAGAGGAGCTGTCCACATGATGAGGAGAGGGAGATGGAGTCCTGTCTTCAAGTGCTGGGTCTGCTGGATTTTCTGAAATCTTTGCAGCTTGGGCAGGATTCTTCAGCTTGAGTTCCCATCTCTGAATTGAAGAGATGGAGACCTTCTTCATGTGATGAAGAGGGGTCCCTTTGGATAAGTTGAATACCTCAGGATTTGTTTCATGGAGGAGCAGAGAGATAATTCTGGCGTAGTTGGGGGATCTTAAACTGTCCTTGATTTTGTCCAGAATCAACATCCCAAACTGATATTTCTTGTTGCAGACAATGACTTGCATTATGTCGAAGAAATATATAGGAATGTCCCTTATGGAGTTGGTCTTGCACAGCAGAATCTTGCCAATAATATCAACTAGAAATTTTCCTTCAGCGTTCATGTCTGACCTTTTAATATACTGAGCTTCAGATGAAATGCCACAGAAAAGGGCTGTTCTGTCAGAGTCTTCATCATTTAGGTCATCTTCTTCATCTACAAGCGGTAATCGGAGAAGCTGAGAGACAGAGGTCTTGGTGAGCTTGTTTTGACACCTTTCACCTTTGATTTTAGGACAAGTCCATGACGCTTGACCTTCAGGATTGAGAAGAATTCAGCGACTTCGGGAATAAAATTCGGCAGGGTTCCTGGAGGATGAAGGAGAGGCCGGCGGTGTCGAGAAGGATGAGAAGGTTGTGGAAGTCATCTGAGAGCTCTGCAATACCTGCGGTAACGAGTTCTGATCTGACGCCTATCTTGGAATAAGCAGCCATGACTGCGGTTGACTGGAAGTGGTGAGGAGGGAAGAGGCTCTGCAACAGCGGTGGAGTAGGCGGAAACGGCAGAGGGTACTCGAGAGAACGAAATGATTTCGTGTAGGTTTGGGTTTTTCGCAATTTCATGTATAAAACCCTAAATTACATCTAATTAATTTAAAGGAAATTAACTAAATAGAGGGAAGAGGCGGCATTTAGCCTTGAGTGGCGAATAGAACAAATTTCAAAAACTGGCAAACACTACACGAGAGATATATAGACTACTCGAGTAGGTAAGTAGTTACTCGAGTAGGTCTTCAGAAATTACTCGAGTAGGTAGAGAAAAGTACTCGAGTAGGTAAGTCGGCAGTGACTCGAGTAGGTGAATTAACATACTCGAGTATGTCTTATACTTCTCGAGTCAAACTTTAAAAAAAATAATTTAGAAAATTTAAATTTTGATTAACCCCTAAAGTTTCTTGCCTGTTTGTCATTCCATCTTCTTTAGTCCTCCTTGTTGAGCATCCCAAGCTCAGTCTTGAAGAACGAGAACTTGGTCTCGTCTAGCGGCTTTGTGAAAATGTTTGCAATTTGCCTATCTGTAGGCACATATTGGAGATCTATGTCTCCATGCTCCACATGGCTCCCGGATGAAGTGATACCTTAGCTCGATGTGCTTTGTCCGGCTATGGGAGACTGGATTGTTGGTGATTGCGATTGCGCTGGAGGAGTCACAGTACAAAAGAATATCCTTGAACTGCAGATTGTAGTCCTCGAACTGATTCTTTATCCATAGTAACTGTGCGCAACAACTGCCTACAGAGATATACTCTGACTCAGCATTTGAGATTGCGACACAGTTCTGCTTCTTGCTACTCCAGGAAATTAGCCTTCTTCCAAGGAATTGGCATGTCCCGGAGGTGCTTTTCCTGTCATCCTTACTTCCTGCAAAATCTGCATCTGAGAAACCAATTAGTTCGCTGCCATTACTTCTTGGGCACCATAAGCCAAAATTTGGTGTACCTTTAAGGTATCTCAAGATCCGCTTTCAGCAGCATAGTGAGATTCCTTGGAGTTCACCTGAAATCTAGCACAGACACATGTTGAAAACAATATGTCAGGTCTACTTGCAGTAAGGTAGAGCAAGGATCCAATTATGCTTATGTACTTGGTTTCATCAAAAGGTTTCCCTTTTTCATCCTTGTCTAGAGACATAGTTGAGCCCATTGGAGTCCTCATAGAGGTTGCGTTCTCCATTCTGAATTTCTTAATTAGCTCTTTGGTGAACTTGGTCTGTGAGATGAAAATCCATCTTCAGATTGTTTCACCTGAAGCCCTAAGAAATACTTCAGCTCGCCCATACTGCTCATTTCAAACTTCCCTTGCATAAGTTTTGAGAACTTTTTGCAGAGGTTGTCATCTGTAGAGCCAAAAATAATGTCGTCGACATAGATTTGCACTAGCAAAATATTGTTTTATTTCCCTAAGAAATAATGTCTTATCTATCTTTCCCCTTGTGAACTTGTTCTCAAGTAGAAAGTTAGACAGCGTTTCATACCAAGCTCTAGGAGCTTGTTTCAGGCCATAGGGCCTTGTGCAGGAAATAAACATAATCTGAGAAGTTAGGATCTACGAAACCTGGTGGTTGTTCCACATACACTTCTTCCTTTATGTTGTCATTCAGGAAGGCAGACTTCACGTCCATCTGATAGACGGTGAAGCCTTTGAGTGCAGCATATGCTAGGAACAACCGTATTGCCTCCAGCCTTGCCACTGGAGCATATGTTTGGTCGAAGTCGATTCCTTCCTCCTGACGATAGCCCTTGGCGACTAGTCTGGCCTTGTTCTTTATGATAGTTCCGTCTTCATCCATCTTGTTCCCGTAGACCCATTTTGTTCCAATGACGTTCTTTCATTTGGGCCTTGGAACAAGCTTCCATATGTTGCATCGCTTGAACTGATTCAGTTCTTCTTCCATTGCCATTATCCATGATGCGTTTGAGTTTGCTTCCTCAAATTTCTTTGGTTCAACCTGTGAGAGAAAACTCAAATGAAGATTCTCATTAGTTGTAACTCTTTGAGTTTTGACAACATCCCGGGGATCGCCTATGATCTGGTCCATCGGGTGATCCTTCAGATGTCTGAGCTCTAGAGTTCTTGCATCTGGATTATCTTCAATCACTGGAGTGATTTCTTCATCTTGGATGACTTCTTCATTTTGATCATCATCCTCTCCAATAGGAGTTGGAGTGGTGATCTTAATGAGCTTTTCGCCTTTGTCTTCGGACGATTCATCCAAGCTGGTTTCTTTCAGCTTTTCACCTGCATCTTCAATGAGCACACTAGACGGATTGCTTTGCAGCAAGCTCGTCTCATCAAATACAACATGTATCGATTCTTTTACCACCATGTTTTTTCTATTGAAAATTCTATATGCCTTACTATGGCTACTATAACCTACGAAAATACCTTCAAAACTCTTTTCGCTGAACTTGGTAGTATGATACTTACCATTGTTAAGTACGAAGCATTTACAGCCAAAGATTCTAAAGTATGAGACTGTTGGTTTCCTGCCTTTTAGAAGTTTGTAAGGTGTCTTATCATGGTCTTTGTTTATGAGTGCTCGATTTTGCACGCGACATGCAGTGTTGACGGCTTCAGCCCAAAAGTACTCCAGAAGTGAAGCATCACTCAACATAGTCCTGCAGGCCTCTATGAGTGTTCTATTCCTTCTCTCGGCCACTCCATTCTGTTGTGGAGTGCGAGGAGAGGAAAACTCATGAAAGATACCTAGACTTTCGCAGAATTCTGTCATGGCCCCAGACTTGAACTCTGTTCTGTTGTCACTTCTGATTTTGAATATGGAGCAGTTATGTTCATTCTGGATTTGCCTGACAAAATTAGTAAAGATGTCGAAGGTATCTGACTTGTGTTTCAGAAATAACACCCACGCAAAGTGCGAGTAATCATGAACAATTACTAACGTATAATCCTTACCTCCCAAACTTCTAATTTGTAGTGGACCAAACAAGTCCATGTGTAGTAGATGAAGACATCTATTAGAGTCTTTGCCAATAATGCTTCTAAAGGTAGCCCTTGTCTACTTGGCTTTTACGCATGCATGACAAGGTATATCTTTGACGCACTTGACGTTTGGGGCATCACGTACTAAGTTCATTGAAAATAATTTATTAATAGTTTTGAAATTAATATGTGTTAGTCTCTTGTGCCATTGGTCACCAAGAGACGCACTATCTTTTGCTAAAAGACACACTGGTGTAGAGGAATCTATACAGATGAAATTTAAACAGAAAAATTTCCTGCTTCGAGTGCCGATAGAATCGTTTCCATATTGTCAACAGATTTTATCAGGCACTTATCAGCATGGAATTCAACTATGTATCCTTTATCGCAGAGTTGGCTTATGCTTATGAGATTGTGTTCCAATCCTTCGACATAAGCCACATCCGAGAAGGATACGTTGTCATTGGTAATCATATCGTAGCCTCTTGTAATTCCTCGGTCTGAACCTCCAAAGATGACCTTTGGTCCGTTCAAGACAGGAGAGATGTTTTGCAGAAGGCTTCTTGTCCAGTCATATGTCGAGAGCATCCACTGTCCAAGTACTGGATGGGCATTTTGTTGGCCTTTGGACATACCTGCAATCATAATCAATTTGCCTTAGGAACCCAAACACGTTTGGGTCCTTGGTCTCGGGTTAGGGTACTCCCCCTACGCGTGTTAGCATTATGAGCGGTCTTTCTCATATTGCTGACATGAGGGGTTGCAGCATTTCTGGAATTGAACCAGCAATCTATGGTGAAGTGACCAACCTTGCCACAGCACCAACAGTCAAATTTGTTGTACCTTTGCCTCAAGATCTCCTGCTTGACCTTTTGGAATTGTGGTCTAGCAGGAGCAGCATTCTTGGAGGAAGATGCCTCATGATGATGGCAATCACATGGCTTCTTCTCCTTTATGGGCTTCTCTACAACAAACTTTGTCTTTGGTTCCTTCTTGAAGTTATGCCCATGATTGAAAGGGCCATAGCTCCGAGGAATAACTTCTTCATAAGGTGCCTTAAAGACACTTTCGCCAAAGTTTCGGGGTCGAGTCCATCCTTGATAGCGGGACATTGGCTCTACATAGGTAGGCCTAGCAAAGTGCCCGTAGGATGAGTCAAAATCAAACTCATTTGTCGGAAAGATGACTTTCTTGAATGTAGTTTGATCTTGAGGGGCTTTCCCATTCTCTTTCGCTAAGGCCTTTTTGGCGGCCTTATTCTTCCGTTGACTCTTGTTTCTCCTAGAGGATTTGCTAGAAGCTTCTTCATGGCCTAATCCAGCTCCCTTGGCCTTTGCTGAGAATTCAACAACGAATGGAAGAACTGTTTTGGGCTTCGAGAAACTCTCAACAAGTTTCCTTTCAGCCGCAAGTTGGGCTTCCAATTCTTTGATGATCTTCTCCTTAAGATCAAGGTGCTCAAGAGCCTTATTTTATTCTTCAATAGCACTATTGAAGTTTTCTTAGAGGGAGTCAGTCTTTGCGACTTTCTCTCTCAAGATGCTCTCTTCGGCTTTTAGAGATTTGATCTCTTTAGCCTGAGTCTTCACGACTCAATGACATTTGTCGTAAGCCATGATTAACTCCTTGCACTGGGCCATTAATTCTAACTCATCGTCAGAGGAGCTACCCTCGCAATCATGTTCAGAGACTTCAGAATCTGAAAGAGGGGTATGAGAGTTTACCTTCCCAGTGAACTGGGGCTCTTGTTCATCATCTGTTTGAGCCATTAGCCCAAAATAAGCTTCTTCTTCTTCTTCACTTGACTCAGATGAGTCGGAGTCGCTAAGAGTCTTGCTCTTTTTGTCTATGAGGCTCTTCTCTTTCATCTTCTTGTTGTGTGAGGATTTCTTCTCTTCTCTTCTACCACCCTCCTTCTTCTTATGAGGGCAGTCAACAATGACGTGACCTGGCTTATTACAGCAATAGCAAATGATGTCAGTTGAAACGTATTTGTTCTGTTTAGTATGGTACCTTTCGTGGCTGCTTGAGCCTTTTCTTTGTCGATCACCATCGCGCCGCGATCTTCTATATGAGGCATCCTTGCCTTTCCATTGTTTCTTTTTATTAAGAAACTTCTTGAATTGCCTTGAGAGTCAGGAAAACTCTCCTTCAGATAGTTCAGAGCCTGAAGTGTTAGGCTCTGATGTTTCTTCTTCTTCATGAACTTCTGGAGCTGGAGCGGGGGAGGCAGCCTTAGTCTTTCTGGAGGTGTCTGCCTTCAAAGCGACAGATTTCTCCTTGAGTGCAGACCTGCCTTTCTCTTCTTCAACTTTTCTTGTATTGATTTGGAGTTCATAAGACATAAGCTTTCCAAAGAGATTTTGCGGGTCTGTTTCAGCTAGCTTCCCGAACTCCCTGATGGCGCATACCTTGTTATCCCATTCCTTGGTTAGGGATCTCAAGAATTTGTCGTTCAGTTATACGTTGGTGAAGACATGACCATACACCCTTAGGCCATTCACAATTTTGAAGAAGTTTTCAAAAGTGTCGGCAATTGTTTCCTTGTTCCCTTGTCAGAATGCTTCATATTTCTGGTTGAGAAGGTATCTCCGATCATCCATTACTTCTTCAGTTCCTTCCATCAAAGTGACTAAGGAATGCCACATCTCCTTAGCCGATTGGCAGTGAATCAAATTCTGCAGCATCGAGTCATTGACTGCACTTGCTATAATGTTCTTAGCTTTCTTGTCAAGGGAGACAATTACAATCTCGTCTTTGTCAAGATCCATTAGCTTTTTGGGAACTTTCTTGGTAGGGTCGATAGTGGACACAGTCATGGGAAAGTAAGGACCTTCTTCAACGATCATGAAGATCCTTGGATCCACAGCTTCCATGAAAAATTTATCCTTTCTTTCCACATGGGAAAGTTATTCTTGTTGCACAATGGAAGCTTGGCGATATCTTTGCCCTTGTCCATTTTATGGTAGAATCTTTCAGACAACAGATTTGGATCTGATCAAGGTGTTAACCTTTTGACGATCAACCTCGCTTTGATACCAATTGAAAGAAAACGGTTGTCAACCTAAACCACCTAGAGGGGGGTGAATAGGTGAGTTGTGCGTCTTTTGCGGAATAAAAAATAATTAGAGCACAGCACAAAACTATCTACCAATATCACAGACGACACAAGATTTATAGTGGTTCCCCGACCTTGGGTACATCCACTTTCCCTCACCGATCTAGCAATCAACTAGACTCGGCTACTCCACTATCTCGGATCGAAAAACCGATCCTACCCTCGGAACAAAGTTCCTACAAACTCGATCCAACCAACGGGATCTACACCTTGGAAGATAACACTTCCTACAAACTCGGAGTGAAAAAAAACAAACACCTACACTCGGAGAAACTTTCTCCTACAAGATTAATAAAGTTTTAGAAAAGTTATACAAACAGTAAATCCAATCAGATCTGATGAGACGGCCAGAATCTTCTTCTTATGAACTTTGCAGCACTTTCAGAAATCGATGAAGAAAATCTCGGCCCAGATCTGGATCTTCTTTGCTTTTACAGAATCAGTGAGAGAAGACGAACAGTGATGTCGATCTCGATTTGTAACTTTCTTCAGAATAGTCCTCTGAAAGTAGAAGCTTTGGCCGGAGAAGAAGGCGGCGGCGACGACTTCCGTTTCGTGAAAACAGAGAGGAGTCGACTGAAAAACTTTCTTAAAATAAATTGACAATGAAAACTTTCAGAATGCTTAGGGTTTGTCATTTTCTGATAAGACTTTATATAGGAGAGAGTAACTGTCATAATCGGTCATAATGATGTACACGTGGACCAATCATGTCGCGTGATTTGAAAATCCCGTCAGAAAAAGACTTGGACAAAATTTCAGGAAAGTTCAGCCATATACACGAGTAAGAGAAGAGCTACTCGAGTAGTTGAATAACAACTCGAGTACAAGTAGGAGAACATACTCGGGTATATAAAGATAGACTATTCAAGTAGGTAGAAACCAACTACTCGAGTAAGCAGATAGAACTACTCGAGTATGTAAAGTGACTTACTCTAGTACATGAAGGATCTACTCGAGTACAAGAAAGGACTACTCGAGTATATTACATAAACTACTCGAGTACATGAAGTACTACTCGAGTGGAATACTTGGAATAATTTCTGAAGACGTCAGCAAGCAGCTACTCGAGTAGTTGAACTAAACTACTCGAGCGGAAGTGATCTACTCGAGTAAGAGACTTAGAAAATTCTGGAGTTAGGGAAATTACAAAGTACATGAGTGAGACATGATCTACTCGAGTAGGTATAATGAACTACTCGAGTATGTTTCTATCTACTCGAGTATGTGAGTATACTTACTCGACTATATGAGTGTTTTTACTCGAGTCCATGACTTAGAAGAATTTTGATGAGTGAAGCCTTTAATACTCGGGTATAATGAATGATCTACTCGAGTATATAAACATGCTACTCGAGTATATGACTAAGTTACACGAGAGATACACTTAAGTACTTGAGTATAAAGCTTCTTTACTCGAGTAAATTATAACCAATCTACTCGAGTAGTTATGGACCTACTCGAGTAAAAGACTTAGAGAATTTTGTTGTTGGAAACTCTTTCTTCTAATGTAGTCAACTTCCAATTCTTTTCCCAAGGTCAAATAGCTTGAATATGAAGTGTATCCCAATAGAGAGACCACACATGAGTCAACACCTTGGAACATGCAATGAGGGATTACATTGCACAGTTCCTGTGTTTGGTGACCCACTGTGGACTGACATTGGTCTACACTTCCCAGTGAAGTTCCTGCAAACATATAACTCAAACCAAGCATCAAATACAACTTAATTCATCTTAGTTCCAGGGTGACTTCATCAAATCTGGGTTAGTGTGGATGCAATACCCAACACTTCCTCTTTCTTGCCGCACACTTAGCTTAGTCGCCAGCTCCCATGTTCTAGCCGTTGTCCTCTGCTTTATCGCCGCGACCTGTCCTTAAGTCATCGCGACCTGTTCTAGCCGCCCTCCTCTTCTTTATCGCTATGAACTGCCCTTAAGTCACTGCGACCTGTTCTAGAAGATCTCCTATTCTTTGTCGCCGCGACCTGCCCTTAAGTCGTCACGACCTTGTTAGCCGCTTTCCCTCTAGCGACTTTTTCCTTCTAGCTGCGGCTTGATTCTCTCGCTGTCTTCTTCTATGGACAACTCCAATATCTCCACCGCCACTACTCCCATTGTCGCTCATCCTCCTACACCTCCCACTCCTTCTGGTATTCTTGGCACCGCTTCCAAGCTTATTGGTCCCCACTATCCAGATTGGAGTGTCTCCTTCACCTTCCTCCTCCACTCTCAACGCAAACATCATCATCTCACCGATGACCCTCCTCTGCATGATTCTCCTCTCTTTGATGACTGAGATGCCAGCGATGCTCTTGTCTACACATGGTTGGCTAACAACCTATCGTATGAATGACTCCCTGTCATACATCATGATGAAACCGCCAAGGCCGCTTGGCTACATCTTGCCGCTCTCTACTCAAAGGGGGCTCAGACGTCTAACATCTATACTCTATATGCGGAGCTCTTTTCCCGTCCCTCCATGTCTCCAGCGGCTGCTTACCAGCAAGTTCAGGCTCTCGGAGTCGAGATTCTACAAAATTGCCACCTCTCTGCCGATCTCGCTGAGCAACACAAACACTTTTAGGAGATTCTGGTTTTGTGTTATCTTCTACGCCTTCCAGAGTCATATGACATGATCCGTCAACAGATCCTTAGTTAGGCGGAGTCTCCCACCCTGGATGCCACCACTGCCTGCATCGCCGCTATTACTTCTTTGCTCCAACGTCCGCGGTTATCCTCCCCTCCACCATCGAACATTTCCGCTCACCATACTCAGCGCAGTGGCTCTAGTGGCCACCACCTCCCATCCAGCGATCGTGGTGCTTCCCGCTTTCTTTGCTCTCACCGTGGCCGCACCAGCCACACAGTTGATCTTTGTTGGAAGAAGCATCCTCATCTTCGACCATCTGGTGACACCTCCAATTCATCTTCGAAGTTGTTCGCCTCTGTGGTCATGTCTTCAGGTAGTGCCCATGTCGCTACTCAAGGTAAATGGCTGATCAACTCTGGTGCTACCAATCATATGACCGGCAATCCGCACTGTTTGTCTCTCCTACAATAACATGACAGGCTACCCTCGGTCTTTGTTGCGGACGGCTCTCCCTCACAGCTCAATAGCACGGGGGTTGTTCAAGTAACTCTGTCTCTTCGCTTGGCAGACACCCTCTACGTGCCCAAGTTCCCTTGCAACTTATTATCAATTACTTCCCTTTGCAAACAACTATAATGCTGTGTCACATTCACGTCTACTAATTCTTTTCAGGATCCGGGCACCAAGCGTACGATTGCTACTGGGACTGAGAGTGGCGGCCTCTACTTCCTCGACAACATTTATGCGCTCTCCGCCTTCTTCACATCTTCTACTGATCTTCTCCAGTGGAACCTTCATCTTGGTCATGCTCCTCCACGTCTTCTCCATCAGCTTCTACCACATCTTCATCCATAAGGCCCATTGCTTTACTGTGAAGAATGTCAACTTGGCAAGCATCACCGCTCCTCCTTCCCACTAAAGCAAGGCCGTGGATCTTCCCGGCCATTTGAACTTGTTCACTCCGACATCTGGGGTCCTGCTCCTACCCTCACCATCGGTCGGGGTAGTTCATATTTTGTAACGTTTATTGATGATCTTTCTCGATGTACATGGGTTTATCTTTTAAAGGATCGCTCAGAACTTTATTCTGTATGGACATCTTTTTATCATATGGTTAAAACTCAGTTTGAAATGTCTATTAAAATTTTTCGTTATAACAACGCAAAAGAATATCTTAGCAATGCTTTTACTTCTTTTTGTGTGCAAAATGATATTCTTCATCAAACTACTTGTGTCTATACCTCGCAACAAAATGGGGTGGCGGAACGAAAGAACCGTCACCTTCTCGATGTCACCCGCACTCTGATGATACAAATGCAAGTTCCTCTCTCCTATTGGGGCTACGCTGTCCTCCTCTCCTGTTACCTCATTAATCGCATACCGTCCATGGTTCTCCACGGACAAACTCCCTTCTCTCTTCTCTATCCTGGCAAGGATGCATTTCCTCTTCCTCTGCGTATCTTTGGGTGCACGACCTTTGTGTACAATCCTTCCGTCATACATGACAAACTTGACTCACGTGCCACCAAATGTATCTTTTGGGGTTACTCAACTACCGAAAAAGGCTACTGTTGTTTTGATTCCGTTCTTCGGAAATAATACGTCTCCACAGATGTGACCTTCTTCGAGAATGTGTCCTATTTCTCCTCCGACATACCTCTACCCCTCCCACCGTCCCCTCCACCCCACCTACTCTCGTTGATATTTTCCAACCATCACCTCCGTCGTCTCCTCCTTCCCTCTCTTCCTCATCACTCCCTCCATCTCCCTCTTCTCCACGGCTGTCTCTCTCCTCTCCCGGGCAAGCTCTCTCCGCCACGGATGCTCTGGTTACTGAGGAACCTACCGACCTGGATCTTCCAATTACTCTTCGTAAAGGGGTGCGGACCTGTACCTAGCACCCGCTGGCTGCTGTTGTTTCATATGATCGTCTCACTCCTTTTCGCAGGGCGTTTGCATTGGCTATCTCCATGACTGCCACTCCCCCCACCTACCAGGAGGCTCTCACTATTCCTCATTGGAAGGCTGCCATGTATGAGGAAATTGCTACCCTTACTGAACGGGGCACCGGGACCCTAGTTCCCCCACCTTTGGGCACGGATGTTGTTGGCTGCCCCTGGGTCTTTGTTGTCAAATTCCATCCAGATGACAGCGTGGATCGCTACAAAGCCCGCCTGGTGGCTAAAGGATTCACTCAGAACTATGGTGTTAATTACTTCGACACCTTTTCTCCTGTTGCTCATCTCAGCACCATTCGGGTCCTTCTCTCGGTCGCTGTCAACCAGGATTGGCCTATTTCGTAGTTGGATGTTAAGAATGTTTTCCTCTACGGTGATTTGCAGGAAGATGTTTACATGGAGCAACCTCCTGGGTATGTTGCTCAGGGGGAGACACGAGTATGCCGGATAAAGAAGGCTATCTATGGCCTCAAGTAGAGTCCTCATGCCTGCTTTGACAAGTTTAGAGGTATTGTTGCGGCCATTGGTTTTACAAGAAGCTCAATCGATCACTCCTTGTTCGTTCGGAAAACCACCTCTGGTCTGATAGTTCTTGCGGTTTATGTTGATGACATTCTTCTTACTAGCGATGACCATGATGGGTAACGTTGACAAAGAAACACCTCCGTAAACACCGGGTAACAAAGGATATGGGCTCCCCGAAATACTTTATGGGGATTGAAATCTCTAGGAAGCCCAACTACATGGTCCTTTCCCAACGGAAGTATGCTCTTGATCTTCTAAAGGAGGCAGGATTCACTGGTGCTAAAACTGCCTATTGTCCCATGGCTGCTAGAGAAGACAAAACTTGGACAGATGACTCGCCTCTTCTATCCGATCTTACGAGATACCGGCGTCTGGTGGACAAACTCATTTATCTCACGGTAACCAGACGTGACAACTCTTATGTTATTGGTAAGGTGAGCCAGTTCACTCAAGCTCCTAGGGAGTGTCATTTACAATCTGCCTTGAGGATATTGGAGTATATTAAAGCAGCACTAGGGAAAGGACTCCTTTTTCAGAAGAATGGTCACCTAAGGGTTGATGCGTACTCTGATTCGAGCTATACTGATGACATTGGGGACCGCAAGTCGACATCAGGATTCTGCACGTTTGTTGGAGGAAATCTTGTGAGTTGAAAGAACAAGAAGCAGTCTGTTGTCTCCAGGTCTAGTGCAGAGGCAGAATATCGCAGTATGGCATCGACCACGTGTGAGTTGAAATGGTTACGGGCTCTCATGCTTGACTTAGGAGAGGTCTATAACTATCCTCTTCCTATGTTCTGTGACAATAAGGCCGTGATATACATCTCCAAAAATCCGGTCTTTCATGAGAGAACAAAACACATAGAAGTTGACTGTCATTTTATTCGGGAAGAGATCCTAAAGAAATAGATTTGTACTCTATTCGTCACTTCCGACAACGAGTTGGCAGACGTCTTCACCAAGCCGGTGTCCGCTTCCTTCTTCCACATCTGCGACAAGCTGGGCATGATTGATATCTATGCTCCAGCTTGAGGGTGAGTGTTGCAGTATGGAGGCTGAGCGGTCTGTTGTTGTTCGAAGACCGAGCGTCTGGCGGTTTATCCTTGCCGGTCTGTCTGTCGGGCTACTGCTGTTTGGTATCCCAGCGGTCTGGCAGTTTGTCTCAGATGATTTGGAGACCGGGAGGTCTAGCGGTCTCCTGTGTTGGCTTGCTCTCTATGGCACTTGTTCTCTCCTCCTGTTGGTTATCGGGCGGTTAGCCGACTTGTCTAACCGCACGGCCAGTCCGGTTTGTCTATTTTTAAAGCCGCATATACTTGTAAATTTTTAGTCCCACATTGCTTAATTGTAATCTCTCTCATCTCCTCCATTCTATAAAAGGGAGGCTATACCATTGTAATTGATATCTTTTTTGGATAATAAAGTTTACATTACTCCAAATTTTTGGTCTGCTTTATCGTGTTCGCACAGAGACCAGCGTTTTGGAGGCAAGGCCGCTGCGGTGCTTTCCAGCCGGCTAGCATTCCATGGCTCCGAAGCGATCGTCAAGGGTAATGATATTTCTTCATTTGACATGTGAAGTCCTTCCTTTTTGGCATGTGCATGGGATTCCCCCACCAGAGGGTGCATTGTGAAGGGATTTCCCTTGGGTTGATTCATGGAATCCCTAATTTGGCATATAGATCCAGAAATGGAGTACGGAATAAATATGCTGTGTGAAGCCCATCTGGACAGGTTGGTTTAGATTAGTGATGTTTCATTTACACCTCGGAGAAGACTCAGTGATGACGCGTGTAGTTTTTGGAATCGATGGGTTGAACCTATGAAGGGAAGTAGCAGGAAGTACTGGAGTGGTAGTCCAGGAAAATACCCTTGATGCTTGTGATGCTTGTTGGGTTGTGCCAGTGAAGGGTAGTAGCAGGATGTACTGGCGTGGAAGCCCAGGAAAAGACCCGCATATGCTTGTATTGCATGCGATGAACGATAAGGTGAAAGCTAGGAATGGAAAATGAGTTTTGTCCCTAATGCTGGGCATGGCATCTAGCTAACCTATGATTATGAAGCCAGTCCCGTGGGGATAGTATGGCTATTTGTGAGCTTGAAGAGCTCTGAAAAAGGCTTCGTTCTGAACGGACAAGAGGATGCCGACCCGCGTTAGTCTGGTCATAGAACTAACAATTTGAGCAACGGGCAAAGGTTGAACTATATCCGCATTATGGTTGTCCGCCATGAGTGTTTGGATGATTGGTATTCATCAGAAATGCATAGCAAGAGTCTTAGGCCTGCGCGCCATTAATACTAAAGTCTCCGGCTGAAAGCCATGGAGCAGAATGCTCAAGTTTGCCATTGGGCTTCGGGCCTTGAATGGCGGTGGGCAACTGGTATATCTGGTACTCCAGGAATATGCCCTGATTGCACGGATCGTCAGGCCGCGTGGCTGACGATTATGAAGGCTTGCTTGTGCGTGAGAGCACAATGTGTGATGTATATATATCTGCACGTAAATTGATATGCCTGCAGGGAAGGAATACCACTACCCCGAGAAAGGGTTAGGGTCGTTGTAAATTTGTTAGCTGAATGCTGACCGTTGCCTTGTTTGCCACCGTTGGGTGGGTTGTCCTTATACAGGTGCTGGAGAGCTAAGCGGGACATTTAAAGGCTGAAATCCCTGTTGCTGCTGCTGCTTCTAGCCCTCGAAGGCTATGTTGAAATATTATGTTTGTTCATGTGTGGCCGGCCTGCGCGCCAATGTTTGGAAGCCACTTTTGTACAGGGCAACTGTAAGGCCCTAAGGCCAAATGACATTGTATTTGGTGTACATTCCTATATAAATGTGGGTGTTTATATTCATGGACATTCATGGTTGGAGTTCAGTTTTTGTGTTAAAAGCTTCCGCTAGAATACTATGAGTTAGGATGCGCAACTCTGATATCAACCCATGACTTGCCCGCCTATTTTGTGGCATATGATGTGGGGCCCCGGCCGGACCTTCTATTATATGCTACATGAACGGATGTAGTCGTTACAGCTGAAGCCTGGAGTGAAACAGAAGATGAATCCTCATCTTCCTGCTACAGTGAAGATGAAGAAGAGGCTAAAGCAAAGGAGATTTGCTTGATGGCTATTGATGCATCAGGCAGCCTATCAGAAGCTGAGCAGTCAGACAATGAAGAACCATATGAATCTTAGGCAGATCATTTACTGTCCTCTTTTGATTTCAATTTAGATAGTTTTAGAACTGAATTTAAATCATTATGTATTGATCTAATAAATTCTGAGAAAGAAATTAGAACACTTAGAGAAAAATTGATTGAACAAGATAATTTCATTTCTGAAAACATTAATCTGAAAGATGAATTAACTTTAGCCAATGAACAAATCATCTCATTAAGAACTGAATTGGCTGAGGCAAGGCAACTTGAAGAATCCCTAAATGGGAGAAGCATCAAGTTGATGGGCATCACAAGCACAGTGAATGCCAGACTTATTGGCAAGCTGGGCTTAGGTGCTTCATCACGCCAACCCCCATTAATTCAGAAAAACATACTAACAACTCCATTAAATTCATTTCTAAAAAAGGTAACAAGAAAGTAGATGATATTAAGCTAATAGAATTTAAAAAGAAAAATAAGAAAAAGAGAAAGAACAAGAATAAGTATAACTATAACAATGTTCAGCAGATTTCGTCGAAATCAGATCGACTAAATGTGTACAGTTCGTCGAACTCAAGTCGACGAACTCCGAACGCAAACTTTTATTATAATTATTCATTGAACTATGATCGACGAAACTAGTATGGTTCGTCGAATGGAGATCGACAATATTGGGGCACAGAGAATGATTACTTCCATTCTTTGAGCGGAGTTTGACGAACTCGTCCCAATTCGTCGACCTTCGCTCGATGAACTTACCAGAATTCGTCAACCCCAGTTCAAAATAACAGAAATCTTAATTCTTATAGATCATTTAATCAACCAAGAGAATATGTTAATCCATTCACCCAGTGGATAATTCCACCAAGAAGATACCATCCCCTAGGTTATAAAAATCAACCTGAATACACTTATATCTCCAGTTTTAATTATGTAAATAAATAAGAACCCAAGATAACCTGGGTCAAGAATAGCTAATCTATTTCATTGTAGGTGAAAGACTATCCCACAACAGAGCAACAATGGTATCTGCATAGTGGCTATTCAAAGCATATGATTGGCAACAAGGACAACTTAATCAACTATAAGTCTAAGCTAGGACCAAAAGTAATATTTGGTGACTCCAAATGTGGCCAAACTGAAGGCTATGGGAAGGTTAAAATTGGAGTAGTCACTTTCAAGAAGGTAGCATATGTAAGTGGACTGAAGCACAACTTGATATCCATAAGTAAATTATGTGATGAAAGGTTTCAGGTATCATTTAATAAAACCTCCTGTATAATTACCTCAGTAGATAACCAAGTTGTATTAGCAGGAACTAGAGTACGAAACATCTATATAGTTAACTTTAAATCTGCTAAAACTAAAATATGACTATTTAATCAAACATGCAATAATAATGATCTTTGGCATAGGACATTAGGATATGTCAACTTGAAAAATATTGCTAAACTCTCTAGGGATAACCTTGTTAGAGGATTTCCGTCTTGCCCCTTTAAGAAGGAAACCCTTTGCAGGGCTTGTTAATTAGGCAAGCAAACTAAAAATAGCTTTAAGTCACTTAATAAGAGTGATTCACCTAGGATTCTATATTTGCTCCATATGGATCTCTTTGGACCCATTGCTATACAGAGCCTAGGAGGGAAGTCTTATACCTTAGTGATAGTTGATGAATTCTCTAGGTTTACTTGGGTGTTCTTCTTGAGAAACAAGTCTGATAACTTCAAGGTTCTTACAGACTTTCTTAAGAGCATAAGGATTGAGTATTCTACTCCAATTGCATTGATCAGAAGTGATCATGGTACTGAGTTTGAGTCCCTTCCCATGCAAGATTTCTGTGAGAAGGAAGGTATCAAGCATTGCTTCTCTACTTCTAGAACTCCTTAATAAAATGGTGTAGCTGAAAGGAAAAAAGGACCCTAATTAAAGTTGCAGGTTCATTACTTGTAGATGCTTACTTGCCCCTATTCTTTTGGGCAGAGGCTATAAGCACAACAAACTATATACTGAATAGAAGTTTGATTCACAAGCTTAAGGACAAGACCCCCTATGAACTACTCAAAGGGAAGAAACCTAAAGTAGATTATTTTAGAATTTTTGATTGTATTTGCTACATTCATAATAATGACAAGAGATACATTAGAAAGTTTGAAGCTAAAATTGAAATAGGAATTTTTCATTGATATTCCCAAATCAGCAAGGCTTATAGGGTTTATAATAAATCAACTATGAGAAAAGAAGAATCTATTCACATTTCTTTTGATGAAACTAACATGTTTTACAAGGAGAAGATTCCTTCTACTAATGAGACTTTGCAGGAATCACATCTGTGTGAGAAGTTGGTTGAGTTGAACCTTACCAAAAAGGTTGTTGCACATCCTTCTCCACTTATTATTGAAGATAGTGAAGATGATGTCACTGAACACAGTGAAGAGCCAACAATAGCTACCATATTTCCACAAGAGAAATTAATTCTCCAAGCTGTTACTTAACCAACTCCTCCTACTGAATTAATCACACTTAGAGATCACCATGTATCTCATGTGATTGGAGACATATCAGTGGACATGCAAACAAGGCAAAAACTCCAGCAGGACATGATGCATTCCTGCTTCATATCTCAAACTGAGCCCCAATCCATAAAAGATGCTGAGCAAGATCCACAATGACTTATAGCAATGCAAGAGGAGTTCAACCAATTTGAGAGATGTAGAGTTTGAGATTTAGTTCCAAGACCCAAAGACTACCCAGTCATTAGAACTAAATCGGTATTTAGAAACAAAATAGATACTCAAGGTCTTATCATCAGGAACAAGGCAAGGCTAATAACACAAGGCTATAGACAAGAGAAAGGCATTGATTATGATTAGACATTTGCCCTTGTTGTAAGGATTGAAGCCATCAGAATATTCCTAGCTTATGCAGCATACAAGAAGTTCACAGTATACCAAATGGATGTCAAGAGTGCATTCCTTAATGGTGAACTTAAAGAAGAGGTTTATGTAGAACAACTACCGGGTTTTATCTCTCCATCTCATCCCTCTTATGTTTTTAAATTGCATAAGGCTCTCTATGGTCTAAAGCAAGCTCCAAGAGCTTGGTATGAAACCTTATCTAGCTTTCTCTTAGAGCATAACGTTTCTAGAGGCATTGTAGATAGGACTTTGTTCATAAAGCATCATCATGATAAAAATATTTTAGTACAAATATATGTAGATGACATTATCTTTGGTTCTACTGATTCAAAAGTATGCAAAAGGTTTTCTGACCTTATGCATTCCAAGTTTGAAATGAGTAACATGGGTGAACTCTCCTACTTCCTTGGTCTCCAAGTGGAGCAGTCACCTGATGGCATCTTCTTATCCCAATCGAAATATTCTAAGAAGCTAATAAAAAGGTTTGGGATGGTTGATGCCTCAGTTAAGAGAACACCTATGGCTGCTAATGCTGTGATTGACTCTGATGAACATGGGAAACCTATTGATCAGAAACTATATAGGGTTATTGTTGGGTACCTGTTATATCTCACAGCAAGTAGACCAGACATCATGTTTGGTACATGTCTTTGTGCTAGGTTCCAGGTGAACCCTAAAGAATCTCACCTTATTTTCCTAAAAAGAATTTTGAGATATATAATGAGTTACCTATATTTAGGACTCTGGTATCCAACTGAGTCAGGATTTGAGTTGACTGGATACTCAGATGCTGACTTTGTTGGATGCAAAGTGGACAGAAAGAGCACATCAAGGACATATCAGTTCCTTGGTGATAGACTAGTGTCCTAGTTTTGCAAGAAGCAAACATCTGTGTCAACTTCAACAACAAAAGATGAGTACATAGTAGCTGACAATTGTTGTTCACAGATACTGTGGATTCATAACCAACTCCTAGATTATGGTGTCAACTTAAATAATTCAACTCTACTTTGGGATAATACTAGTGCAATTTCCATTACACATAATCTAATGCATCATTGTAGAACTAAGCATATAGATGTAAGACATCATTTCATTAGAGTGTGTGTAGACAAAAAGAAAATTAATCTTACCTTTGTCTCTACTGATTTACAAAAGACAGACATCTTCACCAAACCTTTGGATGAAAAGAAACATTTGTTCTTTCTGAATCAGCTAGGTATGATAAATGGAGAAGCATTAATTTAACTTTCTGTCTGAGGTTGAAGAATTTGTCACAGTTCGTCGAACGGAGATCGACGAACTGAGAAAAGTTCTTGAGAAAATTTGTCGAGCAGAGATCGACGAAATCTCTATGTGAAGTCTTATTCATCGAACGGAGATCGACAATACTACTTCAGAAAATTTTCGTCTACCAGAGAACGATGAAAAATTTTCCCTTCTTCAGACTGAGATCGACGAACTCTTTTGTCAATAAAATATTTCATCAAACTCAGATCGAAGAATTTTTTTTATTTCGCAGGACGGAGTCTGCGCTTCATATTCTGAAAACCATATAACTAGGTTTTCATCGAGCTCCAACCCGTGCTTTTTGTTTCCTTTGCACTTGATCTCTGTTTTCATTTTTGCAGGAAACAATGGTGATTCCAGCGAGTTCTCTTTCTGAAATGAAATTTGACACAGGATTTGATATCGACTTTGAATCCTTTCAACATTTAGATCAGATATTCATCGACATATTGCAGTTGTTTGAGGAACAATGGTTGAAGAAATTCATGTCTACCAGGATAAAGGTAACTGCGACTGAGATAAGAGAATGAGTGTTTACTTCTACTACTCCAGATACCGACTCAATGATAGGCACCATCTCTGGCAATCAGGTTTCTCTTACTCCTACAGTTCTAACCGAAGTTTTTTGTTTAGTTAATGGTGATGAAGATATTGAGATTGATAATGCTGACTTTGATGATATGTTAAAAAAAATGGGTCAGACTGGTGAGAACCCTAATAAATTGTTAAAGATAAACTTATCTGCTGAATATAAGTTTTTAGCCGATGTTGTGGGAAAAGTCTTGCTAGGCAACCATACTGCCCATGACTACATTAACAGGCACCAGTTTCTGGTAATGTGTGTTGTAGTGAATAAGAAAGTAGTGAATTGGGCAAGGATTTTGTTTGATTTGATAAGAAAGAAGAAGAGTAAGAAGGAAGTTTGCTTTGGAAGAATTCTTGGAATTTTCCTTCAGCAAAAAGCATCTGAATCCCTGGTCTCACATACCATATTCATAAATGCTTCTAAAACGCTAACTTGTGACTTGTTTGGAAGATGGGAGAGGAACATCTCTAAGCTATCTAATGCTTCAACCTCTTCCAGAACCTCTGAGGATACAAGAGCTATTACAGCTAATCCCCCACCTCCAGAAGATATCATTCCCTCCTTCCAGATTCCCTCTCCTCCATCCCAACCATCCCCCCCGACATCCAGCACAACCCGTCGGCTCAGAGGTGGAGTTACTATTTGGCCCATGTTGCAGTATGGAGGCCGGGCGGTTTGTTGCTGTTCGGAGACCGGGCGGTTTATCCTAGCCGGTCTGTCTGCCGGCTGTTGTTGTTTGGTATCCCAGCAGTCTGGCAGTTTGTCTCAGATGAATTGGAGACCGGGCGGTCTAGCGGTCTCCTGTGGCGGCTTGCTCTCTGTGAAGCTTATTCTCTCCTCATGTTGATTGTCAGGCGGTTAGCCGGCTT
Source organism: Platanthera guangdongensis (assembly GCA_039583875.1). Taxonomy (NCBI): domain Eukaryota; kingdom Viridiplantae; phylum Streptophyta; class Magnoliopsida; order Asparagales; family Orchidaceae; genus Platanthera; species Platanthera guangdongensis. The sequence goes on along the minus strand of CM077150.1, from coordinate 197,942,167 downwards.
GTCTAACCGCACGACCTGTCCGGTTTGTCCATTTGTAATGCCACATAGACTTGTAAATTTTTAGTCCCGCATTGCTTAATTGTAATCTCTCTCATCTTCTCCATTCTATAAAAGGGTGGCTATACTACTGTAATTGATACCTTTTTTGGATAATAAAGTTTGCATTACTCCAAATTTTCGGTCTGCTTTTTCTTGTTTGCACATGGTATCAGAGCACTCGGTCCTTTCCTCCTGATTGTGTGAGCGCTCCCTGTCTTCGCGGCTTGTTTCTTCTTTTCGTGACCTAATTTCGCGGCTTGATTCCTCTTCTGACTGTTGCCCTGTTCACACGGCTTGATTCTCCCTGTTACTGCCCTTTGTGTTTGCGGCATCTTGCTTCCTCTTTCTTGCTGCACACTTTTCTTAGTCGATGGCTCCCATTTTCTAGCCACTCCTCTTCTTTGTCATCGCGACATGTCCTTAAGTTGCCGCGACCTATTCTAGCCGCTCTCCTCTTCTTTATCATCGCGACCTTGTTAGCCGCTCTCCTTCTAGCGCCCCCTCCTTCTAGCCGCGGCTTGTTTCTCTCGCTACTTTCTTCTACGACCAACTCTGATATCTCCACCATATCTACTCCTATTGTCGCTCATCCTCCTACACCCCCGACTCCTTCTGGCAATCATGGCACCGCTTCCAAGCTTATTGGTCCCAACGATCTGGATTGGAGTGTCTCCTTCACCTTCTTCCTTCGCTCTCAATGCAAATGTCATCATCTCACCGATGACCCTCCTCCGCATAATTCCCCTCTCTTTGACAACTGGGATGCCAGTGTTGCTCTTGTCCGCACATGACTAGCTAACATCCTCTCTGATGAATGCCCACTTGTCATCCATCATGATGAAACCATCAAGACCACTTGGCTACATCTTGCCACTTTCTACTTAAAGGGGGCTCAGACATCTCGCATCTATACTTTATATGCGGACCTCTTTGCCCATCCCTCCATGTCTCCAACGGCTTCTTATCAGCAAGTTCAGGCTCTCGGAGCCGAAATTCTATAAAATTGTCCCTTCTTTCCTGATCTCGTTGAGCAACACAAACACTTCCAGGAGCTTCTGGTTATGTGTTATCTTCTACGCCTTCCAGAGTCATATGACATGATCCATCAACAGATCCTTGGTGAAGTGGAGTCTCCCACCCTGGATGCCACCGCTGCCCGCATCGCCGCTATTACTTCTTAGCTCCAACTTCCACTGTTATCCTCCCCTCCTTCATCGGACAACTCCGCTCACCATACTCAGTGCAGTGGCTCTGGTGGCCGCCACCTCCCCTCTAGCGACCGTGGTGCTTCCCGCTTTCTTTGCTCTCACTGTGGCCGCACCGGCCACATGGTTGATCGCTATTGGAAAAAACATCCTCATCTTCGACCATCTGGTGATGCCTCCACTTCCTCTTCAAAGTCGTCCGCCTCTGTAGTCACGTCTTCAGGTAGTCCCCACGTCGCTACTCAAGGTAAATGGTTGATCGACTCTGTGCTACCAATCATATGACTGGCAATCCTCACTGTATTTCTCTCCTACAACAGCATGACCGGTTACCCCCGATCCTTTTTGCGGATGGCTCTCCCTCACTGGTCAATGGAATGGGGGTTGTTCAAGTTACTCCGTCTCTTCGCTTGGCGGACACCCTCTATGTGCCCAAGTTCCCTTGCAACTTGTTATCTTTTACCTCCCTTTGCAAACAACTACAATGCTCTAACACATTCACGTCTACTACTTGTTCTTTTCAGGATCCGGGCATCAAGCGGACGATTGCTACTGGGACTGAGAGTGGCGGCCTCTACTTCCTCGACATCGTTTCTGCACTCTCTGCCTTCTCCGCATCTTCTACTGAACTTCTCCAGTGACACCTTCATCTTGGTCATGCTCCTCCCCGTCTTCTTCGTCAGCTTCTACCACATCTTCCTCCACAAGGCCCACCGCTCAACTGTGAAGCATGTCAACTTGGAAAGCATCACTGCTCCCCTTCCCACCAAAGCAAGGTCGTGGATCTTCCCGGCCGATTGAACTTGTTCACTCCGACATCTGGGGTCCTGCTCGTACTATCACCATCGGTCGGGGTAGTTCATATTTTGTAACGTTTATTGATGATTTCTCTAGATGTACATGGGTGTATCTTTTAAAGGATCGCTCAGAACGTTATTCTGTATGGACATCTTTTTATCATATGGTTAAAAATTAGTTTGATATGTCTATTAAAATTTTTCGTTCTGACAACGCTAAGAAATATATTAGCAATGCTTTCACATCCTTTTTTTGTGCAAAATGGTATTCTTCATCAAACTACCTGTATCTATACCTCACAATAAAATGGGGGTGGCGGAACGCAAGAACCGTCACCTTCTTGATGTTGCCCGCACTCTGATGACACAAATGCACGTTCCTCACTCCTATTGGGGCTACACTGTCCTCCTTTCCTATTACCTTATTAATCGCATTCCATCCACGATTCTCCACTGACAAACTCCATTCTCTCTTCTATATCCTGGCAATGATGTGTTTCCTCTTCCTCTGTGTATCAGTGGGTGCACGGCCTTTGTGCACAATCCTTCTATAACACATGACAAACTTGACTCACGTGCCACCAAATGTATCTTTTTGGGTTACTCAACTATCCAAAAAGGCTACTGTTGTTTTGATCCCATTCTTCGGAAACAATACATCTCCGCAGATGTGACCTTCTTCGAAATACTTTCTGGGTATTGAAATCTCTAGGAAGCCCAACTCCATGGTCCTTTCGCAATGGAAGTATGCTCTTGATCTTCTAAAGGAGGCAGGATTGACTGGTGCTAAAACTGCCCATTGTCCCATTGCTTCTGGAGAAGACAAAACTTGGACAGATGACTCGCCTCTTCTATCTGATCTTACGAGTTACCGACGTCTGGTGGGCAAGCTCATTTATCTTACGGTAACCAGACCCGACATCTCTTATGTTGTTGGCAAGGTAAGCCAGTTCATGCAAGCTCCTGTGGAGTGTCATCTACAATCTGCCTTGAGAATATTGGAGTATATTAAAGCAGCACCAGGGAAAGGACTCCTTTTTCAAAAGAATGGTCACCTAAGAGTTGAAGTGTACTCTGATTCGAGCTATGCTGATGACAAAGGGGACCGCAAGTCAACATCAGGTTTCTGCACGTTTGTTGGAGGCAATCTTGTGAGTTGGAAGATCAAGAAACAGTCTGCGATCTCCAGGTCTAGTGCAGAGGCGGAATATCGCAGTATGGCATCGACCACGTGTGAGTTGAAATGGTTACGTACTCTCATGCTTGACTTAGGAGAGGTGTACAACTATCCTCTTCCTATGTTTTGTGACAACAAGGCCGCGATATACATGTCCAAAAATCCGATCTTTAATGAGATAACAAAACACATAGAAGTCGACTGTCATTTTATTCGGGAAGAGATCCTGAAGAAATAGATTTGTACTTCATTCGTCACTTCCGACAACGAGTTGGCAGACGTCTTCACCAAGCCGGTGACCATTTCCTTCTTCCACATCTGCGACAAGCTGGACATGATTGATATCTATGCTCCAGCTTGAGGGGGAGTTTTGCAGTATGGAGGCTGGGAGGTCTGTTACTGTTCGGAGACCGGGCGGTCTAGTGGTTTATCCTTGCCGGTCTGTCTGTCGGGCTGTTGCTGTTTGGTATCCCAGCGGTCTGGCAGTTTGTCTCAGATGACTTGGACACCGGGTGGTCTAGCGGTCTCCTGTGGAGGCTTGCTCTTTGTAGCGCTTGTTCTCTCCTCCTGTTGATTGTCGGGCGGTTAGCCGGCTTGTCTAACCGCATTACCTGTCTGGTTTGTCCATTTGTAAAGCCGCATATACTTGTAAATTTTTAGTCCCACATTTCTTAACTGTAATCTCTCTCATCTCCACCATTCTATAAAAGTGAGGCTATACCATTGTAATTGATACCGTTTTTTTGATAATAAAGTTTGTATTACTCTAAATTTTCGGTCTGCTTTTTCTTGTTCGCACAGCCCACACAGCTCAGAGGTGGGGTTACCACATGTCTACAGTTGCCTGATCCGCCGGACCCACATAGGTAGAAGGAAAAAATCGGGATTTTAATAGCGCCTCCCGCTATCTTGAGCCCATGAGCTCCTCTGATACCAAATATAATTTTCAAACCACTCCTCATCACAAACTGAGCTACAGCTCAGTTTGTGATGTAGTTTTCAAACCACTCCTCATCACAAACTGAGCTACAACTCAGTTTGTGATGAGGAGTGGATTGAAAACTACATTTAGTATCATAGGAGGTCATGGGTTCAAGACCGGGGGAGGCGCTATTAAAATACCAATTTTTCCCTTCTACCTATGTGGGTCCGGCGAATCAGGCAACCGTAGATATGTGGTAACCCCACCTCTGAGCTGTGTGGGACATGTGGTAACTCCACCTCTGAGCCGACGGGTTGTGCTGGATGCCGGGGGGATTGTTGGGTCCGGCATTCCTTCACTTGATCTGTGGTGCACTGCTACTTATTTAAGAAATTAAGTAGCACCCTTTCCAATAGTCTAGGCTTTTGGAACAGTTGGGTATGCACTTTATCCTATATTGCTCAGTTGGTGATGAGGAGTAGTTTGAAAACTCCTTATCAAGGAGGTCTCAGGTTCGATCCCCGGCCTCAACAACCCACCTGTGGATGGAGAGGGGTTGGGGTGCTTGGTCTATAGACCTGGTTAAGCTGAACCCTTTCGAGCATGGTGTTGGGGGTGTCGGCATCCGTCCTTGCGAGTGTGGTGCTGGGGAGGCCGTTATAATTTGGAAGAGAGAATCTTCCTATATTCCGTTTATTTAATAAATGATATTTCTATTAAAACTATAGAAAAATACATCCCAAAAATTCTTATTTTTGGACTAGACCTAAGTCTATCATAAACACATGCATGTACAAAATTTCATGACATGTGGAATTATGGTTTGGCTTGGGCACTCATTTAAATATTTGCCCTAGCCTAGGACCAGTCTTAGTAGAATGACCCTACAAGGAGCAATATTGCTCCAAATTTCAAGTTTAAGTTGTCAAATTAAAGGTAAGACTTATATCTACCTTTTTCATGTTGGGCATCATTTCTAAAAATGCATCTAAGAGGCCTAAATAATTTATACAAGGTGACTGTATAAACTGGGATAGATTGCCACACTTACAAGTATTACATCTAATTCCATAAAATTCAAGGGCATCGGTACATCTTCTCCAATGAGCCTACAATCCAGATTGCCCCAACCTGGACCTGCTAGATCTTGAATTTCCCGGCCTTCTGGCCGCCGCCACCGCCGGTGGTGTGGACAACACTCAATGCCGCCATCAATCTTAAGTCAAGGCATTGAGTGGTGTCGACACCACTCAACGCCGCCAGAAATCTTAAATCAAGGGATTGAGTGGTGTCGACACCACTCAACACCGTGTTGAGTGGTGTCGACACCACTCAACACTGTGTTGAGTGGTGTCGACACCACTCAACACCGTGTTGAGTGGTGTTGACACCACTCAACACCGCCAGCAAACTTAAGTGAAGGCATTGAGTGGTATTGACACCACTCAACGCCGCGTTGAGTGGTGTTGACACCACTCAATGCTGCCAGTAAACTTAAGTCAAGGCATTGAGTGGTTTCGACACCACTCAACACTGCGTTGAGTGGTGTTGACAACACTCAACGTCGCCAGCAATCTTAATTCAAGGCGTTGAGTGGTGTCGACACCACTCAACGCCGTGTTGAGTGGTGTTGACACCACTCAACGCTGCCAACATCATGCAGTGTCTAAGTAAAAAGGCGTCGAGACCACTCAACGCCACATTGAGTGGTGTCGAGTGTTGAACTTTCTTAAAGTGGTCAGCAAGGTAGCCCAAACACCAAATTAATATCTTCGGCACTACCCAGTTCACACTCTGAACCAGCGGAAAACCAAGGAACAAAGGTTAACACCAACAAACAATGGAAGCACAAACAGATCTTTTATACATTCACTTCTTTACAGGGCGAAGTATACGTAGCGAGACATGATTTCTCTAGTACACAAGCTATAATAGAAAGTTCCACAACACTAGCCGGGCGGACAACACCGAAGTCCGCCGAGACCGCCGAGGTCGTCAAGCCCGCCGAAGCCGCCCAAGCTATGATGCAATCCGCCGAATAGACACGGAGTCCGCCGAAGCTGCGAGGCCGCGCGGACACACCGTTATTCCCCTCCTGCTGATGAACTGAGGAACAGACCGCCTACCCGCCTGAGACCGGCGCACAAGTTATTGGAACTAGGCAAAGTTGAAGCAGAGCACTGACAAGCCGCAGAGCGACCTGCTGAATCCGCAAAGACCGCACACTTCCAAGTACTTGAGCGAAGTCAAAGCCAAACTCCTGGCTCCTTGGAGCTACCCGCGTGACCTGCACACAGCAAACCATCAGCTCTGAATCAATCCGCGCGGATTGAAAACTGAGACCGCATCTCCTCGCCCAACCCAACTTACTATTCACTCAAGTTACTGTAGATATGCTAGGGGGTCCTATTTATAGGCGAGGTGAGGAGTGTGGTCACCGCCCTAGAGATAGAGACACCGCCCTAGCCCGCGCGATAGCAAAACACCGTCCGTCGAGTCCGCAAGGACTTAGTCGGATACCAAGGAATAAACCGCCAGGAGCAAGGCAACTTTGGCGAACCCTCTTCAGTCCGCCTAAGCTATGCGGACAAGGCATCAGCCTGCAAAGCCTACAACCACTGCAGGATAGCAACCCCCTTTAATGGCAGTCCGCACAAACCTGAGACAGTCCGCATAGAACAAGACCCAAGCCTCCATCCGCCACAAGTCCACGACCAAAGGCAGAGTTAGTAACAGTCCGCCCGGTCAACAGCGGACTTGGAGGATACTGCGGACACCCTGGTCTTGGCACAGAGTGTGACCAAGTCCAAATCCACCAAAGGCAATCCGCGAGCATGGCAGACATAGTTCCGTCGGCCAACCATCCTAGCACACAGACCGCCAGCAGTCTGCAAGCTACTCGCACACCTGCCCAAAGTAACGACCACCTCCCGGACTCCACAGACCAGTCTGCCAAAGTCCACAGCAAGGCACCTGCTATTCCACCAGATCTCGACAAGGCCACAGCCAAGCTATAAGCCTAGTCCGCAACAGCACACACCGTGGACACATAAGTCCGCAAGCTTCCCGCGGACATAAGCCAAATCGCCGAATACACAAGCTTGCAACGCGGCCACTGAGCAATGCACCAGTCCGCAAGCCTCTATTCGCTCAGGCCGCTCCTTGGCTAAACCAATCAGCCAACGTCCTATCTGCAGATTCCAGGCCGCACAGTCCGAGGACTTCAAGGATACAACCCGCTCAGAACAGCCGGTTTCCACTAGACTTAACACTAGGCCGCAGTCCGCCCAGTCTGCCCAGTCTGCCGACGCTGTTCGCCCAGGCCGCCCGGCCTGCCCCATCAACCACTTCCACTTCACAAATTTCAACACTCCCCCTTGAAGTGAGAAGTGGTGATCAAGCCCAGCAAGCTGCGCAACCGCTCAAAGGGCCCCTTCGACAGTGGCTTCGTGAAGATGTCAGCAAGATTGTCTTCACTCCGAACATGCCCGACCAATAAAGATCCCTCCAACACCTTCTCCCTGATGAAGTGGTGATCAATCTCAATGTGCTTGGTCCTAGCGTGACACACTGGATTGTTTACCAGTTTGAGAGCACTCTCATTGTCACCCCGGAGTAAAGTTGGCCCGTGCACTTCTTCATGAACATCCTCTATAATCCTCCTCAACCAGATGGCTTCCCGAGCTACCAATTCCAAAGCCTTATACTCTGCCTCCGTAGTTGAGACTGACACCGAGTCCTGCTTCTTGATACACCACGAGATGATAGCTGAACCGCAAGTGAACATATAACCTGAAGTCGACCTTCGATCATCCCAATCACCTTCATAGTCAGCATCCGTATACCCAAGCAAGGCAAAATCCGCGTCCCTTCTATAGAGAAGTACCATGTCAGAAGTTGACTTGACATACTTCAAGATATGCTTTGCTGCCACTAGATGAGATTGCCTTGGTTCAGGCATAAATCGACTTACTCGGCCAACAGCTTAAGCAATGTCTGGCCTTGTAATCGTCAGGTAAATCAAGCTCCCAACAAGAGCCATGAACACCAAGGGATCATGAAGAACCCTTCCCTCATCTCGTCGAAGCTTCTGCCCAAGTTCCAGTGGAGTAGAGCACTTATTCCCTTCGCCCATGCCGAACCGCTTCATAATGCGATCTGCATACCCTTTTTGGCAAATGAGAATCCCGCACTCCTTCCTCTCCACCTCAAGACCGAGAAAGTGATGAAGCTCTCCCAAGTCTTTCATCTCGAAGCGTATAGCAAGCTCTGCCCTGAGCCTTGCTACTTCCCCCTCCGAATTCCCTGTGATGATCATGTCATCCCCATATAGCAGGACCAAGACTTGTAGCTCTCCCTTCTTCTCGATGAACAAGCTTGAATCTGAGTTGGAAGCAAGGTATCCACAGAATTGCAAGTACTCTGCAATCTTCCCATACCAAGCTCTAGGAGCTTGCTTCAACCCATAGAGAGCCTTCCTGAGTTTGCAGACATAGTCCGGATGATCTTTAGAGAAAAAACCAAGTGGCTGATCCATGAAGATGTCCTTGTCAATCTCTCCGTAAAGAAAAGCATTCTTCACATCGAGTTGCCACATTCTCCATCCCTTGCTATCAGCCAAGGCGATCACCACTCTAACCGAAGTCATATTTGCAACCGGACTAAACGTCTCCTCATAGTCTTCGCCATACTGCTGTGAGAATCCTCTAGCGACCAGGCGAGCTTTGAACCTATCAATGCTCCCATCAGCCTTCTTCTTCAACTTATACACCCACTTGCAAGTAACCGGAGTAATGCCATCAACCTTGGGCACAAGGTCCTAGGTTTCATTCTTCTTCAGAGCATCAATCTCTTCCTTCATGGCATCTTCCCACTCCTTAACTCCAGTGGCCTCGTTGAAGGTTGCAGGATCTCGCTCATCCAGAGGACCTGCAAAGAAATAGGAGACAAAGCTCATTACATTCCCATCACAGTACCGAGCCGGTGGCTTAACAACCCACTTCGATCTCCGAAGGGTCGGCTCCTTGCTCACAACCTCCATTGCTTCTTCAAGCTCCACTCCTACTTGGGGCAAACTTTGGGCAATGCTCCCCCTGCTTCCTGAGCCAGAAGGCTCAGCCTCGGAGTTAGAAGCAACAGGAGCTGTTGGTGAAATAGCAAGCTCCTCTTCCAGGCCTTCAGCAGCAACCACCGGTGCTTCATCAACCTTGCTACTTCCGATTAGCTCAACCGAGCCACCACCATACGACGTCAGCTCGTCAAAGACAACGTCTCTTGACACCACGAACTTCTTCGTCGCAGGATCCATGCATTTCCATCCCTTCTTCTGCTCATCGTAGCCAACAAAGACAAGCTTCCTTGCATTCGCATCTAGCTTTGTCCGTGAAGCATCTGGTACATGCACATAGCAAGTTGAACCGAACACCCTAAGGTGTCCAACACTCGGCTTCTCCTTTAGTAACAACTCAAAAGGAGTCTTTATATTGATCGGGCTGAGCGGCATCTTGTTGATGACATAAGCAGCACAAGACATCCCCTCCGCCCAAAAGGACCTTGGAATGTCTTTCGCATGAAGCCAGCATTTGCAGGTCCCCGTCAGATGACGGATCTTCCGCTCCGCTACCCCATTTTGTTGAGGAGTGTGAGCACAAGTAAGCTCTCATTGGATCCCGTGCTTACTGCAAAAGTTAGAAAACTCGGGGGAGATAAACTCACCACCGTTGGCAGTTCTCAGCTTCTTAATCCGCAAGCCAAGCCGGCCTTCCGCCAACTCCTTGAACTCCACAAACAAACGGAAGGCTTCAGACTTCTCCTTCAAGAAATAAACCCAAGTATATCTTGAGTAGTCATCAACTAAGACAAGCATGTATCTGCTTCCACCAAGGCTGGCAGTAACCGTCGGTCCCATCAAGTTGCCATGAATGCACTCCAATGGTAGCTTGCTCCTTGTTTGTGATTTATCAAACGTAAGGCGATGTGTCTTACCGTATTGACAGCCCGCACAAACATGCCCGTCACCAAAGGAGGATAACTTAGGCAACCCCTTCACCAAACTTCTACTAGCCATCACCTTCAGCTTGTCCATGCCAACATGCCCCAACCTCTCATGCCAGATAGCAGCGCTATCATTGGCTCTCATACGATCAACATATGAATTGGTGGCAAGAACAAACAAGTTCTTCACCCTCCTTCCTACATGAGCAAAATCAGCCTTAACCGCTGATACGTTGCGAAGGAACCCCACGTCTGTTGGCCCAAACAGAACGTGCTACCCAGCGTCCACCGCATTGGTCACCGAGAAGAGGTTCTTCTTCATGCCCGGTACGTGATACACACTCCTTAACGTGAGTGGCCCCTGATCACTACCCAAAGACACAACCCCCTCTTTCTCTACTGCATAAATAGTATTATCAGCAGTGATAATAGCTTCATTACCTGAGTATGCCTGTATGGAGGTAAACTTCGACTTGTCTCCGGTGAGGTGATGACCACACCCGGAGTCCACGATCCACTCGCTGTTGAAGTCCTCAGCAGACAAGGCCCGGACACAAGTGCCCGTCATGAAAGCTCCGCCCCATCCTGCTTCTTCACTTCTCGAGCAAGCTTCCTCCTTTCCCACAGCATACCCAGGTTGCAGTTTGACCTTACAGTCCCGCTTGAAGTGCCCTCGCTGATGACACCGGTAGCACTTCAGGTTCTTCTTCCAGTCCTTAGGAGCATTGCTCCTCTCCGGCTGATAAGATGTTGAAGGCTCCTTCTCACCAGCGACCTGCATCTTCTTCTTCTTCCCTTCCCATCCTTTCTTCTTGCCTGAGAAGAGAGCTTCACTGCCTTCCTGATTGAGATTCACTCCAGCCATCTGCCTTGCCAAGCTCTCCTGTGAGGCAAGCAGGTTCTCAAGCTCCAGCAGAGATGGCTGAGTAGCCCACCCTTAAACAGATGTCACAAAGGCCACATACTCCTTCCGCAAGCCGCAGATAATGTGCCTTTTCATCTTCGCCTCAGAGATAGGCTCATCAGGATCCAGTGCCGACAGCTCAGCACACAAGCTCTTCATCTTTAAGAAGTACTTCGAGATGGAAAGGTCTCCCTGAGTTGCCCTGGCCAACTCATTCTCCAGAAACTGAAGCCGCGCCACATTCTTCCTATTGAACAACTCATCAATGGTTGTCCAAATATCAGCAGCCGACTCACATCCAATGATGTGATCAAACAGTTCTGGGGACACGGCACTCTTGAGAATAAACTCCGCCTTAGCATTTGTTTTCCTCCAGAGTCGTACTTGCTCAGCAGTACCAAAAGCAGCTGTCACTTCCTGCCTGTCGTCACCACCGACGACTTCCCATAGCTCCTCACCCAGAAGATAAATCTTCATGCACGACTTCCACTTTTTGAAGTTAGTCAGCGTTAAGAGTTCAATACCCAGACCTCTTGCGTAACTCCCTTCCATTGCAACACCTGTTGGCAACCTTTTAGAAGCTCCGAGCAACAACACACAGGTTGATCACCACTCAAGCACAGAGTAACAACCCTGGTTGACTACTGCTCACGCGACTGAACCTGGCTCTGATACCATGTTGAATTTTCTCAAAGTGGTCAGCAAGGTAGCCCAAACACCAAATTAATATCTTCGGCACTACCCAGTTCACACTCTGAACCAGCGAAAAACCAAGGAACAAAGGTTAACACCAACAAACAATGGAAGCCCAAGCAGATCTTTTATACATTCACTTCTTTACAGGGCAAAGTATATGTAGCGAGACATGATTTCGCTAGTACACAAGCTATAACAGAAAGTTCCACAACACTAGCCGGGCGGACAGCACCGGAGTCCGCCGAGACCGCCGAGGTTGCCAAGCCCGTCGAAGCCGCCCAAGCTATGCTACAATCCGCCGAATAGACACGGAGTCCGCCGAAGCCGCGAGGCCGCGCGAACACACCGTTATTCGCCTCCTGCTGATGAACTGAGGAACAGACCGCCTACCCGCCTGAGACCGGCGGACAGGTTATTGGAACTAGGCAAAGTTGAAGCAGAGCACTGACAAGCCGCAGAGCGACCTGCTGAATCCGCAAAGACCGCACACTTCCAAGTACTTGACCGAAGTCAAAGCCAAACTCCTGGCTCCTTGGAGCTACCCGCGTGACTTTCACACAGCAAACCGTCAGCTCTGAATCAATCCGCGCGGACAGAAAACTGAGACCGCAGCTTCTCGCCCAACCCAACTTACTGTTCACTCAAGTTACTGTAGATGTGTCGGGGGGTCCTATTTATAGGCGAGGTGAGGAGTGTGGTCACCGCCCTAGAGATAGAGACACCGCCCTAGCCCGCGCGATAGCAAAACACCGTCTGCCGAGTCCGCAAGGACTTAGCCGGATACCAAGGAATAAACTGCTAGGAGCAAGGCAACTTTGGCGAACCCTCTTCAGTCCGCCTAAGCTATGCGGACAAGGCATCAGCCCGCAAATCCTACAACCACTGCAGGACAGCAACCCCCTTTAATGGCTGTCCGCACAAACCTGAGGCAGTCCGCATAGAACAAGACCCAAGCCTCCATCCGCCACAAGTCCACGATGAAAGGCAAAGTTAGCAACAGTCCGCCCGGTCAACAGCGGACTTGGCGGATACTGCGGACACCCTGGTATTGGCACAGAGTGTGACCAAGTCCAAATCCACCAAAGGCAATCCGCGAGCATGGAGGACATAGTTCCGTCCGCCAACCATCCTAGCACACAGACCGCCAGCAGTCCGCAAGCTACTCGCATACCTGCCCAAAGTAACGGCCACCTCCCGGACTCCACACACCAGTCTGCCAAAGTCCACAGCAAGGCACCTGCTGTTCCACCAGAGCTCGACAAGGCCACATCCAATCTCTTAGCCCAGTGCGCAACAGCACACACCGCGGACACGTCAGTCCGCAAGCTTCCCGCGGATATGAGCCAAACTGCCGAATACACAAGCTTGCAACGCCGCCACTGAGCAATACACCAGTCCACAAGCCTCTATCCGCTCAGGCCGCTCCTTGGCTAAACCAATCAGCCAACGTCCTATCCGCAGATTCCAGGCCGCATAGTCCGCGGACTTCAAGCATACAACCCGCTCAGAACAGCCGGCTTCCACTAGACTTAACACTAGGCCGCAGTCCGCCCAGTCCTCCCAGTCCGCCCAGTCCGCCCAGTCCGCCGACGCTATCCGCCCAGGCCGCCCGGCATGTCCAATCAACCACTTCCACTTGACAAATTACAACATCGATTTCACGCGATGCTTCGTCGAATGGCGTCGAGATCAGTTGATGCCAAAAGTTTCCCGAGTATTTTCTAAGTTAAATTCATCGAGGGGCTTCATGTTCACTCAACCCACTCGACGTTTCCTGAGCTTGAGTCAATTTTATTGACTCAAAACATGTTCAAGGGGCCTAGTACGAAATGGGATGTTACAAATCCCAATAAACAAAAAAATAATTTGTTCCTCGAAATTCAAGTACTGCTCTACGGGGTTTCTATGCACAAGAATTTTAAGGACTTTAAACATAATTAAAAGGTACTTGAGACGAAAAGCTCTGGGTAACTTTCACGCATCAGATCCATCGGCTCCCAGGTGTGCTCCTCCCGTCCATGGTTGGACCATAACACCTTAACCAAAGGAACCCTCTTCTTCTGTAGTACTCGAGTTGATGTATCATCGATCCGAACTGGCCCTAAACAGACTGATCTATCAGGTGCTACTGAGCCTGCTGTGTTAGTAATATACTGCTCAGGCCGAAGGAGAGCTCTCCGAATTGATGACACGTGAAAGACGTCATGCAAAGCACCTAACTCTAGCGGTAGCTCCAACCTGTAAGCCAAAGGACCGATCCGCTCCAGGATTAAGAATGGTCCCATAAATCAAGGGATGAGCTTTTTGTGCCTCCACACCCGCAAGACACCATGCACCAGACGTATCTTCAAGAAAAACATGTCCCCACCTGAAACTCCACCTTCCGATGCCTTGCATTGGAGTACTTAGCCTACCTACTTTGTGCCTCCAACATCCGATCCCTGATCAGCCATATCTAAGCATCCGTATCCTCAATATAGTCCGACCTAAGTGCCCTAGGGTCCTCATCCTGGACCCAAGATAGTGGTGTCCGACACTTCCTATCGTATAGAGCCTCATATGGTGTCATCCCAACGCTCGTCTGGTGACTGTTGTTGTCAGAGAATTCAATTAGGGGAACCAGTCTCTCCCATGGTTTCCCCGTGTCTAGTATACATAGATGCAGCAGATCCTCCATAGTCCGGTTGGTCCACTCTATCTGGCCGTCAGTCTGCAGATGGAAAGCAGTGTTAAAGGCAAGTTGAGAACCCAAGTACGCTTGCACCGCTCTCCACTCCCTAGAAGTAAACCGACCGTCATGGTCCGAGACAATAGTACTGTGGACATCGTGGTACCTGATGAACTGTTCCACAAACAACCTCACCAAAACACCAACTAGGTTGTCCTCCTGATTGATATAAATTGGGCTACCTTTGTTAGTCTATCGACAATGACCCATATCGAGTCATTCCCAGAGTGGGAGTGAGGCAATCCGTGTACGAAATCCTTCGTTATATCCTCAAACTTCCACTCTGGCATCAGTAATTACTGTAGTAACCCTCCTGGGCTCTTGCAGTCTACTTTTACCCGCTGGCAGATCTCGTAATGCGTCACATAATATATGATTTCCCTCTTCATCCTTGGCCAGTATATGCTCCTCTAAAGATCTGTTGTCATCTTGGTGATACCGGGGTGCACTGAGTACTGAGAATAGTGTGCCTCCCTGAGTATATCCTCCCGGACACCGCCTCCTGCGGGTATATAGACACGGACACAGAAATGAATGAGGTAACCATGCAAAGAATAGTCCTCCGACTTGCCCCCTTTTAGGGTTTTTTTAATATGCCCAGAGATGAATATGTTGTTTTTTCATATGTTAGAGAAGATGGGCGGCTTTATTATCAAGCTCTAGTTGATTCTTTAAACTGTTACTTGGGTTTATTTATTTATTTGTTTCTTAATTTAGGTTTCTTTATGTACAAGATGGGCTTGATTGTTAATTTACTTTTTTCTTCCTCTTGTATTTATATTTATGATTTGACGTTACAATAGATTACAGAATTGATGAACTCTGCAATGTAAAACACTCTGGAATGATATAGATTGAACTTTGCAATGTAATATATATATATATATATATATATATATATATATATATATATATATATATATATATATATATATATATATATATATATATATATATATAGATGGGGCAAACCATCGGCAGAGGTAGTGTTCAGGAATTCGGATCTTCTGAGTTTGTACGGACAATTTTATGGTGGAGTTTGGGGTTCTCGCGCGTTGGATTGAAATCTAATGCACAAGAACCTCCGTGTTTTTTAGATTTAGGATTATTTTTACTTTCCGTCTTTTAGCCACAGGATTGGTGGAGTTCAGAGTTTCTCGCCCATTGGATCCGTGGAGTTTTCCCTGAACTCGAGAGGATCCAAATCCGTGGTCAGCGGTGGTGGCCGATGGTGTTGCCTTTCACTAGTCAATGACACATTTGTGTGTGCCCCCTTCCAAATCCACATCCAGCCTCTGTTGTGTCCTGATGCGCTCCCGTATGTCACACTCGACGACCAAGGAGTCCAACTACTCCTGATAAACATCCGTCTTAGCTTTGGAAACCATGGTAATGTGCATATCCTCAAACATTCGTACCAGCTCCATAGCCATCACTCGGGGCTCCAGTCCAGTAGTGTCATCTCTCCTGCTCAGGGAATCCGCCACAATGTTTGCCTTACCCGAGTGATAATGGATCTTGTAGTCATAGTCACACAGGAACTTAAGCCACCTTCATTGTCGTAGATTTAGATCCTTCTGTGTGTCAATATATTTAAGGTTCTAGTGATCGGAGAAGATATCACAATGAAACCCCATACAAGTAATGCCTCCAAGTCTTTAATGCAAATATCATAGACCCAAGCTCTAAATCATGTACGTGGTAATTCTGCTCGCGCTTCTTCAGCTGTCTTGAAGAATACGGCAGTAACATGTCCATGTTGCATCTGGACTGCACCCATCCCCTGATATGATGTGTCGGTATAAATATGAAATCCTTCCTTCCCAGATGGAAGTGCAAGGATAGGTGAAGAGGTGAAGCTGTCCTTAAACTCCTGGAATGCTGCCTCGCACTTCTCGCTCCAAATAAAAGACGCATCCTTCGTCATCAAGGACGTGATGGGGAGTGCTACCATTGAGAACCCCTCCATGAACTTGCGATAATATCCTGCCAGTCCCAAGAAACTGCATATATATGAAGCTGACTTTGGTCGCGGCCAATCTCGAACTACCTGTACCTTAGCCGGGTCCACAGCCAACCCAGCTCCACTGATGGTATGCCCCAAAAATGCTACCTCCTGCAGCCAGAACTGGCACTTGGAGAACTGTGCGTACACCTGATGCTCCCTTAACTTGCCCAACACCAGTGCCAAATGCTGGGTATGCTCCTCCTTTGTCTGGGAGTAGATCATAATGTCTTCAATGAAGACTATAACAAATCTATCCATGAAGGGATCAAAGACACAGTTCATCAGACTCATAAATGCGGAAGGCGCATTTGTGAGTCCGAAGGGCATCACCAGGAACTCTTATAGGCCATACTGAGAACTAAAGGTGTTTTTGGGATATCCTCCTCCTGAATTTGTACAGCTGATAGTACCCAGACCTCAAATCCAGCTTGGAGAACCAAAAGGATCCCTGTAGCTGATCAAAAAAACTCATCGATCTGGGGCAACAGATACGTGTTCCGGACTGTAAATCGGTTCAGCTCCCGGTAGTCGATGTAGAGCCACAACGATCTATCCTTCTTCTTAATGAATAACACTGGTGCTCCCCATGGTGGTGAGCTAGGTCTGAAAAATCCTGACCCCAGTAGCTCTCGTAATTGGGTTCTGAACTCCGCTAGCTCCTTACGGGAAATCCTATGTGGTGTCTGAGATATGGGCTTCGCTCCCGACACCAACTGAATCCAGAAGTCCATATCCCTAGTTGGTGGCAATCCAGGCAACTTCTCTGGAAATACATCGGAGAAACCCCTAACCACCGGGATATCAACAATAGAAGCTTCTGCTCCTGCCATCTCGAAGCAGATAATGTATACCTCCTCCCCTTACTTATAGGCCTTGACGGCCTCTATAGATGATAATAAAAGATGGGAGATTGGTCTAATACCTTCAATGACGATGTCGGTGTCCCCATGCCGTAAGGTGATCCTCCTTGACGGGCAATCGATCCGGGCATAGTTCCAGTGTAACCAAGTCATTCCCAAGATCAGATCGAAGTTTGGCATTCTCAAAATTGTCGTCGGCACTTCGAAGGTCTTTCCTCCAATTTCTGCCTCCATGTTAAACTTGGCAGATTATAATAGCCTTGATCCGTCTAGCAGACGCAACCTCCTGGTTATGCCTGTGATCGGTCTATGCCCGCTAGTCCCTCAAGGAAGGCCTTTAATACAAATGAGTGTGAAGCACCCGTATCGAACAATGTATGAGTGGGCTTGTCGCTGATAAAGACTATGCTTGGGGTTTTTGTTTGAATTATAACATGTTTGTTGTTCTACTAAGGTTGGCAAAGACCTATAAAATGAAAGCTAGAATGCAATTAATTTTAGGTACCTGTAATAACCTCCTCGTGGTTCCTTGGCTCGGCGAGGTCCAAAGTGTACATCTGCTCCTGTCAACGTCCTCTACGATAATGGCCTCGACCTCGCCCTCGGCCTTGCTATGCCGGAGGGGTTACCAGTGGTGGAGGAGGAGGTGGTGGTGGATGGAACTGCTGAGGACAATTAGCTCTCATGTGCCCCGGTTGTTAGCATCTAAAGCAAAGCACCGGTCGATGGCCACGGTCATCCTGTCTCCTCGGGTCGTGTACCTGTAGTGGCTGGGGAGCTATTGCTACAGGAGGCCCCTGCTCCTGCCTGTAGTTAGGATGATAACGTCCTCGACCCTTCTTGTAGCTCATCACTCTTCCACTATGGGAGCACCTACTGCTCTCCCCATTGGATGACCCATCCAATGGTCTCTTTCCCTTGTCCTATACCATCAGCTGGTCTGCCTCCAACTTCTTAGCCATCTATATGATCTGCATCGAAGTGCCATGGGAAATAAATAATAGGGCCCGCCTGGTAGAGTACTTAAGCCCCTGGTAGAACCTCTTTGCATACCTCCTGTCATCTAGATCGTGTATCCCCGAGATCCTGGCCAGATGGGAAAATTCACTCTATTACTATATCACTAATCTGGTCCCCTGCTTGAGGTTCAAAAACCTCTCCTCTAACTCATCTCCATCTATAACATACACGAAGTGATCCAAGAAGGCCTCGCTGAACTCATCCCAAGAGATATCTGACAGCTCTCTATCTGCATATGTGGAGTCCTGCATGGACTTCCACCATCTCTTCGCGTGAGCATCCAGTGCAGAAGTCGCCAATGGAACTTCCTGCCTGACAGGGCAGCTGATGCCTGCTAGCATCTCTTGAATGGCCTCGAGCTATTCCTCAGTCTTTACTGCATTCTTTATCTCGTAGTACATTGGCGGGGACAGATTCTTGAAGGCACTTAGCCAATTTGATCCCGAAATTTTGCGACCTTTACACATGGGCACACCATCGTTTCTGCTGCAGAGTTTGTCCGCAAACTAATGCCCGCGCGGGGTGTTCCAGAGTTGTGTACTGCTCTCTCAATGATCGTTCGTTGAGTGATACCCGTTTGTAGGACCCCCCCCCCCCCTACCAAGGAGGGAACTCGGTTTTATGCCCAGAACTGCCGCCTAACGATGACACATAGCGCACATGGGCTAGTCGACACCACATGTCGACGATCCTGCCGGCTAGTACGATCATTCAATCAATCGGCCAATCGAGAAGAGAAGCATTATAAGCAATTTATATAACGAGTCCACATCACATCATCATCATAATATAAGTAAAATGAGAGATCCAATAGTCCACAATGAGTACAGAATGAAATAGAAAAAGGGATTATGCCCAGTAAATAGTATTCAATCTCTCTCTCAAAAAATCTAACCAAGCGGAAGCTAATCTATCATCAGTACATGCATCATCACCTGACGCTGTATTGTATTAGAAGTTGTAGTAGGTGGTGTCAGCTCTTCATGTACCGTCACCTCATCCTGCCGGTGCTCCAGCTCCTCGAGCTCCTAAAATGATACAGACATAACCGACCGTTATTCATAAAGACTAAGCCATTTTGTCCTCGCCTCACCCCCGCGACTCCTAGGTACCGAGCGGGAGGACGAAGCGGAGAACAATAAGGGGTATAAAAGGAAAGCAGATGACAGTGAATCTAATCTATCAAGATTATGTAATAACTAGTACATCTCTACTCTAACAGTTCTATATAGTATAAGTAAAGTAAGGGATAACTGTACTGAAAAGGATATGATTGAAAGATATGGTACCTAAACACCTAGAGGGGGGGTGAATAGGTGACCTAAACCTTTTTAAAACTTTGTTGGCAGCACAACAGTTATTTCACAGATTACTACAGCTAACAGCAATTATAGAAATCAAACAGTCAATCCACAGCACAGCACAGCAGACACACTAATTTATAGTGGTTCCCCAATCTTTGGGTACATCCACTTTCCCCCTTCGCCTATCTAGCAGTGTACTAGATTCGGCCAAACTTCTCCACTATCTCAGAACCCAACAAGGTTCCTACACCTCAGGCCCAAAGCCTTACACTCAGCCACAAAGGCCTACACTCAGCCACCCAGGCCTACACTCAGCCAATTAAGGCCTACACTCAGAGTTCTTCAACTCCTACACTCAGGCAATCAAGCCCTACCCTCAGCCTTTATAATATAGGCTTACAATTCTCTCAGATCCAATGGATCCTACAAGTTAAAATAGAAAATACAATTGCTAACTCTACAACTCAGAAAATAAGAGAGGAGTTGAGAGTTTCTTGAAGAGTTCTTGGAAGAACTCAGTTAGATCCAAACTGACTTAGCTTCCTTCAAAGCTTCTTGAGTTAGAACTGAATTAGTCTGAATCTTCTGCAGTTGTTCCTTGACCTCTGCTTCTTGAGATCCAGATGTTTCTGAATCCTTCTTCTCAGCCTTAGTTCCAAAGACTGAATTCTTGATTGGAGCTCTCTCTCTCCAACTTCTTAGATCTGCAGTTGGACTGACAGATCTTCTTGTGTTGATCCTCTGTATATGACTTTTCTGATTTCTTGAAGAATCTGATCAACCACTTTAAGTATTCTTCACAACTACTTGTAACCAACAACAATCAATCACTCACCCTTTCTGTAAACTATGGGTGCCTATTTATAGGCTTCCTTCATGGTAACCGGCTGATCCGGTTCATAACAGACTTCTGATTTCTCTGACAGTTGCTGTAGACCGGCTGGATCGGCAGCTGTCATGTCAACCAGTCACTTCTTGAAATTCTCTAACTGTCAGATAGTGTCGAGACTTTCTGTTCTTAAGTGTCGACACTTATAGACCAAGTGTCGACACATGTTGTGTAAGTGTCGACACAAGTCTACAAGGTGTCGACACAATTCCTTGTATGTCTCGACACAGATTCTTCTGCATGTGTCGACACTGAAATTGAGTGTCGACACAAGTACTTGTTCTTCATTCTTTAACTGTATTCTTCTAAGTGTCGACACATGTTCTTTGTGTCGACACATCTTCATGTGTTGAAACTGTCAAGTGTCGACACTGCTTCTTGGTGTCGACACAAGTCTTCACTTTTGTTTCTTCAGCTGAGTGTCGACACATTCCTTTAGTGTCGACACTTGTACTTAGAATATTTTGTAACTTTTCTGTTCTTTGCTAAGTGTCGACACAGCTCCTTGTGTCGACACTTTCTTCAAGTGTAGAGTCTTCAACTAAGTGTCGACACATTGTGCTGAGTGTCGACACTTTCTTCAAGTGTTGACTCTCCTGGTTGTGTGTCGACACATTGTGCTGAGTGTCGACACTTTCTTCAAATACTGACTCTTCAGCATAGTGTCGACACATTGTGTTGAGTGTCGACACTTGTACTTAGATTCTGCAGACTTTTGCTGAGTGTCGACACATCTTCAAGTGTCGACACTTTCTGGTGTAGACTCAGCTCTTCTAGGTGTCGACACTTCTGCTAAGTGTCGACACAGCTTTTCTGCATACTTCTTCACTGAGTGTCGACACAGCTCCAAGTGTCGACACTTTCTGTCTGGTGTCGACTCTTCATCCCAGGTGTCGACACAATGACTCCAAGTGTCGACACTGCTTGTCTGGGTGTCGACACAAGCTTTCTCAAGTGTCGACACTTTCCCTCTGGGTGTCGACACATGGACTTAGAAACTTTTAGCTTCAGTCTAGTGAATACCTAACCTGCACAAGTAACTCAAACAAACATCAAATACATTATGATGTATATCATTGAGTTAGGTGAGGCTTCTTCAAATCAGGTACATTTGACCAATGTACCCAACAATCTCCCCCTATTTGGAGAAGTCATAACCCTTAGTCAATGATATACATCACTCATAATTAAAAATTAGAGAATGATGTAAAGCAGATATATATCAACAGGGTATAACTTAAACATGTAATAAAGCACACATGTATACTCATTCAGCATTACAGAACAACCAAGAATTAGACACATTCTACTGAACAATCATGAAATATATTTATCAAAAACTGTTCAAACATTGTGTTCAATACATTTTCAATGATTTACAAAAATATATTTAGATGTAACAAATTACAACATTCTTCAGTCTAATCTTAATCTAATTCTGCTCTGGTTCTTTTATAACTATGCCTTTCCCAGCTTGTACTTTGGCTTTTACAGCAGCAGCAGCAGCAGGCTCAGTATCAGCAGTCTTCTTCCCTTTGGAGTCCTTCTTCTGTTCTTCAGCCTTGATTTTCTGCCTTTCAAAATAATGATAGGGCTTAGGAAAGTACTTGCTAGGCTCCACAGCTGTAGGAGGTAGCTTTCCTAACTTAGCCTTCCTTCTATACTGGACAATGGCTTCCTGCCTGATCTCATGCTTCCTCCATTCTGCCTCTGAGAACCACTTGTTCCTCTCATGTGCATTGTCCTTGGCTGCTTTCCAGGCTGTGAGAATGATGTTCCTAGAAGTAGGGCTCCACTGTTCAAAATCTGGTTTTTGCTCAGCAAGTTCCCTGAACTTCTTCTTTGACAGCCTTGTCTCTTCTTCTTTGTCCATAGCCTCTTGCATAGCAGCTGTAATAGGTTGAACAACCTTTTCCAGAATAACATTGGCTTTCCAGCAGTTGGGCTATACATTGTGCTTACTTCAGCATGAACCATTTCAAAATCTGGAGGTGGATAGATCACCTGAGCTACTTCTTGTTGCTCACCTCCAAGATATGCACTTTGAATACCAGATTCAGCTACATTGTCATCATCACACAGGGGAGGATAGCCCAGTGTAGCTCTGATGGAATTAGAAATCCATTTGGCATGGTCAGAGCTAGCTTTGACTAACACCCTCTCCCCCTTTATGACTTCTTGTGCTACATGATCTCTCACATCATCTTTCTGGAACCTGATTTGGCTGTCCAAATACCTTATGCCATCCTTAAAGAAAGGTCTAAGCTTGGTAAGCTGTTCAGAAATGACCTTCTGTGAATCCTTGATTGCAGTCTTGACAGCAGCAATTTCTTCTTGAAAAGCTTTATCAAATTCAGCCTTGGCAGCAGCAGTAGAAGTTGATGGTTCAGCAGACTTATTCTTTAATTCAGTGACTATAGCATTGTGGGATGCAGTCAAATTATCATTCATTCTTAATTGATTCTCCAGCACATAGCCTTGCTTCAGTGCTATATCATCTACTTTGTCTTTGATCTGTTCTTGATGTTTAGCCAGGAATACCACTGCATTTCCACCCTTGTGGAAGCAATCATTCATTTCCTTCTTATTCAGGTTCATCTCAAACCTTATTGACTTGATATCTTGAGCTAAATCAAATTGTAAAGACTTGTGGCCTTCATCAATATATTTCTCTATAGCCCTCCTTTGCTCATCCATCTTAACTTGCATTGCTACCATTAAGCACTGTAATCTGTTGATGGAGCTTGTTGGACTAGGGAGTGTTGAGCAACAGTTTGTAGAGCCTTCTTATAGCTCTGACTCCTTCTTTTGAATACAAAGAACTGCTTCTTCTTAGCTTGCTCAGCTTCATCATCCTCAGACTCTGAAGTACTTGCTATATTTACCCTATCCTTAGGGCTTGAGGGTTTGTCAGCTTGCACATCTAGTGCCTTCTCAGTATCTAGCCTTATAGGCTCTTCCTGAACTTCCAGATTCTCCCCTCAACAGCAGCACCCTTCTCTTCAGTAGCAGCATTCGTCTCTTCATCAGCAGCAGTCTTGTCCATGTCAAAGTCCTCTTGATCTAAATTCAGAAATAGATCTTCCATTGTATATTCTGGGGGTGACTGTGCAGGAGATGTACTGGGTACATTAACTACAGCAGATGTGTCTTGGAGAACAACATCTGGTTCTTGATTTGCTTGCTGAGTTTGCTGATGAATATCAGACAAATCAGAATCTATTATAGAAAAATCTAAAGTATTGAGGTCAGAAAGTACCTCTTGGATAATGAGAGTAGCTTGCTCACTCTCCAGTGTAGAGGGTTGTTCTACAGCTGGAGGCTCCCCCTGGATGTCAGCTGGCTCTTGAGGAGCAGGTGACTTCTCTGCAGCCTCATCCTCATGATTATCAGGAGTGAAAACCACATGTTCTTCACTACCTGAGCTGCTGGAGGACTCCTGAGTCACAGCAGCTATTTTCCTCTTCTTCTTTGGAGGGGAATCTTTCTTAGAAACTTGTTTCTCAGGGGTGGTCAATTCCTTTGACAGCACCCTTTCCCACCTGGAGAAGATCCTCATGTCCATCCTTCTCATGTGATTGATTTTAGCACCAGCAGCAGTTGCTCATTACCTCTGGTATTGTACCAGCCAGGTAGAGACTTAGTATCCTGCCCAGATTGGGCTTCTTCAGACTTTCCTTTACTTTCTCAAACACAACCATGGACCAGTCTGTTTTGAGGTTGAAGATGATTCTGGTCATAACACTGAACATGGAGGCTGACACCCTGTCATGCCCTCCAGTCTTGCTGAGGAGTACTTTGCCCACAATTTCTGACAGAAACTTTCCTTGGTATTCATTCCTCTCCTGTTGAATACTGATCCTATCTTCATCTTAGGATCTAGACCACACCAGGTAAGTGCTTCTCTGGTCTTAGATGTAGTCACTTCCTCTTCTTCTTGAACTTTAGGTAGCTGAAGTACCTTTCTCAGAGACTTGGGTGAAATCTTGACCTTGGTGCCATGCACCCTTGACTTGATTCTGTAGCCTGAGTCATCTACAGACGCTCCAGTAAGAAATTCAATAACTTCCTTCTTCCAAATTTTGGTTGGTTCTGAAACCAAGAACTCCAATCCTGAATCGGTGACTAGGGTTACCACCGATTTGATTTCTTGATCGCCATCGTCGAATGCGCCTCGCACGAGCTCATAGCCTTCGTTAACGTTCTCTTCCAGCTTGGGAGCCATTAGGGTTTGGAGAATTAGTCTTTAGAGAAGAGAAATGTCGACACAAGAGTTTTGGTCTCGAAACTTTGAAAGCGTGTCGACAAACAAAGACAGAACCCTATTTATACCTTTCTTGTTTGAAGACGAACAGGCGGGATGAATTTCTAAAGATGTGTCGACACTGTCAATAAGTGTCGACACTGACTTATAATGTCTCGACACACATGTGTCGACACAAGTTTAGTCAACAGATTTTATGTGTCGACACTTGGTTAAGTGTCGACACCACACTACTCGACATGTAGTCGAGACTTTACTTAGAAAATTCTGAGTAAAACTTAAGTGTCGACACCTTATTGAATGTGTCGACACCAACTCGACATGTGTCGACACTAACATTCTGAAGTGTCGACACCAACTTCCTAGATGTGTCGACACCATTTTCCTGAAGTGTCGACACTTACTATTCTGTGTCGACATAGACTTGTCTATGTGTCGACACCTTTTTACTTAGCCAATTTTTAGTTCTGTAAACTTAGTCTAAGTTTATCATACCTAGTTCAATTTTGAACCTATTGAACTTAGCTTCTTCTAAGGGCTTAGTGAACATATCAGCTATCTGATTATCAGTTCTAACATATTCAAGTGCAATATCATTTCTTTCTACATGCTCCCTAAGAAAGTGATATTTAATCTCAATATGTTTAGTTCTACTATGTGATACAGGATTGTTAGCTATTGAAATAGCACTAGTAGAATCACAGTAAAGTGGAGTTCTACTTACCTGAAATCCATAGTCTTCTAGCTGATGTTGAATCCACAGAAGTTGAGCACAGCAACTTCCTGCAGCTACATATTCTGACTCAGCTGTGGAAATAGCCACACTGGTTTGCTTCTTACTACTCCATGAAATGAGTCTTCCACCTAGGAATTGACAGGATCCAGTAGTGCTCTTTCTATCTTCTTTGCATCCTGCAAAGTCTGCATCTGAATAGCCTGTTAGATCAAAATCTCCATTCCTAGGGTACCAGAGGCCTAGATAAGGTGTGCCCTTTAGATATCTCAAGATTCTCTTGACTGCAGTCAAGTGAGACTCTTTAGGGCAGGCTTGATACCTGGCACAAACACATGTAGCATACATAATGTCAGGCCTACTTGCAGTCAAGTATAGTAGGGAGCCAACTATCCCTCTATACAAGGTTTCATCTACAGGTTTCCCTGCATCATCCTTGCTTAGAGACATACTTGACCCCATAGGAGTCTTCATGGTACTGGATGAATCCATACCATATTTCCTTATGAGTTCTAGGGTGAACTTGGACTGACATATGGATAGACCACTTCCAGTCTGTTTAACTTGGAGACCCAAGAAAAACTTCAGTTCTCCCATACTACTCATCTCAAATTGACTTTGCATAAGCTTTGCAAACTTTTTGCAAAGGCTACTTTCAGTAGACCCAAATATAATGTCATCTACATATATTTGGACAAGTATGACTTTGCCTCTAGATTCCCTAAGGAATAGAGTCTTATCTATTTTCCCCCTTGAGAACTTGTTCTCAATGAGGAAACTAGATAGGGTTTCATACCAAGCTCTAGGTGCTTGTTTTAACCCATATAATGCTTTCCTAAGTCTATAGACATAATGTGGAAGAGTAGGATCAACAAAACCTGAAGGCTGCTCCACATAGACTTCTTCTTTCAAATTACCATTTAGGAATGCTGACTTCACATCCATTTGGTATACCTTGAATCCTTGATAGGTTGCATAGGCCAAGAACATCCTTATGGCTTCCAGTCTGGCTACTGGAGCAAAGGTTTGATCAAAATCAATACCTTCTTCTTGCCTATATCCTTTTGCAACCAGTCTTGCTTTATTCTTTATGATGACCCCTTGTTCATCTAACTTATTTCTGTAGATCCACTTAGTTCCTATCACATTGTGATCTTTAGGCTTTGGAACCAGCTCCCAAACCTTGCACCTTTTGAACTGATTAAGCTCTTCTTGCATTGCTTCAGTCCACTGTGGATCTTGTATAGCTTCTTCAAATTTCTTTGGTTCTATTTGAGACAGAAAACTTGAATATACTACAGCATTCTGATTTCTGCTCCTTGTCTGAACACCTTGTCTTGGATCTCCAATAATCAGCTCTACTGGATGATCTCTTAGATGCCTGTTGGCTGGAGGCATCCTTACTTCTGGTTGAACTTCTTCAGCATCTTCATCAAGCTGAGTTCCTTGTACTTCTTCAGCTCCTTGTACATGTAGTTCTCCCCCTGGACATAAGCCATCTTCTTCTACTTGCTGTCTTGCAGCAGGTACATCTTCTATGGTTAGCTTGTCCATCTTCTTAGTAAGACCTGTGGGGCTGCATACATTACTAGACAACTCATTGTTAATTAGTTGTGTCTCATCAAAAACTACATGCACAGACTCCTCTACAACTTGTGTAGTCAAGTTGTAGACTCTATAAGCCTTACTATTATTGCTTGTACCCAACAAACACTCCCTCTTGGGACTTGGCAGCAAACTTAGTTAAGTAAGACTTTCCATTGTTAAGTATGAAGCATTTGCAACCAAAAATCCTGAAATAGGATAGGTTTGGTTTCCTGCCTTTCACAACTTCATAGGGGGTCTTGTTTAACCTTTTAGTGATGGTAGCCCTATTTATCACATGGCATGCAGTGTTAACTGCTTCAGCCCAGAAATATTCTGGCAGTGATGAATCACTTAATAGGGTTCTACCAGCCTCTATCAAGGTCCTATTTTTCCTTTCAGCAATGCCATTTTGCTGAGGTGTTCTAGGTGAAGAGAATTCTTGAAATATCCCATAGTCTTCACACAGCTTTGTCATGCTTTCAGACTGAAACTCAGTACCATGGTCACTTCTAATTTTGACCACTGTACAGTTCAATTCATTCTGAATTTGCTTAACAAAACTATAGAAGACACTAGGTGTTTCAGATTTCTGCTTTAAGAAGAACACCCAGGAAAACCTTGAGTAGTCATCAACAACTACAAAGGTATAGACCTTCCTACCTAAGCTGTGAACTGGCATTGGACCAAATAGATCCATATGCAAGAAGGTATAAACACCTCACAGCATCTTTGTTGTCTAAGCTTCTAAAGGTGGATTTGGTCTGCTTGCCCTTTTGACAAGCTGAGCAAATGCCATCTTTAACACACTTAACTTGAGGACCATTCCTCACTAACTCTTTGCTAAAGAGTTTGCTAATAGTCTTGTAATTAAGATGGGCAAGCCTCTTGTGCCATTTGACACATTGAGAGACTGTCTCATCAGCTACAAGACAAATAGGAGAACCATTGTTCTCAATCATAATGTCTAAGCAGTAGACATTCCTCTTTCTATATCCTGTCAAAATGATCTCTTGATCACTTGACCTCTTGATATGACAACCATTTTTAACAAATGAGATGTCATACCCTACATCACTTAACTGACTTATACTAATGAGGTTGTGTTTCAACCCTTTAACATAAGCCACTTGAGTAATGGTAACAAGGTTTGAAGAAATGTTACCAAACCCTTTGATGATTCCTTTTTCAGAACCACCAAAGGTCACCTTTGGACCATTTTTGATTGGAATGTAGTCCTTCAGTAGTCCCCTAGTTCCAGTCATGTGTCTGGAACATCCACTATCCAAGTACCATGTTGGGGTATGGCCACTTGGATTCACCTGCAAAACAAATTAATGAACCTTAGAACCCAAAGTAAACTTGGGTCCTTGGTGATTGTTAGTTTGCAATTTGACATAGCTACCTGCTGGCTTTCCAACAGGTAACTTGCTACTCAACTTGGCACTGGCATTGTGCCAACAATCCAAGGCAAAGTGGCCAACCTTGCCACAACACCAGCATTCAAACTTGTTGTACCTTTGCTTAGGTACAACCTTTGCTGTCTTGACTACAGCAGGCTTGTTGAATGTTGGGGCTTTGCCCTTGGACTTGGACTGATCCTGAACAGTCCTAGCTGGTTTAATAAAACCCAATCCAGCCTTTCCTTTATGATGAACAAATTCATCAATCAAGGGTAGCACTGATTTAGGTTTTGAAAACCTAGCAACTAGCTCTCTTTCCTTCTGGAGATTGATCTCCAGTAACTTAATTTGATCATTTTTATAAGTGATAGTTCCCATCTGAATCACAGTAATGTGTTTCAGCCTGGCTACCTCATTGAGCTTTTGATCAAATTCCTTCTCAAAGTCTGTTGCAGCTGCCTTTAGATCAGCAATTTCCTTTGCCTGACTTTTGGCAAGGGACTTGCTTTTCTTATAGGCTTGCAACAGTACTTTATATTCATCTAAGAGCTGATGAATATCTCCCTCAGATTCAGAAACACTTTCCATCACTTGATGAAGATGAATCTGACTCTGAACTAGAACTGAAATCTGAACTTTGAGTTGGACTTTGTACCTGACTAGGTCCTGGCTGCTCCAGGATTTTGGTACTTTCAGTCAATGCCATCAGTCCTTGGCACTGACACTCTTCTTGTTCATAGATTGATTCCATGATCTGCATAAACTCTTCTTCTTCTTCAGCAAATAGCCCTATGTAGGCTTCAGCATCTGTCTCAGTGTCTGAAGAAGAAATGTCTGAAAGAGTCTTCTCATTCTTTGCAACAAAGGACTTCTCCTTCTTTCCTTTGAAGTGAGTCTTCTTTTTGTCACTGGATTCTTTTCTTCTCTCAGGACAATCTGCAATAACATGCCCCTGTCTATTGCAGCAGTAACACACTATCTTAGACCCAGTTGCCTTGCTAGTCTTTGTCTTTTTCTTGTCCTTCTTTGAAGGCTTCTTCTCCTGATACTGAACTTCTTTCCCTTTGGAAAATGAAGGTCTGGACCTCCACTGTTTCTTCTTCAGGAATTTCTGAAAATGTCTGGTGAATGCAGCAAAGTCTTCATCACTTTCACTGCTTGTAGACTTTGTGCTAACAGACTCATCAGATTCTGATTCAACTACCTCTGGAGGAGGAGTTGATGACTTAGTCCTGCCCTTTCTAGGTACTTCTGACTTGAAGGCAACAGTCCTTTCCCTGTGCTCAGTCCTTGTTGATTTTTCCTCCTCTTTTCTCACTGACAGCTGCATCTCATAAGACAACAACTTGCCAAACAGTGTGGGAGGAGGAATTTCTCCCAACTTTGCCATTTCTCTGATGGCACAGATCTTGGTGTCCCAATCTTTGGTTAGGGACCTTAAGAACTTATCATTCAATTCATAGTTAGTGAACTCTCTTCCATAGGACATGAGTTCATTAACAATTCTATAAAACTTTTTGTAGCATTCAGTGATGCTATCTCCTCTTCCTTGCCTAAAGCTCTCATACTCTTGATTAAGCAAGGACTTTCTATCTTGCCTAACTTCTTCAGAACCTTCCATATAGACAATGAGGGTATCCCACATTTCTTTTGCTGTTTTACAGTGAATTAGGTTCTGAAAAGTTGCATCATCAATGGCACTTACTATTATGTTTTGTGCCCTTTTGTCCATAGTGGCTAGGACAATTTCATCCTTGGTCATCTCAGAGAAATCCTTTGGAGTCCTCTGATTTGCATCCAATACTGAAATCTTCATGGGCACATAGGGCCCCTCTTTGACTGTGATGTAGATCCTAGGGTCAGAGGCTTCCATGAACAGCCTTACCCTTTCTTTCCAGATTCCAAAAATCTCTTTTCTGCATATGGGCAGTTTCATTGAACCCAATTCCTTGTGATTCTCTGAAGAACCCATGTTTCTTGATTTTCTTGAAACTGTGTTCTGACTTACACTGAATCTGCCAAACTGGATCTCCTCAGACAGTTAGTCCTTTTTGAGGAACCTCGCTTTGATACCACTTGAAAGATATGGTACCTAAACACCTAGAGGGGGGGGGGTGAATAGGTGACCTAAACCTTTTTAAAACTTTGTTGGCAGCACAACAGTTATTTCACAGATTACTACAGCTAACAGCAATTACAGAAATCAAACAGTCAATCCACAGCACAGCACAGCAGACACACTAATTTATAGTGGTTCCCCAATCTTTGGGTACATCCACTTTCCCCCTTCGCCTATCTAGCAGTGTACTAGATTCGGCCAAACTTCTCCACTATCTCAGAACCCAACTAGGTTCCTACACCTCAGGCCCAAAGCCTTACACTCAGCCACAAAGGCCTACACTCAGCCACCCAGGCCTACACTCAGCCAATTAAGGCCTACACTCAGAGTTCTTCAACTCCTACACTCAGGCAACCAAGCCCTACCCTCAGCCTTTATAATATAGGCTTACAATTCTCTCAGATCCAATGGATCCTACAAGTTAAAATAGAAATACAATAGCTAACTCTACAACTCAGAAAATAAGAGAGGAGTTGAGAGTTTCTTGAAGAGTTCTTGGAAGAACTCAGTTAGATCCAAACTGACTTAGCTTCCTTCAAAGCTTCTTGAGTTAGAACTGAATTAGTCTGAATCTTCTGCAGTTGTTCCTTGACCTCTGCTTCTTGAGATCCAGATGTTTCTGAATCCTTCTTCTCAGCCTTAGTTCCAAAGACTGAATTCTTGATTGGAGCTCTCTCTCTCCAACTTCTTAGATCTGCAGTTGGACTGACAGATCTTCTTGTGTTGATCCTCTGTATATCACTTTTCTGATTTCTTGAAGAATCTGATCAACCACTTTAAGTATTCTTCACAACTACTTGTAACCAACAACAATCAATCACTCACCCTTTCTGTAAACAATGGGTGCCTATTTATAGGCTTCCTTCATGGTAACCGGCTGGTCCGGTTCATAACAGACTTCTGATTTCTCTGACAGTTGCTGTAGACCGGCTGGATCGGCAGCTGTCATGTCAACCAGTCACTTCTTGAAATTCTCTAACTGTCAGATAGTGTCGAGACTTTCTGTTCTTAAGTGTCGACACTTATAGACCAAGTGTCGACACATGTTGTGTAAGTGTCGACACAAGTCTACAAGGTGTCGACACAATTCCTTGTATGTCTCGACACAGATTCTTCTGCATGTGTCGACACTGAAATTGAGTGTCGACACAAATACTTGTTCTTCATTCTTTAACTGTATTCTTCTAAGTGTCGACACATGTTCTTTGTGTCGACACATCTTCATGTGTTGAAACTGTCAAGTGTCGACACTGCTTCTTGGTGTCGACACAAGTCTTCACTTTTGTTTCTTCAGCTGAGTGTCGACACATTCCTTTAGTGTCGACACTTGTACTTAGAATATTTTGTAACTTTTCTGTTCTTTGCTAAGTGTCGACACAGCTCCTTGTGTCGACACTTTCTTCAAGTGTAGAGTCTTCAACTAAGTGTCGACACATTGTGCTGAGTGTCGACACTTTCTTCAAGTGTTGACTCTCCTGGTTGTGTGTCGACACATTGTGCTGAGTGTCGACACTTTCTTCAAATACCGACTCTTCAGCATAGTGTCGACACATTGTGTTGAGTGTCGACACTTGTACTTAGATTCTGCAGACTTTTGCTGAGTGTCGACACATCTTCAAGTGTCGACACTTTCTGGTGTAGACTCAGCTCTTCTAGGTGTCGACACTTCTGCTAAGTGTCGACACAGCTTTTCTGCATACTTCTTCACTGAGTGTCGACACAGCTCCAAGTGTCGACACTTTCTGTCTGGTGTCGACTCTTCATCCCAAGTGTCGACACAATGACTCCAAGTGTCGACACTGCTTGTCTGGGTGTCGACACAAGCTTTCTCAAGTGTCGACACTTTCCCTCTGGGTGTCGACACATGGACTTAGAAACTTTTAGCTTCAGTCTAGTGAATACCTAACCTGCACAAGTAACTCAAACACACATCAAATACATTATGATGTATATCATTGAGTTAGGTGAGGCTTCTTCAAATCAGGTACATTTGACCAATGTACCCAACAATGATGTAAGCAAAGTATAGAACGGAGCAGGAAATAAACTATCTACTACTATGCTATCATCACAGGAGTACCTTAACTTATATGAATACCCATACAAACTTATAAGTTAAGGTTTCACAAATTTAACTTATCATATAAAAGTGCTCATACTAATTTATATGATAAGATTCTATGGTATGTATGTCCTAAGTATGTATGTATGATATGGTATGCAGGTTATGATTCATACAAGTGCAACTCACCCACATGACTCTATGCGCACAGACCTTTAGTTACCACTTTTGGAGTTAGCTTAACTCTCAGGTACTATCGTTGTGGCTACGACAGCAGTGGAGCGGGCGTCTCCACACCTACACGGATATACACACTACCAGGCCTAGACCTTCCGTACGCCTCTGAAGAACACACTAGAGTCACCACGTACTAAATTGTTGGCTAGTCCACCAGACTTTTAGGTCGGGTGTGCGTTTTTGGGGATTGTCCTTCATACCGTGGTATAAGCAACCTACTAGCCCCTCAAACCCTCACAGCTCACCTGAGTCACCATACTGCCATCAGTGTGATGTTTGGCCCAGTATTGCATGACCCGCCACTAATATATTTTGTGTACATGCAATTTTTTTCCAACCTGAGCCTTCATCTTACAGGACAAAACCCATCCTGTATCCAAACATCTGAGCCTTGAGCTTGCAGGACAAAACCCGTCCTGTATCTAAACATCCGAGCCTCCAGCTCGCAGGACAAAACCCGTCCTGTATCCAAACATCCGAGCCTCCAGCTCACATGATAGACCTGTCCTGTGACCTCCAACAATATATGGGTGAGATTGTCACATCATTCCCTTAAACTATTAGACTAGTCTTGTCTAATGCTTATTAGGTATAACAACTTATGGTTAGTCCTTGGACTGCCAAGGGCATACCCAACGAAGGGCTTCTCGGGGAACTAAGAACTATGATGGGCTGAAGCCCAAAGCTCCCTTTCTCAAGCACACTTATTTTTATTAGTGTTTACCCATTATTAATACCCAACTCTCAATGTTGCTCTTGAATGAACTTGATGACTTGAGGTATTATTGGGAGAACGACGGTCTTCTGTTGGTCTCCGTTCTAATTACTTTCCTTGGGCTTTGCACTCTAACACTCGTTACAACTTGACACCAACCAGGATTGCAACTTCCCAATACGCTTCTCAATCCAACCTCCTATCATATCCCCTGTGGGTCCTGGTGTTATGTGTTAATTATTTAAGCTCAACCCATGACCTAATTCCAGCCCAAACGAAGTTTCTTTCATGTCCTTGGGTCAAATGCCCCTAATTATTTATCATGGGTTTGTCATGTATGTAATATTGATCATTCAGAATTTCATCATCTTTCTAATTATTTTGGACCATAATTGAAATGAATTAATTTACTGTCCTAAGTCACTTTGAACATGAACTACTCTAACCAGTGGTCCATTATGTCTAAATAAATTATTTGAGGTTCATCTATGTTGAAAATGTCTGTTCATCAAAAATCATGATTTTCCAATTTGAATTTCCATATATTTTCAATTTATGATTAAATCCATAAATAATCCATTTTCCAAATGAAGTAATTAAAATATACAACCAAAAATTCCTAGAAAATTACTGGTGATCAAAATTGATATTACAATACTCAGGACAAAAATTCATGATCTTAGTCAGTGATTTGGCCTAACATAATTTCATATGGACATCTTTACCAAAATGCCACTACTATGGTTTTCAGCATATATAATCATCCATAAATTCTCAAATAATTATACTGGGTTTTAATCACAGAAATAGGATACTATAAATTTTTCCATAATTTTCAACTGTAATTTTCCAAAATTTTAAATTAATTTCCGAA
This sequence comes from Platanthera guangdongensis, assembly GCA_039583875.1. Taxonomy (NCBI): domain Eukaryota; kingdom Viridiplantae; phylum Streptophyta; class Magnoliopsida; order Asparagales; family Orchidaceae; genus Platanthera; species Platanthera guangdongensis. Next base: position 197,907,633 of record CM077150.1, on the reverse strand, counting down.
AAGGGTAAAATTATAAATCAACTATATATACAAGATATAGTCATCAAATAGGCTTATAACGTTTTCCAGAGAAGTAAAATGTCCTATTAGGGCATGTATCAAAAGTGTAGAATTTTACAAGGTCAGTAGACCTATATCTCATTTTTATTTCTAAAAGATCTTATTTTCCATTAATTCAAAATAATGTGATTTTTGTTCCCAAAACTCCCACTCCTTCCATAGGAGGTGTAATTAATCCCTGTAAGCCTCTGTCTAAAATCTCATGGACACTCATTGGTCCAAATGGGCTAACCTCACATTTTTATATTTTGGCACCATATATTTACAAATCTACCTCCACCATGCATATTGGATTTCCCCCAACATACAAAGGTCCAAATGACCTGAAACTTTTACCATGGTTATATCATGACCCAATGGCCATGCCACCCAAATTTGGAAGCATTTGGAAGAGAGAATCTTCATATATTCCATTTATTTAATAAATGATATTTCTATTAAAACTATAGAAAACTACATCCCAAAAATTCTGATTTTTTGACTAGACCTAAAATCTCATAAACACACGCATGCCCAAAATTTCATGACATGTGGACTTATGGTTTAGCGTGGGCACTCATTTAAACATTTGCCCTAGCCTAGGACCAGTCTTAGTAGAATGGCCCTACAGGGTGCAATATTGCTCCAATTTTCAAGTTTAAGGTGTAAAATTAAAGGTAAGATTATATCTACCTTTTTCATGTTGGGCATCATTTCTGAAAATGCCTCTAAGAGGACTAAATAATTTATAAATGGTGACTATATAAACTGGGATAGATTGCCACACATACGAGTATTACCTTTAATTCCATAAAATTAAAGGGCATGCTCCCTCTCACATGTCATCTAGATCATTTGAGCCCAATATCTCTCCTAAAAGAGCTAGACATCTAGCATAGAAGGAGGGGAGGAGAAATGGACCCTTAGACGAGCTTGATGACGGGTTTGGTAGTGATGCGCCATGGCCGACCCTTGCTCCGGCGAGCTAACTCGTTTGTTGATTCCTCCGGCTAATCCTCTGCTCCTTAGGGTTCACTGAAGGTGATGATGGGGTGGAATGGAGGTGAGGCTGGATGGTTTAATGGATTTAACTTAAGAGGAGTGACAGAGCATGGTGGCATGGCCGACCATCATTGAGCATGACTCTCCCCCATGTCACTACGTGTCAGCCATATATTGGACCGTCAATCATTGCCATAAATATGTTTTTTTTTGAAATGATGAATAGATTATATAGTTTAACTATAGAGATAAATGTCTCATCACCATTTTATCCTGAACCCGGTTCATCCCATATACAAGAGAACCGGTCAACAAAATTTTTAGACTGAAAAATTCCAAGTACAAAAGCATTGAGGGGTGACGACACCACTAAACGCCGCGTTGAGTGGTGTTAACACCACTCAACGCCGCCAGCAATCTTAAATCAAGGCGTTGATTGGTGTCGACACCACTCAACGCCGCGTTGAGTGGTGTTGACACCACTCAATGCCGCCAGAAATCTTAAGTCAAGGTGTTGAGTGGTGTCGACACCACTCAACGCCTCGTTGAGTGGTGTCGACACCACTCAATGCCTCCAGCAAACTTAAGTCAAGGGGTTGAGTGGTGTCGACACCACTCAACTCCGCATTGAGTGGTGTGGACACCACTCAACGCCGCCAATGAACTTAAGTCAAGGGGTTGAGTGGTGTGGACACCACTCAACACCGCGTTGAGTGGTGTGGACACCACTCAACGCCGCGTTGAGTGGTGTGGACACCACTCAACGCCGCGTTGAGTGGTGTGGACACCACTCAACGCCGCCAGCAATCTTAAGTCAAGACATTGAGTGGTGTCGACACCAATCAATGTTGACAGCATCCCACAGCATCTAAGTAAAACAGCATCGAGACCACTCAAAGCCACGTTGAGTGGTGTCGATTTCACGCGACGCTTCGTCGAATGGCATCGAGATCACTCAACGCCTAAAGTTTCCCAAGTATTTTCTAGGTTAAATTCATCGAGTGGCGTCGTGTTCACTCGACCCACTCGACATTTGCCGAGTTTGAGTCAATATTATTGACTCAAAACGTGTTCAAGGGGCCTAGCACGAAATGGGATGTTACAGCTACCCCATCTGGAGAAGTTGGCTTTCTCTCTGATCATCTCGGCCAGGAAGATCAGGCCATACTTTCAAGCTCAGTCAATCAAGGTGGTGAACGACCACCCACTGTGCAAGATCTTTGAGGGGGTGGAACACTCAGGGCAGTTGGCCAAGTGGTCCATTGAGCTAAGCGAGTTCGCCATCTATTTTGTACCAAGGCTCTCCATCAAGGCACATGTGGTGGCTGACTTCTTGGCTAACTATGTCATAGAACTGGAGGGGGAGGAAACAGTACCAAGGGAAGCATGGAAGATATTCATTGATGGAGCCTTGGGGAAGCGCTCCATAGGGGGAGGGGTAGTGTTGGTAAGCCCTCAAGGGGTCACCATAGAGCATGTAGTGGAGCTGCACTTCCCGGTCACAAACAATCAAGCAGAGTATGAGGTCATCATAGCCAAGTTGCGGTTGGATAAGGAGGTCAGGCTTCACGACATATAAGTACTCACAAGTTCACTAGTAGCGGCGTCGCAGATCAGGGGAGAATATGAAGCCCGGAAACCCAACCTCCAGAAGTACTTGTCCAAGGTAAGGGTGATTATTGGCGGGTTCCGAGCATTCTCAATTAAGCACATCCCCAGGGAGGAGAACGAAGTGCCTGACTGATTAGCCAAGTTTGGACCCCGGGGGGGGGGGGGACTTGACCGAGCTATTTTATCCAGCGATCGAGGAGGGGAGTTGACGGAAGTGGAGTGGCGACCCTCGCGGGTGGACCCCTTCAATGACCTTCACTACAGGAATCCTTCCCGAAGGGGTCAAAGAAGCAAAGGGCATTCGACACAAAGAGGCTCATTATCTCATGCATGAAGGAGGGTTACATCGCAAGATGCTGTTAGGCCTCTTGGCACGGTGCGTGATAGAGGAGGAAGTCCCGAGGATTCTAGAAGAAATACACTCCAGCGAATGTGGTAGCGATTCATGGGGAATGACGTTAGAGGCAAGGGTGGTCAGGCAGGGGTACTTCTGGCCCTCCCTGAGGAAGGATGCGGCGGAGTTTGCCAAGAAGTGTTAAAAATGTCAGCTTTACTCTACCCTACAACTATTGCCCGGTCAAAGGCTCCGAAGCATCACGGCGCCATGGCCTTTCTCCATCTAGGGAATCGACTTGGTCGGGCCATTTCCCCAAGCGAGCGGGCAGAGAAGGTTCCTCTTGGTCATGATCGACTATTTCTTAAAGTGGCTGGAGGTCAAGGCGTTGGCTAAGGTAACCTCCCAGGTCATAAGAAACTTCATTTGGGGAGAGATCATCTGTAGGCACGGGTTGCCTCAGGCCATTGTCACGGATAATGGGCCATAGTTTGCAAGTGAGGAGTTCATCAGCTTCTGTACCCAGCTCGGGATAGACCTCAGGTTTGCCTTCGTCCACCGCCACAGGAGCAATGGCCAGGTGGAGGCGGCAAACAAAATCATAGTGAACCTGCTCAAAAATAAGGTGGATAACTTGAGGGGGAGTTAGGTAGAACAAATCCCCCTCGGTATTGTGGGCTCTGAGTATAACCCCAAACACGGCCATTTGGGAGACTCCCTTCAAGCTTTCGCATTGGTGTGAGGCTGTCCTGCCCGTGGAGTTTGAAGTTTGATCCCCGAGATTTGCGGCTGCTGGCAGAGGAGACGAGGCATGGAGGAAAGAAAATGAAGGGGAGCTACGGCTCTCATTGAACATGGTAAAGTAACTTCACAACATTGTCGTCGTCAGGCAAGAGGAGGTCAAGCGAAAGATGGTCAAGTACTTCGACAAGCATGTCAGGATAAAGCAGTTCAAGGAGGGGGACCTGGTCTTGAAGAAGGCCGACGCCGCCGGAAGGTCGGCAACTATTGGTAAGCTCAACCCCAATTAGGAAGGACCCTACATTATAGAAATGGCTCTGGGGTCAGGGGGATACCACCTCTAAAATATGGAAGGGGTATCCATGAATCACGCATGGAGTGGAGACGACCTAAAACATTTCTAGCCTTAGCATGGGAAAGATTGTATATTTTGCTATGATAACTATTCTAAAGATTGCTTCTTCATAGGTTATGAAGTGTTTGAGGTTTTTGACGGCACCGAGTAGACCCGTTGTCCAGGCTCCCATCAAGCTGGCAAGGCCGAAGGCTCGCTCGGTGGCCAAGAAGAGTATTTTGGTATTTTGCAAGACCCCGAGAGGATCCCGCTGCTCAGGCTCTCATTAGTTGGCAGGGCTGGAAGGCGCACTCGGCCCCAAGTAGACCCGCTGTCCAGGCTCTCACTAGCTGGTAGGTTCGTAGGCTCGCCTGGGGGTAAGGGAATACACCGAGAGGATCTCGCTACTCAGGCTCTCATTAGCTGGCAGGGCTGGAAGGTGCACTTGTAACGCCCCGAAATTCAAAAGAGTGACGGGGGACGTTTTGGGACAGTTTTGGGTTCTGGAAGTAGGCACACGGCCTTGGACACGGGCGTGTCCCAGGGCGTGTCAGGCTGGGTTCGACGTTTTGGTCGAGAGGCCGACGATTTTGGAGTCGACGATCGTCGAGCAGAGAACACGGCCTGCGACACGGGCGTGTTGCAGGGCATGTCAAGGCCGTGTCGACGATCGGCCCAGGGGGTCGACGAATTTCGCTCAACGATGTGTCGAGACATGGCACATGGCCTGCGACACGGGCGTGTCGCAGGGTATGTCGACCAGTGTCGACACTCGTCCGGAAGTCAACGAACTTTGCTCGACGAAGTGTCGAGATAAGGCACACGGCCTAGGACACAAGCGTGTCCAAGGCCGTGTCGTCAGGTCGACGATCTTCGCTCGACGAAGTGTCGAGTGTCGAGACCGTGTACACAGCCTGGAGCCCAGGCTTGTTGAGGTGACACGGGCAAGTACACGGGCGTGTCCTATAACCCGTGTAGTGCTCGGGTTGTTTTCGGGGAAAAACGATGGGGGTACACGGCCAGCCACACGGCCGTGTCAGGTGGAACACAGGCGTGTCAGGTCTAACACGGGCGTGTTCGATGCCCGTGTATTGTTCCAGGCACGTCGATTTTGATGGCGAATGAGGCACACGGCCCTGGACACGGGCGTGTGCCCGGCCGTGTGCGGTCCAGATTGGGCATTTCAGTCCCGAATCAAAGCTGTTCATTTCTTTAATTGATGATCCAACGGCTGGGGGTTGTTCCTGAAGGGATATACCCGGGAATGGGCCTTAGAAACCCTCACTTTTCATGAGTGGTTGTCTTTCTAAAACTTAGAGAGAGAGAGGAGAGCCAAGGAAGGAAGAAGGAGCTAGATCCGGCCATTGGAGGAGCTTCGAATCTCCAAATCGTGAGCCGACTCCGGATCCACGGAGGCAAAGCTAGTGCGGTGCTTTACATCTGCTTATTTTTCCATGGCGCCAAAGAAGAACGCGAGGGTAACGATTCTCTTCTTGAGCATGAGTAGCTCTCCTTCTTTGCATAAGAAGCCCGCTCTCGTGAGTTTGCGGAGAGTTGGAGGCATTCCTTCGGGTAGATATGTGAAGTCCCCTTTGTATAGAGTCCGTAAGCGAGAACTGACATATGCATGATGTGTGAAGCCTATCCGGACATGTTGGTCTGGATCGGTGATGTTGCATTGCATAATGCCGGAGAAGACTCCGTGCTATTGGTTGTTTTTCGGGTTTTCTACACGGTAGATTGCAACAGGGAGCCTTGGGGATTAACCCAAAGGTGCACCCGGAAAATTGGGCGGATGCGTGATCTTGCCAACTTGGAGGCCTGAGAGCCAACTTGAACATAACCGGGTTATGTGAAATTGTATGATGAAAATGGGACTCGGGAGAAGTTTGACCCGCGCAAATGGCTTAAATTGTCATTGCGACGTGAGCACGGGTTAGATGGAACCGTACCCACTTCTATGTCCGTCGGGCTAAAGAGACCTAAAGTTACGTGACACTTGTCGTTGGCATAGATGAGAGTCTTCGGCGGTCTATGGCTTAAACTGTCATGACCCATGTCGGGAAGACAAATTGCTCATGAGTTTGGCCGTCAAAGTGGCGGTGGTGAGTCCGGAATGTCTATGGCTTTAATTGACGTGACATTGACCGGTTCACCGAGAACGTCTGTGATGAAATGATTATTGATATATATTGCTCGCTTATGCTAATGAAATGCAGGGAAGGAGCATCGCCGCCCCGAGTTGGGGGCGGGATCGTTATAATTTGGTCAGCATTGCTGACCGTTGCCTTATTTTGCCACCGTGCGGTGGTTTGTTGCTTGCAGGTGCTGCTGGACCAAGCGGTCAATAGCGGGCTAAAGCCCAATTTGCGAAGCCGGCCCTCGAAGGCCTAATTGGAAGTGTTTACTGTTTTTATTCATGTGTGACCGGCCTGCGTGCCGAGGTTTGTAAATCATGTAATAGCAAGTGAAACATTTTGTAAGGCCTTAAGGCTTGTACTGGTGTGTATGTATAACATTCCTATGTTGGTATTAGTGGACATTCATGCTTTAGTGCTGGGTTCTTTGTTACAACTTATTAATCTGCTTCCGCTAGAATGCTCTGTGTATGACGTTATGATTGGTTGGATGGTTTCCATGAGTAACCACCCGGTCTGTCTGTAGTATATGGCGTCGGGCCCCGGCCGGACCTACTGTTATATGCTATGCCACGGATAGGGGGTGTTACAATTTGGTATCAGACTACTGGTTTTGGTTGGGCTTAAGATGAATTCGTGGGCGAATTCTTTTTAAGGGGTGGTGAGCACATTGTCTGCGTCATCGTTATAACAGTAAAAGAACCCATGAATGTCCACTTAGGAATGAAAATACACGTGTTTGAGGAACCTGCATGTTCCTATAATTATTGTTTGTAATTTTATTTGGTCACTTAACGGTGTTTTGTACCACTATAGGTGACCAAAAGTGGTGTTGGGCCGTCGGAACGTCGAGTTTCTGAGGCTAGCAGTGCACCAGATGTTGCTCCTACAACACCTCTATCGGCTGAGAACATACGATTGGTGGCCGAAGCGATGTTGGCCGTGATAAATGCGCAGCCTGCAAGGCAAACGCAGCAGCCCGCTCCTGCGATGGAGCAGGAATCGCTTCAAGAGGCTGAGCCGAGGAGAGTGGAGCAAGTGGTTGTGGAACCGGTGGTGCCAAGGAGAGCAACCGAGAGACAGCTTAAGCATGTTATGAGCATTAATCCTCCTGTATTCTCGGGGTTGGGAACCCCAACTCAAGCTGAAGACTGGCTCTCCATGGTGAAGAGAGTCATGACAGCAACGGAGACGGAGAAATGGCAAATGACCACCATCGCTACGTTCCTTCTGGACGGTGAAGCGAGAATGTGGTGGGAAGGATTGGAGTTGCACCTATTGAGAGGTAGGCAACTTGTTGATGTCTCGATGGAGGAGTTCTCGAGATTGTTCTTGGCTAGATACCTTCCTTCGACGCAGAAGATAGCGTTGGAGAATGAGTTTCTGAAGTTGGTTCAGGGTGAGAGGAGCGTGGATGAATTTCTCCACGTGTTTACTCGTTTGAGTCATTATGCTAGCTCCACTATTGTGGATGAGGAGCGCAAGACTAATTGCTTCCATGAAGGGTTGAGAGATGAGTTGAGGTTACTACTCTCGGGGCCGATGACGCAGGGTTTCTTAACCTTGTTCAACACTTCCCGGTCCTTGGAGAAGGACATGAAGAATGTACAAGCAAAGAAAAGCTTGAGTGATAGGAAATCTGAATTCAAAGTGCCGACTACTTCAAAGTCCGGCTATCGAAGGTCCTTCGAGAAGCATAGGACTTCGGGTCCAGCTCCTTCTGGTGCTTCTGGGGCGACTACGAGTCGGAGCCCGGGTGCATGTTTTACTTGTGGAAAGACGGGGCACTTTGCCCGCGATTGTTGGAGCGGACGCCCTAAGTCCGAGAGAAGGCCGGGAGCGACCTATGAAGAGAAGGGCAAGGCGGTGGAGTCAACCGCGTCCCACTATGCTCCGGCCCAACCAAGGGTGTACAATCTTGTCCAACAGGAGGCCATCAAACCGGCTGATGTGGTGACAGGTACGGTTTAATTTATAGCAAGTCAATTTCTTTAAATACTTGTTTTGCACATGTTACCTTACCACTGCTTGTTTAGGATTTGTATTGATTTGTGAAAATCCGGCACGAGCACTCTTCGATACGGGAGATTCACACTCCTTCTTGTCCGAGGGATTTATATCACGCATCGGAGTCCCTTCTTCGATGGCGAAGGATAAGTTGGATGTGTTGTTGCCCAATGGGTGTTCGATGCGCGCGGATAGGATCTGCGATGTTAAGATTCATATTGGGAATCAGGAGTTCGATCTGCAATCGTCGTTACTTCCGTTGGTGGAGTTCGACGTCATATTTGGCATGGACTGGCTCTCAGAGCAGCAAGCCTATATCGATTGCGGTCGCAAGGAAGTCAAGCTGGGAGCAAGTCGTGAGACGACTTTTACGGGCTTAAAGGGTCGAGCAAGACGTTGATGTCTGCTCTTCAGGTGGTGAAGGCGGTTCTTGCTGGTGCAGAACTGTTCTTTACACTAGTGGAGGTTGCAAAGCCGAAGCCCGCATTGGATAGTATTTCAGTGGTATCGAAATACCCTGATATGTTCCCCGCAGATCTTCCTGGATCCCCGCCTCAACGGGAGATAGATTTCACGATTGAGCTAGTGCCAGGTGCAAAGCCTGTATCACAATCACCTTATCGGCTAGCGCCTAAGGAAATGGCGGAGCTGAAAGTTCAACTGCAAGAATTGTTGGAGCAAGGGTTTGTGTGCCCGAGTTCTTCGCCTTGGAGCGCACCGGTCCTCTTTGTTAAGAAGAATGACGGAAGCTTGAGGCTATGTATTGATTATCGGGAGCTCAACAAGTTGACGAAGAAGAATAAGTACTCGATCCCCCGGATTGATGATCTTTTTGATCAGTTAGTCGGGTCGACGGTGTACTCGAAGTTGGATCTAAAGGCTGAGTACTATCAGCTGCGAATAAGGGAGAGTGATATCCCGAAGACAGCGTTTAGTACGAGATACGGACATTATGAGTTTACGGACATGCCGTTTGGGCTGACTAATGCGTCGTCAGTGTTCATGGATTTGATGAACAGGACTTTCAGGGAGTACTTGGACCATTTCGTGATCGTCTTCATCGACGATATTTTGGTGTACTCGCAAAGTGAGGAAGATCACTTCAAGCATCGTCATTTGGTTCTGGAGACGCTAAGGAGAAATCAGTTGTATGTCAAGTTCTCGAAGTGCAAGTTTTGGCTATCCTCTGTGGTGTTCCTCGGTCACATAGTGAGTGGAGAGGGTATTGCTGTGGATCCGGCGAAGATTGTTGCGATACGGGAGTGGCCTGAGCTTGCTACAGTAGTGAAAGTCCGGAGCTTTCTGGGGCTTGCTGGCTATTATAGGCGCTTCGTAGAGAACTTCTCGCGGATAGCATTACCTCTCACTACTTTGACGAGGAAGGAGTATAAGTTCGTTTGGACGCCGGAGTGCGCGCGAGCTTTTGAGGAGTTGAAGTGTCGGTTGACCACGACGCCTATGCTGAGTTCACCATGTGGGACCGAAGGCTATGAGATTTATAGTGATGCTTCGGGCAGCGGTTTGGGTTGCATGCTACTGCAACACAGAAGTGTAATAGCTTATGGCTTGAGACAGCTAAAAGTGCATGAAAGGAACTATCCGGTCCATGACTTGGAGTTAGCAGTCGTGATTTTTTCCTTGAAGTTGTGGAGACACTATTTGTACGGTGTGAAGATTGATATCTACACCGATCATAAGAGCCGGAAATATCTGATTGATCAGAAAGATCTGAATATGCGGCAGCGTAGATGGATGGAGTTCCTGGGGGACTATACATTCAAGATCCACTACGTGCCTGGTAAAGGGAATGCGGTTGCGGACGCGTTGAGTCGCCGAGCCCCAGCTCAAGCCAATTGGCTATCGGTGCATGATGAGCGGTTGGTGCGGGAGTCGGAGGCATTGGAGATTGTTTGTGTGGATAAGCAATCAAGTGCTAAAGCAGTTCTGAATTGGACTGAAGTCCAATATGACCTGGCTGATCGGATTCGGCAGGCTTTGGATATGGATGTTCATATGAAGCAGTTCATGGTAGAGGCTCTGTATGGGTCAAATTCTCAATTCGTTGTGGAGGATGGATTGCTTTGGAAAGACAGTCGTCTGTGCATCACAAGTGTGGGTAATTTGCGGGTGGAATTGTTGTATGAGGCGCACCATACCAAGTACTCAATTCACCCGGGGAGCACGAAGATGTACCGCGATGTCAAGAAACTGTTTTGGTGCCCGGGTTTGAAGAAAGATGTGGCGCTCTACGTAGCGAAGTGCCAAACTTGCGCCTTGGTGAAGGCGGAATGCCGAAAGCCAGGAGGATTTCTTAAGTCCTTGCCTATTCCGGAGTGGAAATTTGACGACATCTCTATGGACTTTGTGCACGGTTTGTCAAGGTCGCAAAAGGGAAATGACGCCATTTGGGTGGTCGTGGATAGGTTAACGAAGGTGTCGCATTTTATTCCGCATAGGAAGGATGATCCGGTGGAGAAGTTGGCAAAACTTTATGTGGATAACATTGTACGGCTTCACGGTGTGCCCCGCAGCATTGTGAGTGACCGAGATGGGCGGTTCACGTCCAATGATTGGAGGCTTGTGCAACAAATGTTGGGGACAAAGTTGAAATTCATCACAGCCTTCCATCCGCAAATGGATGGGCAGAGCGAGAGGGTCAATAGAGCCATGGAAGACATGCTCCGCATGTGTGTCTTGGATTTTGGAAAGCAGTGGGAAGACCACCTTTATTTGGTGGAGTTTGCATACAACAATAGCTACCAAGCGAGTATTCAAATGGCGCCCTTCGAGGCCCTATATGGTAGAAAATGTCGCACACCATTGTCTCGGCTAGAAACGGGTGAGTCAAAGTTGTATAAACGATTGGAAGTGGAGGATGCTACTTCTTTGGTGAGAACCATTCGGGAGAGGTTGCTTATCGCTCGGGACCGGCAAGCGAAGTACTATAATGCCAAGCACAGGAACATGGGGTTCGTTGTGGGCGACTATGTGTACTTAAAGATCAAACCGTTCAAGGGAGTCTCGCGGGTGCGGCGATTGAAAATTCTAAGCCCGAGGTACCTTGGGCCGTTTGAGGTTCTGGAGCGAGTGGGTGAAGCAGCCTATAGGTTGAAGCTCTCAGTGGAGCTTAGTGGTTTACATGATGTATTCCATATTTCGATGCTTCGAAAGGCAGTGCAAGAGCCTACGCAAGTGATCGTGGTTGATCAAGTGCCGGTGGATAGTGGGCTGACGACAAAGGTCAAGCCCGTGCGGATTGAGGACTCGGAGGTCAAGCGGCTACGCAATAAAGAGATCAGAATGGTCAAGGTCCGGTGGGACAATTGCGGTCGTGAGGAGCTCACTTGGGAACGAGAGCAGACTATGCTTGACGAGTATCCGGAGTTGTTCCGCTCAGGTACAAATTTTGGTTTTGTACATGTCTTTCCTTTATATAATTTCGTGGATGAAATTCTTTTAAGAGGGGGAGAGTTGTAACGCCCCGAAACTCAAAAGAGTGACGGGGGACGTTTTGGGACAGTTTTGGGTTCTGGCAGTAGGAACACGGCCTGGGACACGGGCATGTCCCAGGGCGCGTCAGGCTGGGTTTGACATTTTGGTCGAGAGACCAACGATTTTGGAGTCGACGATCATCGAGCAGAGAACACGGCCTGCGACACGGGCGTGTCGCAGGGCGTGTCAAGGCCGTGTCGACGATCGGCCCAGGGGGTCGACGAATTTCGCTCGACGATGTGTCGAGACATGGCACACGGCCTGCGACACGGGCGTGTCGTAGGGCGTGTCGACCCATGTCGACACTCGTCCGTAAGTCGATGAACTTTGCTCGACGAAGTGTCGAGACAAGGCACACGGCCTAGGACACGGGCGTGTCCAAGGCCCTGTCGTCAGGTCGACGATCTTCGCTCGACGAAGTGTCGAGTGCCAAGATCGTGTACACGGCCTGGAGCCCAGGCGTGTTGAGGTGACACGGGCAATGACACGGGCGTGTCCTAGAACCCGTGCAGTGCTCGGGTTGTTTTCGGGGAAAAACGATGGGGGTACACGGCCGGCCACACGGCCGTGTCAGGTGGAACACGGGCGTGTCAGGTCGAACACGGGCATGTTCGATGCCCTTGTGTTGTTCCAGGCGCGTCAATTTTGACGGCGAATGAGGCACACGGCCCTGGACACGGGCGTGTGCCAGGCCGTGTGCGGTCCAGATTGGCCATTTTAGTCCCGAATCAAAGCCGTTCATTTCTTTAATTGATGATCCAACGGCTAGGGGTTGTTCCTGAAGGGATATACCCGGGATTGGGCCTTAGAAACCCTCACTTTTCATGAGTGGTTGTCTTTCTAAAACTTAGAGAGAGAGGAGAGCCAAGGAAGGAAGAAGGAGCTAGATCCGGCCATTGGAGGAGCTTCGAAGCTCCAAATCGCAAGCCGACTCCGGATCCACGGAGGCAAATCTAGTGCGGTGCTTTACATCCGCTTATTTTTCCATGGCGCCAAAGAAGAACGCAAGGGTAACGATTCTCTTCTTGAGCATGAGTAGCTCTCCTTCTTTGCATAGGAAGCCCGCTCTCGCGAGCTTGCGGAGAGTTGGAGGCGTTCCTTCAGGTAGATATGTGAAGTCCCCATTGTATAGAGTCCGTAAGAGAGAATGGACATAGGCATGATGTGTGAAGCCTATCCGGACATGTTGGTCTGGATCGGTGATGTTGCATTGCATAATGCCGGAGAAGACTCCGTGTTATTGGTTGTTTTTCGGGTTTTCTACACGGTAGATTGCAACAGGGAGCCTTGGGGATTAACCTAAAGGTGCACCCGAAAAACTGGGCGGATGCGTGATCTTGCCAACTTGGAGGCCTGAGAGCCAACTTGAACATAACCGGGTTATGTGAAATTGTGTGACGAAAATGGGACTCGGGAGAAGTTTGACCCGCGCAAATGGCTTAAATTATCGTTGCGACATGAGCACGGGTTAGATGGAACCATACCCACTTCTATGTCGTTCGGGCTAAAGAGACCTAAAGTTACGTGGCACTTGTCGTTGGCATAGATGAGAGTCTTCGGCGGTCTATGGCTTAAACTGTCGTGACCCATGCCGGGAAGACAAATTGCTCATGAGTTTGGCCGTCAAAGTGGCGGTGGTGAGTCCGGAATGTCTATGGCTTTAATTGATGTGACATCAACCGGTTCACCGAGAATGTGCCCTGAGAGCATGGGGCGTGTGGCCGTGTGATGAATTGTAAATATGCGTATTTTTATGCACATTAATTTAGTCATTTTCATTTATTTTCGTCGTTTTTTCTTATTTTTGTTCAATAAAATGTTCATATTCTTGTAAATTTGCTTCTAACTTGTTTTATTTTATTTTGAAGAAAAATTCCAAAATCTGCCAAAATTTGGGAAGTACACGCCCGTGACACATTGGTCACGCCCGTGACCGGGCCGTGACTGTTCATTTCCGTGGAATCGGAAAATTTCTGAAGTAAGGCTTGACACGCCTGGCGACACGCCCGTGTCACCCGACACGGGGCGTGACCCAAGCCCGTGTCCTCTCCTCTCGACGAATTCCTCTCGACGATCGTCGAGTGTCGACACCAACAGTCACGCCCAGTGTCACGCCCGTGACCGAGGGCGTGACTCAATTTCTGCTCGACGATTTCGACTCGACACTTTCCACTCGACATTCGTCGAGTGTCGACACCTACTGACACGCCCATAGTCACGCCCGTGACATGGGGCGTGACCTTTCCAGCTGGCCCGACAAGATGCTGCCAAGGACATTTGACGCAACCCGCGCCTGGTTCTACCTCCCCGACACGCCCAGAGTCACGCCCGTGACCTGGGGCGTGACTGCTGCGAACTCAGCCCGAAGTCAACTTTGCGGTCCAATCGCCGGCCGCCTTCATGAATAGTACTGTCACGCCCCCCCTACACGCCCGTGACCGAGGGCGTGTACTTAGAAATTTTTTCCTATAAATAGCCCAGTTCTGTAAGGTCCAAGGGTTCAGATTTTTGGGCCAAATTAGTGTCTTTTTGTGGGCCTAATCCGTGGATACTAGTGCTATGTAAGGAGATTTCTCCCTTCTTATTTCATGTTTTGTTTTGCTTTATCTTTTAGCTTTGTAATAGTTTGAAAATTTTAATAAAAATGTTAGATTTTCTCTCTATTTAGCATGAAAAATTCATTTGGATGGCTCACCTCTTTCCCTTTTTATCCTTGGTTTCATCCTTGTTCTTCATTTAGTTCTTCATTTATGAAAGGTGTGTTTGTGTGTATGAGTGTAATGTATTTACTTTCCATGTCCTTTTTCCCTTAACTTCTTCATGCTTAGGATTTTGATTTCATCCTTATGATTTTATAAAAGAGATTTTAAAAAGTGAATTTGTTCTTTTTTACTTAGTTTTCTTTTAGGATTGTAAAACCTCTTTTGTTCTTTTCATCTTCTTTTTCACTTTTTTATCACTTTCATAACATCATAAGAATGAAAATGTTGGTATTTTAATTTTCCAAAAACTTTGGTTTTTAATTCGTTTTGAAAAACTTTAGTCTTCTAAAAATTGTAATTTTCTCTTTTTATTTATTTTTGGCAAAACCTAAGCATGAAAAAGTTAAAGTTTTAATTTTTATGTAACTTTGATTTTTCTTTGTTATTTGTGTGTGTGAGTGTATGAGCCTAAATTTCCTTTTGTTCTTCTTAATCTTCATGAAGTGTGTGTGAGTGTAGGTGTATTAACTTTTATGCTTTGATTTAAATTGTGTAGAGTGTGTGAGTGTAGGTGTTTAATTTTAATGCTTTCTTTTTAATTGCTTTCTTTTAATGCTTTATTCAAATTATGTAGAGTGTGTGAGTGTAGGTGTATAATTTTATTGCTTTCGTGAATTTCATATGGAGTGTGTGTGTTTGTGTGCATTTATTTCCGCCTACTCGTTAAGAGTTAAATGGCGCACCGTTTTCATTTTCAGTCCTACTCGTTCGAGTAGGACTTGTAATTTTTTCTTTCTTTATTTTTCCGCCTACTCACTTGAGTTAAATGGCCGGACTTTTTAGCCCTGTAATCGCATTTATTTTCTCCTACTCATTTGAGTAGGACTCGCTTTCATTTCAGTCCTACTCGTTTGAGTAGGACTTGCAACTTTCAGCCTGTATTTACCGTCCCCACTCGTTTGAGTGGGACTCGCAAATTTAAATTATGCAAATTTCTTTCATGTGTAACTTAGTTCCTTTTTAATTTATAATTTGGAGTGTGCGTGAGTTCTCGTTTTAGTTAACTTTTTAGCTTTCTAAATGTTGTCATTTTTCTTTTGTCCCTTTCTTATAAATGTTTAGTGTTTAATTTCGAACTCGCGCCTCACTAAATTATAAGCCGTCCCCATACCGATGTGTGGCTAATCGCTATTAGCCTCGGCATCGAAGAGCTTTGGGACATTTAAAATGATTTATAATAATTAAAGCTCTTTATTTTCATTTTAATTTAAGCACTTAGGGTTTACCCCGGGTTTACGACGCGTAGGACCACATATCGATGTGTGGGCCCAATTTCCGTAGTCCATATGCTAGCTAGCCGAGAGGCCGTGCATATGGACCGATCACCCCTGGGTAAATAGAGTTGCGTGCATACCCTCGAGAGAGGACAAGCGTAATTCTACCGGATTGGGTTCCCCACCCAATTGCGGGGTTCTTAGCATAAAGCGGGCGTTAAGAGGAATCCTTCGTCGGACTAACGTTCGGTCGAATAGTCTTAACGTTTAGGTGAGCGATATCCCTATAGCTAGGTGAGCTCACATTAGTGGAACCTCCACGGCCAAGTTGTCTTATTATTAATTTGAAAACTAAGTCTTTTTATTATTAAAAATTGTTTTTGTCTTAATCCGATTCGATGCCGAGCGTTAACCCTTCATCGAATATTTTCTAAATCGTTTTTTCGCTCCTTGCTTTTCCTCCTTTTATTAACTCATAAAAATCCATCTTTCTTTCAGTAAAATAATAGTCCTCCCGGAGGAGTAAGAATAGTCAACGCGACCCCGAGAATAATACGACCTCGGTATTCCCCCGAATATCGAGTACTACTTGTGATAGGTGCACTTGCCTACCCGAGCAAGCCCGCGGCGATCTACTCACCGAACCAACCACAGTAAGAGTCTGTTCGCGGGCCCATCAAGTTTTTGGCGCCGTTGCCGGGGACTCTCTTTTCGAGTTGCTATTTTGAATTCCGGAGTCTATTAATTTTACTTATTTCCTACAAAAAGAAAAACTAAAAACTTTATTTTAAAAACAAAAAAAAAGTTTATTTTTGTTTTATTTTTGTTTGGGTGTATGACCCGAGGACAACCCTCAGAGTCTGAAGATTTAGACTTCGACCCTGAGATCGAATGCTCTCTTGCGCGTATCCGATCTCATCGCCGAAATCCTTCTTTAGATCCCAAGGAATCTATCGGAGAACCCACTGTTGTAGTTATGGCCGCGCCTAACCTTCCCCCGGCGGCCGAGCGTACTATGTCTTATTACGCCCGGCCTAACCTGGATGATTCTGGGTCGAGTATTGTTCGCCCTGCGGTGGCCAATAATAATTTTGAAATAAAGTCAAGTGTCATTCAAATGGTCCAAAACGTCGTGCAGTTCGATGGACTGCCGGATGAGGACCCGAATGTCCACTTGTCCAATTTCTTGGAGATATGCGACACCTTCAAGATCAATGGCGTCACTGATGACGCCATTCGTTTGCGCTTATTTCCTTTTTCCCTTAAGTCCAAAGCCAAGGCGTGGTTGAATGCCCTCCCGCGAGGATGTATCACCACGTGGGCTGAGTTGACGGAACGGTTCCTAACAAAGTACTTTCCGCCCGCAAAAACTGCAAAGTTGCGGGCGGACATTTCTTCGTTTGTGCAGAACGATCCTGAGTCTCTATACGAGACTTGGGAACGGTTTAAGGAATTCCTCCGCCGTTGCCCGCACCACGCGCTGCCAACGTGGTTGCAAGTTCAAATTTTTTATAATGGGCTGAATTTTCAGACGCGTCAAATGATTGACGCGGCTGCCGGGGGTACGCTTAACAACAAAACCCCCGAGGCCGCCCAGGCTTTATTCGAAGAGATGGCTATGAACTCCTATCAATGGAACATCCCGCGGGGACGGCCAAAGCCGGCGGCTGGTCTTTTTGAAGTGGATGCCACTGCTCTCTTGACCCTTCAAGTTGAAAGGTTAACAAAGCAGGTGGCGGAGATGTCTGCTGCCTCCTCCACTCCGCCTTGTTTTATTCCACCTAATGTCTGCGTAGCTGAAGAGTTCGTGGACTTCATGGGAAATTCGGGTCGTCCTCCCTTCAACCCCAACAACAACCCTTATAGTAATAACTATAATCCGGGTTGGAGGAATCACCCCAACTTCTCGTGGAGCAACCCGAATAATGCTCAGCGTCCCCTATTTCTTATGCGCCCGATTTCTTCCTCCCCCTCCTCTTCCGAAACCCTCCCCTATGGAGGAAAATTTTTCGAAGTATATTGCGTCCAACGAGTCAAATATCCGGAACATCACCGGATCGCTAAAAACACTCGAACAACAGGTTGGACAGCTGGCGAGGATGATGTCCGAGCGCGCGCTCGGGGCACTGCCGGGAAACACGGAGCCCAATCCGCGGGAGAACGCCAATGCTATAACCCTCCGTAGAGGAAAGGAGGTGGTCGATCCAAAACGGACCGACCCTCAGGTACATATTTCACCTCCGACCCCTCTTCCCCTTTCTTCGCTTACGCCGCCTTTACCTATTATAAAAGAAAAAATTATTTTAAACAAGGCTCTACCGTATCCGCATAAGTTAGAAAACGAGCGTAAGGACGCGCAATATGAAAAATTTATTTTATTATTAAAACAAATTCACATTAATGTTCCTTTTTGCGAGGCTATCTCGCAAATGCCCAAATATGCGAAATTTTTAAAAGAACTACTTTCTAATAAACGCAAATTAGAGGATATTTCGCATGTATCTCTCAACGCTGTCTGCTCGGCGGCCCTTACTAATAAATTGCCCGCAAAACAAAACGACCCGGGACGGTTTTCCATCCCGTGCCTTTTTGGCGATATATTAGTAAAGTACGCCTTAGCTGATTTAGGGGCTAGCATTAATCTGATGTCGTTCTCCCTCTTTTCGCGTTTAGGTTTGGGTACTCCTAGTCCTACGAATATGCGCATCCAATTAGGGGATCGCTCGGTTAAGTTCCCTATCGGGGTAGTGGAGGACGTCCTTGTCCGAGTCGACAAGTTTACCTTCCCGGTAGACTTCGTCATCTTAGATATCGAGGAGGACGCCGAGGTACCAATAATACTCGGTCGCCCTTTTCTCGCCACCTCCCGCACACTAATAGATGTTAGTAATGGTAGCCTTCTCCTCTGAGTAGGCGATGACCAAGTTACTTTCTCTATTAATCCCTCGATGGACAATTTGTCATCGAGCGACGATTTCTGCTATTCTTTAGATACATTTTTCGGAGATCGTTCTTCTCCCATTTTCGAGTCCGTATTTTTAAATGACGATATTTATGCGCTCGAAAATTTCAACTGCGATGAGGATACGTCTATAGACTTGCCTTTCGAACCAATTGGTAAGAAAGACATAGGAATTAAAACCTCCCTAGAAGAACCGCCCATCCTAGACCTCAAACCCTTACCCGCCTCGCTCAAGTACGTTTTTTTGGGAAAAGGTGATACGCTCCCCGTTATCATTTCTTCGGACTTGAGTAATTCGGAGACTTCCGATCTATTGGAAGTTTTATTTAAACATCGCCACGCAATTGCGTGGCAAATCTCTGACCTAAAGGGGATTAGCCCCTCCTTTTGCACCCATAAGATTTTCCTAAACGATAATTGCCGCAAAACGATTCAGCCGCAGCGTCGTCTTAACCCAAACATGAAAGACGTCGTTAAAGCTGAAATCATTAAGTTATTAGATGCGGGGATTATCTACCCTATTTCGGACAGTGCATGGGTTAGTCCCGTGCATGTCGTGCCCAAGAAAGGCGGTCTTACCGTAGTGGCGAATGAGCATAACGAGCTTGTCCCAACTCGTACTGTTACGGGTTGGCGAGTGTGCATCGACTATAGGAAACTTAACGACGCCACCCGCAAGGACCATTTCCTCTGCCATTTCTAGACCAGATTTTAGAGCGTTTATCCGGTCATCCGTATTATTGTTTTCTTGATGGTTTATCGGGGTTTTTCCAAATCCCCATTTCCCCCGATGATCAAGAGAAAACAACTTTTACTTGCTCGTTCGGCACCTTCGCATATCGAAGAATGTCATTTGGCCTCTGCAATGCGCCAGCTACATTCCAAAGATGTATGCTAGCGATCTTTGGCGAGCTAGTAGAAGACATTATGGAAGTCTTTATGGATGACTTTTCTGTTTTCGGACGCTCTTTTCCCGATTGGCTTAACAATTTAGATCGTGTCCTTCAACGGTGCGAGGACACAAGCCTTGTTTTAAATTGGGAAAAATGCAACTTTATGGTTCGAGGAGGTTTGGTCCTCGGTCATATGATTTCTTCTAAGGGGATAGAGGTGGATAAGGCCAAGATAGAAATTATAGAAAAACTTCCGCATCCAACAAACGTAAAATCTATTAGGAGTTTCTTAGGCCATGCAGGCTTTTATCGACGCTTTATTCAAGATTTTTCAAAAATAACAAAGCCGCTAACTCACCTTTTGGAAAAGGAATCACGCTTCATCTTTAGTAGCGAATGCGAGTCCGCCGTTAATTTGATAAAACAAAAACTTATCTCTTCACCAATTTTAGTGGCCCCTAATTGGTCCCTTTCGTTCGAAATAATGTGCGATGCTAGTGATATTGCCTTAGGTGCCGTTCTTGGCCAACGCGTAGAAAAACATTTTCATCTTATTTATTACGCTAGCAAGACGCTCACTTCCGCACAAGTAAATTACACGACAACGGAAAAGGAACTCTTAGCCGTCGTTTTTGCTTTCGATAAGTTTCGCTCGTATATAACGCTATCTAAAGTTATCGTTTTTACCGATCACTCCGCACTTAAATATTTATTAGCTAAAAATGATGCGAAGCCCCGCCTTCTTCGATGGATTCTCCTCCTACAAGAGTTTGATTTGGAGATCCGAGATAAGCGGGGAGCGGAAAATCTAGCGGCGGACCACCTCTCCCGTTTAGAAAATCCGGGTGCGGAAGCGCTCGTCGAATTTGAAATAAATGACAGATTCCCCGAGGAACGCCTTCTTGCCATTAATAAATCTTCGTCATCTTCGCCTTGGTTCGCAGATTTTGCAAATTTTCTTAGTAGCGCGGGTCCTTCCAAAAGAGTTTTCCAGTCATCAAAAGAAGAAATTCTTTTCTGACTTGAAAAATTTCTTTTGGGAGGACCCATTTCTTTTTCGTATCTGCGCGGACCAAGCGGTTCGACGATGCGTTGCGGGTGTGGAGTGCTTACAAATTCTTAAGCACTGCCACGAGGGTCCAGCCGGTGGGCATTATCAAGCCAACCGGACCGCTTGGAAGGCGCTAGAGGCGGGCTACTTTTGGCCCACTCTCTTCAAAGACGCGCATAATTTTGTGCGCGCATGCGATAGCTGTCAGCGGTCGGGTAACATCTCTCGTCGCGACGAGATGCCCCAAAACATGTTTTTAGAATGCGAAGTCTTCGATTTGTGGGGCATAGATTTTGTTGGCCCCCTACCTCCGTCTTTCAAAAATATGTATATTTTAGTGGCGGTCGACTACGTATCAAGGTGGGCGGAAGCGCAAGCTCTCCCCACCAACGATGCGCGAGTCATCGTTACATTTCTTAAAAAAATATTTTCTCGCTTCGGCACGCCTCGCGCAATTGTTAGTGATAGGGGAACGCATTTCTGTAACGCTCTTATGGCTAAGACGTTAGCTAAATACGGAGTCACGCACAAGCTTGCCACCCCCTACCACCCGCAAACAAGTGGCCAAGTCGAGGTAGTAAATCGAGAGATTAAGCGAATTTTAGAAAAAAACTGTTTCGCTAAATAGGAAAGATTGGTCCGTTAAACTCGACGATGCGTTGTGGGCGTATCGGACGGCATATAAAACCGCTATCGGATGTACGTCGTTCCGGTTAGTCTACGGCAAAGCGTGTCATTTACCCGTAGAATTAGAACATCGCGCACTTTGGGCTTTAAAACTCTTAAACCTCGACTCCAACTTAGCCGCTCAAAATAGAAAACTGCAACTAAACGAGCTCGATGAATGGCGTGCGAACGCTTACGAGAGCAATAAATTCTATAAGGAGCGCTCTAAGTTATATCACGATAGAAAAATCAAGTCCCAAAAATTATTTTCTCCGGGCGATCTTGTCCTTCTTTATAATTCACGTCTTAGACTTTTTCCAGGTAAATTAAAATCTAGATGGTCCGGTCCCTTCCTAGTTGAAGAAGTTTTTCCATATGGAACCGTGCTCATCTCCCACCCGGACAAAGGCTCTTTTAAAGTAAACGGTCATCGGTTAAAGTCTTACATCGCGGGTGACCCAGTGATCGGTTTTAGCGAAACCATAACTTTCCTCCACATTATAAACCCGCCAAAATAGTCAAGCTACACGACTATAAACAAAGCGCTCCTGGGAGGCACCCCTCGCTTATCTTTTTCGCCCTTTCCTCATTATCTTTGCTGCTTTTTCTAATAAACGCAGGGTTTCTGATCGGCCTCCCCCTACGCGTTTCAGGGAAGCTTCTACCCCCTTCCCTTTCTTTTCTTTGTACATATTGTCTTTCCTTTCTGTTCCGCATACTTACGATACAACATTAGGGACAATGTTGGACTTAAGTATGGGGGTATTTTCGTGCTTTACTTTCTGCACTTCAATTTTTCTGCATCTCAAAAAAGAAAAATACAAAAAAATACATATAACAACAAAACAAAAAACAAAAAAAAATTAAAAAACATCTTAAAATGAAACAAAAAAATTTTTAAATGAAAAAACAAACAAATTTTAAATGAAAAAAAAACAACAAAAAATTTTTTAATGAAAAAAACAAAAATCCAAAAAATTTTTCTTTGTTTTGTTCTCTTTCTCTTTTCCAAAAACTCAAAAAACAAAACAAAAAATTATTTTGTTTATTTTCACTTTGTATATATTTTTTTCTCTCTCCCCCTTCCTCATTCTTGTACAAACCTTTTTCTTTTTCTCCCTTATTTTTGTACATATTATGAAAATTCTCTTAAAAAATACAAAAAAAAGGATAATAGTTCACAAAACAAAATTTTCAAAAAAATTGCGAAAAACAACAAAAAAAAAAGATAATAAATGAAAAACACAAAAAAATGATAATAAAAACTATAAAAATCAAAAAAAAAATGTTTTGAAATAAATAAATTAAATATTTCATACTTAACTTTTCTGCTATCCAAAAATTCTGTTCTGAGTTTATTTATATGTGAATACTATTAATTCTCTGTTTGCTACCCGTTTGTTAATTATTGATTGAAACATTTAAATAGCCGGGGTTAAGTTTTAAAGAATTCTTTATGCTTTGTTAAAACTAGCGGACTCGTTTTAGGCACTACTTCTAATTTTTCATTAATAGGAGCACGTATATTATGTTAGGAAATAACGACTATAGAATTCAATTATACTTACTTTTAGCTTTCTGAAAAAATTAGAACGTACAAATTATTAAGGTTGCTCTCAAAAATTTTTAGGATTACAATCTAGTTTTCCTTTCTCCCCTTACTTTTCATGACCTACTTGGCATGAAAAATTTTATCCTTAAAAGATCTTATGTCAATGGGAACAAGATTTCGTTCCGTAAACATAGGCACCCAATAATTTTAAAAGATTATATAGGGAGTAAGAGGATAAAATTCATTACTCCTACAAATATACATTGGGTTAATTTTTCTTATGAAGTTGAAAAACAAAAATCATATTAGGAAAATAAGATTTCGTTTTCCTAATAATCCAAAAGAAAAAAAAACATGGAGGTTCGAAAAAATTACCGCACCTCAAATATCAAAACCCTCTTCATAAACTCACTACCCCCTTAGCCAATTCCACGATTCTAGAATTAATCCAAAAATCTTTTTGAGAGCATAATTAGTAAATTGTATTATTTCCGGTAGCACTCGTATAAGCTAGAGTTCTTATAATTCCAAACTATTTTCGTTAATCTAACCATTTCAAATGTTGCCTTCTATTTGATTACATCAAGAAGTCTTTTGGCCAAAACTTTTGCGCTATTTAAATCATCTACATAATTTTAGGACTTAACTCTTACACCCCGTATATTTATTTCGATCTCTCTTATAATTGATTAAGCGATAGCCAAAACTTAGAGTTTTTTTTATTCCTTATAGATTCACCTCAAACTTTTGCTCTGAAATAGCAAAAGCCTAAGTATGGGGGTATTTGATGAATTGTAAATATGCGTATTTTTATGCACATTAATTTAGTCATTTTCATTTATTTTCGTCGTTTTTTCTTATTTTTGTTCAATAAAATGTTCATATTCTTGTAAATTTGCTTCTAACTTGTTTTATTTTATTTTGTAGAAAAATTCCAAAATCTGCCTAAATTTGGGAAGTACACGCCCGTGACACATTGGTCACGCCCGTGACCGGGCCGTGACTGTGCATTTCCCGTGGAATCGGAAAATTTCTGAAGTAAGGCTTGACACGCCTGGCGACACGCCTGTGTCACCCGACACGGGGCGTGACCCAAGCCCGTGTCCTCTCCTCTCGACGAATTCCTCTCGACAATCGTCGAGTGTCGACACTAACAGTCACGCCCAGTGTCACGCCCGTGACCGAGGCCGTGACTCAATTTCCGCTCGACGATTTCGACTCGACACTTTCCACTCGACATTCGTCGAGTGTCGACACCTACTGACACGCCCATAGTCACGCCCGTGACATGGGGCGTGACCTTTCCAGCTGGCCCGACAAGATGCTGCAAAGGACATTTGACGCAACCCGCGCCCGGTTCTACCTCCCCGACACGCCCAGAGTCACGCCCGTGACCTGGGGCGTGACTGCTGCGAACTCAGCCCGAAGTCAACTTTGTTGTCCAATCGCCGGCCGCCTTCATGAATAGTACTGTCACGCCCCCCCTACACGCCCGTGACCGAGGGCGTGTACTTAGAAATTTTTTCCTATAAATAGACCAGTTCTGTAAGGTCCAAGGGTTCAGATTTTTGGGCCAAGTTAGTGTCTTTTTGTGGGCTTAATCCGTGGATACTAGTGCTATGTAAGGAGATTTCTCCCTTCTTATTTCATGTTTTGTTTTGCTTTATCTTTTAGCTTTGTAATAGTTTGAAAATTTTAATAAAAATGTTAGATTTTCTCTCTCTATTTAGCATGAAAAATTCATTTGGATGGCTCACCTCTTTCCCTTTTTATCCTTGGTTTCATCCTTGTTCTTCATTTATGAAAGGTGTGTGTGTGTGTGTATGAGTGTAATGTATTTACTTTCCATGTCCTTTTTCCCTTAACTTCTTCATGCTTAGGATTTTGATTTCATCCTTATGATTTTATAAAAGAGATTTTAAAAAGTGAATTTGTTCTTTTTTACTTAGTTTTCTTTTAGGATTGTAAAACCTCTTTTGTTCTTTTCATCTTCTTTTTCACTTTTTATCACTTTCATAACATCATAAGAATGAAAATGTTGGTATTTTAATTTTCCAAAAACTTTGGTTTTTAATTCGTTTTGAAAAACTTTAGTCTTCTAAAAATTGTAATTTTCTCTTTTTATTTGTTTTTGGCAAAACCTAAGCATGAAAAAGTTAAAGTTTTAATTTTTAGGTAACTTTGATTTTTCTTTGTTATTTGTGTGTGTGAGTGTATGAGCCTAAATTTCCTTTTGTTCTTCTTAATCTTCATGAAGTGTGTGTGAGTGTAGGTGTATTAACTTTTATGCTTTGATTTAAATTGTGTAGAGTGTGTGAGTGTAGGTGTTTAATTTTAATGCTTTCTTTTTAATTGCTTTCTTTTAATGCTTTATTCAAATTATGTAGAGTGTGTGAGTGTAGGTGTATAATTTTATTGCTTTCGTGAATTTCATATGGAGTGTGTGTGTTTGTGTGCATTTATTTCCGCCTACTCGTTAAGAGTTAAATGGCGCACCATTTTCATTTTCAGTCCTACTCGTTCGAGTAGGACTTGTAATTTTTTCTTTCTTTATTTTTCCGCCTACTCACTTGAGTTAAATGGCCGGACTTTTTAGCCCTGTAATCGCATTTATTTTCTCCTACTCATTTGAGTAGGACTCGCTTTCATTTCAGTCCTACTCGTTTGAGTAGGACTTGCAACTTTCAGCCTTTATTTACCGCCCCCACTCGTTTGAGTGGGACTCGCAAATTTGAATTATGCAAATTTCTTTCATGTGTAACTTAGTTCCTTTTTAATTTATAATTTGGAGTGTGCGTGAGTTCTCGTTTTAGTTAACTTTTTAGCTTTCTAAATGTTGTTATTTTTCTTTTGTCCCTTTCTTATAAACGTTTAGTGTTTAATTTCGAACTCGCGCCTCACTAAATTATAAGCCGTCCCCATACCGATGTGTGGCTAATCGCTATTAGCCTCGGCATCGAAGAGCTTTGGGACATTTAAAATGATTTATAATAATTAAAGCTCTTTATTTTCATTTTAATTTAAGCACTTAGGGTTTACCCCGGGTTTACGACGCGTAGGACCACATATCGATGTGTGGGCCCTATTTCCGTAGTCCATATGCTAGCTAGCCGAGAGGCCGTGCATATGTACTGATCACCCCTGGGTAAATAGAGTTGCGTGCATACCCTCGAGGGAGGACAAGCGTAATTCTACCGGATTGGGTTCCCCACCCAATAGCGGGGTTCTTAGCATAAAGCGGGCGTTAAGAGGAATCCTTCGTCGGACTAACGTTCGGTCGAATAGTCTTAACGTTTAGGTGAGCGATATCCCTATAGCTAGGTGAGCTCACATTAGTGGAACCTCCACGGCCAAGTTGTCTTATTATTAATTTGAAAACTAAGTCTTTTTATTATTAAAAATTGTTTTTGTCTTAATCCGATTCGATGCCGAGCGTTAACCCTTCATCGAATATTTTCTAAATCGTTTTTTCGCTCCTTGCTTTTCCTCCTTTTATTAAGTCATAAAAATCCATCTTTCTTTCAGTAAAATAATAGTCCTCCCGGAGGAGTAAGAATAGTCAACGCGACCCCGAGAACAATACCACCTCGGTATTCCCCCGAATATCGAGTACTACTTGCGATAGGTGCACTTGCCTACCCGAGCAAGCCCGCGGCGATCGACTCACCGAACCAACCACAGTAAGAGTCTGTTCGCGGGCCCATCACCGTGCGAGCCAACGTCTGTGATGAAATGATTATTGATATATATTGCTCGCTTATGCTAATGAAATGCAGGGAAGGAGCATCGCCGACCCGAGTTGGGGGCGGGATCGTTATAATTTGGTCAGCATTGCTGACCGTTGCCTTGTTTTGCCACCGTGCGGTGGTTTGTTGCTTACAGGTGCTGCTGGACCAAGCGGTCAATAGCGGGCTAAAGCCCAATTTGCGAAGCCGGCCCTCGAAGGCCTAATTGGAAGTGTTTACTGTTTTTATTCATGTATGACTGGCCTGCGTGCCGAGGTTTGTAAATCATGTAATAGCAAGTGAAACATTTTGTAAGGCCTTAAGGCTTGTACTGGTGTGTATGTATAACATTCCAATGTTGGTATTAGTGGACATTCATGCTTTAGTGCTGGGTTCTTTGTTACAACTTATTAATCTGCTTCTGCTAGAATGCACTGTATAGGACGTTATGATTGGTTGGATAGTTTACATGAGTAACCACCCGGTCTATCTGTTGTATATGGCGTCGGGCCCTGGCCGGACCTACTGTTATATGCTATGCGACGGATAGGGGGTGTTACAGCACTTGCCCCCGAGTAGACCCTCGGCCAGGCTCTCACTAGCTGGCAGGGTAGTAGGCTCGCTTGGGGGGGAAATGAAGGGGAGATGGAAATTTGCAATACCCCAAGAGGATCTCACTGCTTAGGCTCTCATTAGATGGCAGGGCTAGAAGGTGCACTCGGCCCTGAGTAGACCCGCTGCCAGGTTCTCACTAGCTGGCAAGGCTGCAGGCTCGCTTGGGGGGAAAGGAAGGGGATATTGAAATTTGCAATACCCCGAGAAGATCCCGCTGCTCAGGCTCTCATTATTTAGCAGGGCTGGAAGGCACAGTCGGGCCCTAGTATACCAGCTGTCCAGGCTGTCACTAGCTGGCAGGTTCGTAGGCTCGACTGGGGGTAAGGGAATGCCCTGAGAGGATCCCGCTGCTCAGGCTCTCATTAGTTGGCAGGGCTAGAAGGCGCACTCGGCCATGGGTAAAACCGCTGTATATGCTCTCACTAGCTGGCATGTCTGTAGGATCGCCTGGGGGTAAGGGAATACCCCGAGAGGATCCCGCTACTCAGGATCTCATTAGCTGTGATGGCGGCAACCCCCAACGTGTTAAAATTGAAGACGGCGATGGCGGCAACCCCCAACGTGTTAAAATTGAAGATGGCAATGGCGGCAACCCCCAACATGTTAAAATTGAAGACGGCGATGGCGGCAACCCACAACGTGTTAAAATTGAAGACGGCGATGGCGGCAACCCCAACGTGTTAATTTTGAAGACGGCGATGGCGACAACCCCTAACATGTTAAAGTTGAAGACGATGATTTCCTACATATTGAAGATGACGACGGCGACCCCAACATGACGGAGACGGTAACCTTGTGGAGCTACATGATATGGAGCTACATGATGAAGATGAAGACTACCAAATAATATTTAGTTGTTTCTATTTGCATTTATTTTTATCATGTAATGTTTAAACATTTGAGTATTGTTTTATTTTTAATTAGGTGGGCTGTAAATAGCCAATGCATGATGTAAAGCATATATAAGGCTAACATTGTTTCATTTTATTTGGAGAATGAAAAAAATTAAAACTTGAATTCAAAATTTGAATTTCCCCCTCACCTCTCTTTTCCCCCTTAGGCAAAATTCGGCCCCCCTCTTCCTCCCTTCCTCTTGGCCGCCGACCGCCCTTCCTCTCCTCTCCTCTTGCTCGGCCTCCCTCCTCCTCCCTCCTCCCCTTTCCGCCTTTGCTCCCCTCGGTTTACCCTCTAGATCCTCCTCCCTTTCCTTTCCTCCCTCACAAATCCGACCACCATAATTCCTCCCTAGCCTCCGGCCTCCTCCACCAACACCAAACCGAACCACCACCCTCCCCCTTATCCAAAACCCGACCTCTGTCAAGAGCCCCAAATCAGCCCCTTTCCATAGTGAAATCGACCAAGATCAAAGGTGTTTTCTCCCTTTGTTGTTTTTTTCCTCCATCCCGGCGTTAAGCAAAGGAAGCAGACAAGTTTCTCTCCATCCGGCGACACTCCGGCGGAGTCGTGGAAGAACGATCCTTGAAAGTGAACCGGAATCATCTATTCCGGTTGGGTAACGAGATCTTCTACCTCTTGTGTGATTCTTATCCCTTTAGATTTTTAATTGGTGGAATACCTTTGTGTTACTTTGGAATCATTTTTTCGTTCGTGGCTTATCTTTCCAATCGCATGTGTTGTTCTTTCTAGTTGTTTAGTTTTCCGAGAGGTTTGGCGAGCCTCGCTTCCATTTTGTTGGGGGAGATCTACCATTTCTGAACCGAACCTTCCGGTAGATCTCTTTTGGTACAACCATCACTCGGTCGGACCCAAGATTGGTCCTTTTAGCTTGAGAGAACATCGGCATCTAGTCGTTTGTTCGATCTTTAATCGGCGTGGCTACCGTACGCTAGCGATAGTTGATAACGTTGTTCGTGAGTGTGCTGCGTTTAGTTATTGTGTGAGCGTAATAGTGGAAATAGATAGGCGTACGTGTTACTCCCTTTGCCGTTATAGCGTCAAACACCGTAGCCTACATCAATTTGGTATCAGAGGGAGGTTCACGTCAATTTCTTAATTGACACCCTCCCCCTTATATTTGCACGTTGACACGTACGCTTCTAGTTCGTTTATTTGAAAATTTAACAACAACAAAATTTTTCCAGGTCTGCCAATAGCTGTTTAAATTTCTTATTTTTCAGCAAAAAAATAAAAACAAAATTAATTAATAATCTTCATGTTTTATTCTACAAGAAAATCTATTTTATATTAATATTACCCTAGTGGTTAAGCGGGAACAATTCCGACAAACCTATTTTAATTGGGCCAGAAGCGTTTCTCATTGTATGTGCACAAATTCCGGATCGAGTTTTCTCTCCGGTTCTCGCAATATGGCCTACAACGTCAATGTTTCCCGAGGAAAATCATTAGGTTCCATTAGGAATGAAGATAAACCAAACGCCCAGGCCATATGGCAAATAACTGATGATTTGGCTACCCTTAAACAAGGGAATAAGTCGGTCTCAGATTATATGCAACTCTTTAAGGATTTGACGGTTAGGAGCGGTGTGTAGGAATCGCCTGAGGTCACCCTTTCCAGGTTTCGTAGGGGATTAAACCCCTACATCCAGTGTAAATTACTGCGTTATTGGCACACAGATCTAGACTCCACTTTTACCACGACATTAGAAATTGAGAAGCACCAGATTCCTAGGAGTAAAGTTCCCTCATGTCAGACGATTACAATATGTGAGTCTAGTGACGAATCTGGTCTTGGCTCTATTGTGCGTCCTACCCTGATTACGCCCGTAGACCATTTTGAGTCTCCCCCTGAGTTGCCTGATTTAGTTGTAGACTCCCCTAATGAGTCTAAGGTCGTGCCTAGGAATATGCCCGTCACTTAGGGCGAGGACGATATTACTGACGATTGTATTGACGTTGAATAAATTGGTTACCCTAGTGACCTGGATGAGTATTTCTCCCCCGAGGAATCATCTCCACTTCCCTTCGTCGATGTTTCTGAAACCATTACTGAGTCTGATTTGAGTGAAGTTTCTAGTGAGGTGATAGAGTCACCCTGTGGCGAATGTTTCTCTGTTCGTGAGTTAGGTGATGACGAGGCAGTTGAGTTTTCTTTGAGGGAAAATCTTCTGTTTGATTTTCCGTTTGATTTTGATGGCTTGCACCCGGAGGATTTTACTTGGACGATAAATCTGTATTTTGACATTGGGCATGACTTAGCCCCTCCTCTGGAATCTATCGATGTTCCCATTCCTGAGATATGTACTGCTACTGATGTCGTGATTTATGAGTTGGAAGAATGTCCTAGCGAGAGAGTTATATTTTTGGAAGACGACATAGAAGTAGACCAGGATGAGCGTCCCCTGATGCTAACTCTGTTGCGTGAATTTAAATGTGATCTTAACTCTCTCCCGGTTTTAGCTTTACCGACTCTCCCTCCTGATATGTTGACCCGACCAGCGGATCCTTTCGAACATGAATTTATTTTGCCTGATTTGAGTCATGTTATTTTATCATCCATGCTAGACCCTCCTTGGGACATGTCTCTTAGTGTGATAATAGATTTCATGCTTGGTCATGATGAATGTCTCATTAATTTGGTATCCACTCGACTTTCTAAAACTAACCAAATCTCTGAGAGTACGTTAATGATGTGGTCATCTTTTGTGCCACCGGATCGCATTCTGTTGGTACCACCGGATCTCGTTGGGTTGGTGCCACCATATGTAGTTCCGCTCGTGCCACCCTATTACTTTATGTTGGCGCCACCATATTTATTTCCCTTGGTTCCATCTCAAGTAGTTCCGTTACCGCTATTTTACATGTCAAGTCTGCCTGCAATAGTATTTGCCTCTCACATTTTCATTTTACATAAGCACAGTAAGGAAGCGCTAGTCACACACTTGTCTTCTTATCAATATATCGCTAACTTACATAAGAGGGCATCTCCCTATAAAGTTTTCGGTTTCCTCTTGGTGCGACTCATCCCTGAACGGATGTCCACGGGCACTATAGAAACGTTAGCAAGTCGGCGAGTTAGAACTTTTCGGATTTTTAATCAATTAGGAGAAACAACATATCTGTTGAAGTTAACCACCGAATGGGGTAATTCCCCTAGTTTAAATGTTTCCAATTTCACGCATTGTGTTTTTCCACCTTTTGAAATATCTAACTCTACGTTTGCTGCCACTATATTTTCATTTGGGTTGGGGGGTGAGCTTGTTCTTGGATCGTTCTCTCCATTGGTCTCCAACGGAGGTACGTTGACTGTTGATGAAGAAATTTTTCCTCTTTATTTGCCTAATGCTTTTCTTAGTTTCCCCAGGACAATATTTTTGCTAGACAGGTTCATATTTGTTGTTTTGCTCTCCTCTCCAAGCGGTGGTATTCAGCGTTATGTGATACGATGGTGTGCTCGCCCGGTCTCCGGTGACCCTTGGATTTCGAACTCGGCGATGGTTCTTTTGGATGATGTTCTTCGGCGCCACAACCGCCATGCCAACTCATCGGTGATGAGTTATTTTGAGCAGGGGAGGATTGATGGCGGCAACCCCCAACGTGTTAAAATTGAAGACGACGATGGCGGTAACCCCCAACGTGTTAAAATTGAAGACGGCGATGGCGGCAACCCCCAACGTGCTAAAATTGAAGACGGCGATGGCGGCAACCCCCAACGTGTTAATTTTGAAGACGACGATGGCGACAACCCCTAACGTTTTAAAGTTGAAGACGACGATTTCCTACATATTGAAGATGACGACGGCGACCCCAACATGACGGAGACGGTAACCTTGTGGAGCTACATGATATGGAGCTACGTGATGAAGATGAAGACTACCAAATAATATTTAGTTGTTTCTATTTGCAATTATTTTTATCATGTAATGTTTAAACATTTGAGTATTGTTTTATTTTTAATTAGGTGGGCTGCAAATAGCCAATGCATGATGTAAAGCCTATATAAGGCTAACATTGTTTCATTTTACTTAGAGAATGAAAAAAATTAAAACTTGAATTCAAAATTTGAATTTCCCCCTCACCTCTCTTTTCCCCCTTAGGCAAAATTCGGCCCCCCTCTTCCTCCCTTCCTCTTGGCCGCCGACCGCCCTTCCTCTCCCCTCCTCTTGCTCGGCCTCCCTCCTCCTCCCTCCTCCCCTTTCCTCCTTTGCTCCCCTCGGTTTCCCCTCTAGCTCCTCCTCCCTTTCCTTTCCTCCCTCGCAAATCCGACCACCATAATTCCTCCCTAGCCGCCGGCCTCCTCCACCAACACCAAACCGAACCACCACCCTCCCCCTTATCCAAAACCCGACCTCTGTCAAGAGCCCCAAATCAGCCCCTTTCCATAGTGAAATCGACCAAGATCAAAGGTGTTTTTGTTAAATTTTCTCAACGTGGTCAACAAGATAGCCCAAACACCAAATTAATATCTTAGGAACTACCCAGTTCGCACGCTGAACCTGCGGAAAACCCAAGGACTAGAGGTTGCACCCAACAAAACAATGGAAGCACAAGAAGGTCTTATTATGCATTCACTTCTTTACAATCCGAGGCATACATAGCGAGACATGATTTCGCTAGTATTACAGCTGTAAACAGAAAGAACCAAAAAACAAGCCGGGCGGACAGCACTCCAGTCCGCCGAGACCGCGAGGTCGTCGAGACCGCCGAGACCGCTGAGCTCGCCCAAGCTATGCTGCAATCCGCCGAATACTGATGAATTGTAAATATACCTATTTTTATGTACATTAATTTAGTTATTTTCATTTATTTTTGTCGTTTTTACTTATTTTTATTCAATAAAATGCTCCTATTTTTGTAAATATTATACTAACTTATTTTATTTTATTTTTCAGGAAAAAATCAAAATCTGCCAAAAATTGACATGTCACGCCCGTGACATATTGGTCACGCCCGTGACCAGGGCGTGACACGTCAAATTCCAGTAAATCTGCAATTTTCGAGGAGCAAAGCGTCGACACGCCCGTGTCACCCGAGTCACGCCCGTGACCCATGCCCGTGACCATCCAGATCGACGGAGTCGCGCTCAACGATCGGCGACCCAGCTGACACGCCCGGGGTCACGCCCGTGTCACCCGACACGGGGCGTGACCCAAGCCCGTGACACTCCACTCGATGATTTCATCTCGACGATCGTCGAGTGTCGACACCAGCCGACACGCCCAGAGTCACGCCCGTGACCTGGGGCGTGACCTTTCCAGCTAGCCCGACAAGACCCGCGTGGCGACTTTTTGGCGCACCGCGCCCAGATCCACCTGCCTGTCACGCCCCCTGTCACGCCCGTGACCTAGGGCGTGACCTCTGCGAGACCGACACGTGTCCAGGCCGAAGTCAACTTTCCCGTCAAATCGCCGGCCGCCTTCCAAATAGTACTGTCACGCCCCCTGTCACGCCCGTGACCAAGGGCGTGACCCTTGTAAATTTTTTCTATAAATTCAGAGCTGCTGCTTAGGATTCCTGTTCCCCTTTTGGGCACCATTTTGCTTAGGTGTTGTGCTGCAGGAATGCTTCCAAGGCTTATGTAAGGGATATTTTCTCCCCCTCTCCTTAGCTTTTTGTTTTCGTTCCTTTGTAACCGTGTTTTTACTTAATAAAATGTGTTATTTTCTTCTCTCAATATGGCTTTGGAATGGATTAATGCAAATCTTCCCTTTGCAATCTTATCTTTCTTTCTTGTTATAACTTAGATTTTCGTGTTTTGATTGTAAAACCTTTTCGTTCTTTTCGTTTTATTTTCACTTTTTAATCAGTTTTACGGAGTTATAGGAATGATAATATAGTCGTTTTAATTTTTCGTGCACTTAAGTTTTTCATTTTAAACTTTCGTTCTTTTAATTTTTTCGTTCTCTTTTTACGCATTTCTACCGCATTTTAGCGGTAGAAATGTATTCGTTTTTATTTTTCGATCACTTGCATTTTCATTTTTATTTGCAAACTTTCTTCCCGTTTAATTTTTATTTTCGCTTTTTATGCATTTCTACCGCATTCTAGCGGTAGAAATGCAGTTGTTTTCAATTTTCGGCAACTTAGTTTTTTGCAATTTTTTATGTATGCGCATTTATTTCCGCCTACTCGTTAAGAGTTAAATGGCGCTTTGCTTTATTTCAATTCTGTCGTGTGTGAGCGTGTGTTTTCATTTCAGTAGAGTGCGTGTGTTTTCATTTCAGTAGAGTGCGTGTGTTTTCATTTATGTCGAGAGAGAGTGTGTGTGCGTTGCATTTATTTTGTCCTACTCGTTTGAGTAGGACCCGTATTTATTTTCCCCTACTCATTTGAGTAGGATTTGCGTGTGTGCGTTTTACCGCTTTCTTTCTCCCGCCCACGCAGTTGCGCCGGGACTCGCAATTTACTGCTTTCTTCAGTCCTACTCGTTTGAGTAGGACTTGCAATTTTCAGCTTTCCTTTACTGCTTCATTTACTGCTTTCATTTTCAGCTTTCTTTCCTGCTTTATTTATTGCTTTCCTCGCAAGCCGTCCCCATTCCGATGAGTGGCTAATCGTTCTTAGCCCTCGGCATCGAAGAGCATTGGGACAGATAAAATAGCTTAAAATAACTAAAGGTCTAATCTTTCTAATTAATTAATAGTACTTAAGGTTTGCCCGGGGTTAACGACGCGTA
Organism: Platanthera guangdongensis; assembly: GCA_039583875.1. Lineage (NCBI taxonomy): Eukaryota > Viridiplantae > Streptophyta > Magnoliopsida > Asparagales > Orchidaceae > Platanthera > Platanthera guangdongensis. Next base: position 197,872,901 of record CM077150.1, on the reverse strand, counting down.
GGACCACATATCGATGTGTGGGCCCTATTTCCGTTTTCCATACGCTCGCCGAGAGGCCGTGCGTATGGACAGATCACCCCTTGGCAAAGAGAGTTCCGCACTAACCCTCGAGAGAGGAGGCGCGCCAACTCTACCGGATTGGGTTCCCCACCCAATAGCGGGGTTCTTAGCGTAATGCGGGCGTTAAGAGGAATCCTTCGTCGGACTAGCGTTCGGTCGAATAGTCTTAGCGTTCAGGTGAGCGATAGTCCTAGAGCTAGGTGAGCTCATTTTAGTGGAACCTCCACGGCCAAGTCTCCGCCTTAATTAATTAGAAATTTAGGAGCTCTTTTTATTTAAAGTCTATTTTAGTTCAATTGTTTTTTCGGTGCCATCGAGCTAAGCTCTTCATCGGCACCACCTTCAAGCTTTCTTTTTATTGCTTTCATTTTTTTCTGCCATTTTCTGTTTTTTTTTATATATAAATACCCGACAAGTATTATCGGTAAAATAATAGTCCCCTCCAGGGAAGAGTAGAAATAATCGAACCGGTCCCGAGAACAATACGACCTCGATATTCCACCCGGAATATCCTGTACTACTCACGATAGGTGCACTTGCCTCCTTTCGTTAAAACTCGATTTCTAAACCTTTTTTATATCCAAAATAAATAAATAAATACGCGCGCCCCGTTTTCTTAAATAAAATCACTTCCGCCTTTTTCGCAAATAAAACTGCCGGGTCGCCGCGTGACCGCAAATAATTTTGGAGTTTTAACTAACCATCAAGTTTTTGGCGCCGTTGCCGGGGAAATTTTAGGTTCGTTATTTTAAACCCTGGAAATCTATTAATTTTACCTATATCTATTTATAACAAAAATTAAAAATGGCCAACAAAAATATAATAATAATAATAATAAAAATAATAATACACAAAATAATAATTACAAAATTATAAAACCAAAAACAAATATGAAAAACTTATAAAACTAAAAAAAAAATTTTGCAAAACCTTAAAAACTTAAAAAAAAAAACTATAAAACTAAAAAAAAAAAACTAAACTAAAAAAAAAAATAAAAAAACTAAAAATCCAAAAAATGAAAAAAAAAAACTTAACAAAAAAATATTTTTATTTTCATTCTTGTTTTTGAAAAAAAAAAAACAAAACAAAAAAAAAACAAAAAATTGAAAAATGAAAAACTTAAAAATATATTTTCCTTATAAAAAAAAAACAAACAAAAAAATTAATAATTTGTTTTTAAAAAAAAAAAAAAAAAAACAAACCCAAAAAAAAAAACGTAAGTATATATTTTATTTTATTTAATTTAACTTATTTTATTTTGATTCGGTGCGGTCCTCACTCTTATGCGCGCTAGGGGATCGCATTTTTATCACTTAGTGGTCGCTAAGGCCTTAGCTACCTCCGACTCCCCCACGCACATCGCCCCCCTACCGCCCGCGATCTTTAGGCCGAGTTTCTCTTTCTTATTTTTTCTGTTATCTTTTTGTTTTTTCTTCTAAATAATGCAGGGTTCCAACCTGCGCCTTCCCGGACTCGTCTAAGGGAAGCTCCTTCCCTCCCTTTTTTCTTTTTGTACTTATTTTATTTTGTATATTATCTGTTCCGCATACTTAGATTGCAACATTGGGGACAATGTTGGGTTTAAGTATGGGGGTGTTTTCCTATACTGCATTTTTTTATTTTATTTTGTACTCATCAAAAATACAAAAAAAATTTGCAAAACATAAAACCTAAAAAAATTTTTCCCTTGTTTTTATTTTCATAAAACTTAAAAAAAAAATCTCTCTTCCCCCCTCTTCTTCTTTTTTGTAAAAACTTGCTTCTTGCCTGCCCGCGACGGTCGACTCATCGAACCAACCATTCAAATAAGAGTCTGTTTGCGGGGCCGCAATCAAGTTTTTACTTTGCATTTTTTGTAAAAATCTCTCTTTCCCCCCTATCTTCTTTGTAAAAAACTCTTCTTTCTCTCCTCATTCTTGTAAAAAATTTATCCTCAAAAACTAAAAATCAAAAAAAAATTAGAAAAACCCCAAAACCCTAAAAAGATAAAAAATCTAAAAAATCCTAAAAAGATAATAATTAAAACACAAAAAAATGATAAAACTCTAAAAATTCCAAAAAATGTTTTGTTAAAATTATGTAACAAAATAATTCGAATATATCATATCTTAACTCTTTTTGCTTTCCAAAAATCTAGTTTCGAGTTAATTTATATGCGAATTTTAGTTATTCTTTGTTTACTATTCGTTTATTAATTAAAGTTCGATAGATTTAAGTGTCTGGGGTTAAGATTTAAAAAAATTTTTATGTCTTTTCCTTATAATAGGGAACTTGTTTTTCACCACCACTTCTAATTTTATAAATAGAAGCTCGTTTTTTATGTTAGAAAATAACATCCATGGATTTCAATTATTTCAACTTCATGCTTTTAGAAACATTGGAACGTTCATTTTAAAAAGGTTGCTCTCAAAACTTTTTGATTAAAAGCTAGTTTTATTTTTGAAAAACTAAACCCACTTCCATTTTTTTTTCGTGTCTTAATTGACATGATTCCCCCCTTTCCCTTAAAAGATCCTATGTCAATGGGAATAAGATTTCGTTCCGTAAACATAGGCACCCAATAATTTAAAAAGATTATATATGGAGTAAGAGGATAAAATTCATTACTCCTACAAATATACATTGGGTTAATTTTATCCTTATGAAGAAAGAAAAAATTTATTATGAGTTAGGAAAATAAGATTTCGTTTTCCTAACTATCCAATAGAAAAAAATTGGAGGTTCGAGAAAAAATTACCTCACCTCAATATTCAAGCCTTCTTCATAAACCATCAAACCACTTAGCCTATTTCAATGATTCTAGACTTAATTTAAATTTTTTTTGAGAGCATAATTTTTAAATTGTATTATTTCCTTTAACTTCTTTTAAGCTAAAGTTTTTTTTATAAATGCAATCCATCTTTGTTAAACTAACAAAAATAAATTTTTGCTTTCTATTTTATTTTTTCTAGAAGTCTTTTTGAAACTCTTCCTCTATTCATAACATTTCATAAATTAGGATTTAATTCTTTAACCCCAGATGTTTATTTTGATCTTTCTTTTAATTAATTCAAGCGGTAGCTAAACTTAGGATTTCTTTTATTCCTTATAAGTTCATCTCCAACTTTTGCTCTGGAATAGCAAAAGCTTAAGTATGGGGGTATTTGATGAATTGTAAATATACCTATTTTTATGTACATTAATTTAGTTATTTTCATTTATTTTTGTCGTTTTTACTTATTTTTATTCAATAAAATGCTCCTATTTTTGTAAATATTATACTAACTTATTTTATTTTTCAGGAAAAAATCAAAATCTGCCAAAAATTGACATGTCACGCCCGTGACATATTGGTCACGCCCGTGACCAGGGCGTGACACGTCAAATTCCAGTAAATCTGCAATTTTCGAGGAGCAAAGCGTCGACACGCCCGTGTCACCCGAGTCACGCCCGTGACCCATGCCCGTGACCATCCAGATCGACGGAGTCGCGCTCAACAATCGGCGACCCAGCTGGCACGCCCGGGGTCACGCCCGTGTCACCCGACACGGGGCGTGACCCAAGCCCGTGACACTCCACTCGACGATTTCATCTCGACGATCGTCGAGTGTCGACACCAGCCGACACGCCCAGAGTCACGCCCGTGACCTGGGGCGTGACCTTTCCAGCTAGCCCGACAAGACCCGCGCGGCGACTTTTTGGCGCACCGCGCCCAGATCCACCTGCCTGTCACGCCCCCTGTCACGCCCGTGACCAAGGGCGTGACCTCTGCGAGACCGACACGTGTCTAGGCCGAAGTCAACTTTCCCGTCAAATCGCCGGCCGCCTTCCAAATAGTACTGTCACGCCCCCTGTCACGCCCGTGACCAAGGGCGTGACCCTTGTAAATTTTTTCTATAAATTCAGAGCTGCTGCTTAGGATTCCTGTTCCCCTTTTGGGCACCATTTTGCTTAGGTGTTGTGCTGCAGGAATGCTTCCAAGGCTTATGTAAGGGATATTTTCTCCCCCTCTCCTTAGCTTTTTGTTTTCGTTCCTTTGTAACCGTGTTTTTACTTAATAAAATGTGTTATTTTCTTCTCTCAATATGGCTTTGAAATGGATTAATGCAAATCTTCCCTTTGCAATCTTATCTTTCTTTCTTGTTATAACTTAGATTTTCGTGTTTTGATTGTAAAACCTTTTCGTTCTTTTCATTTTATTTTCACTTTTTAATCAGTTTTACGGAGTTATAGGAATGATAATATAGTCGTTTTAATTTTTCGTGCACTTAAGTTTTTCATTTTAAACTTTCGTTCTTTTAATTTTTTCGTTCTCTTTTTTACGCATTTCTACCGCATTTTAGCGGTAGAAATGTATTCGTTTTTATTTTTCGATCACTTGCATTTTCATTTTTATTTGCAAACTTTCTTCCCGTTTAATTTTTATTTTCGCTTTTTATGCATTTCTACCGCATTCTAGCGGTAGAAATGCAGTTGTTTTCAATTTTCGGCAACTTAGTTTTTTGCAATTTTTTATGTATGCGCATTTATTTCCGCCTACTCGTTAAGAGTTAAATGGCGCTTTGCTTTATTTCAATTCTGTCGTGTGTGAGCGTGTGTTTTCATTTCAGTAGAGTGCGTGTGTTTTCATTTCAGTAGAGTGCGTGTGTTTTCATTTATGTCGAGAGAGAGTGTGTGTGCGTTGCATTTATTTTGTCCTACTCGTTTGAGTAGGACCCGTATTTATTTTCCCCTACTCATTTGAGTAGGATTTGCGTGTGTGCGTTTTACCGCTTTCTTTCTCCCGCCCACGCAGTTGCGCCGGGACTCGCAATTTACTGCTTTCTTCAGTCCTACTCGTTTGAGTAGGACTTGCAATTTTCAGCTTTCCTTTACTGCTTCATTTACTGCTTTCATTTTCAGCTTTCTTTCCTGCTTTATTTATTGCTTTCCTCGCAAGCCGTCCCCATTCCGATGAGTGGCTAATCGTTCTTAGCCCTCGGCATCGAAGAGCATTGGGACAGATAAAATAGCTTAAAATAACTAAAGGTCTAATCTTTCTAATTAATTAATAGTACTTAAGGTTTGCCCGGGGTTAACGACGCGTAGGACCACATATCGATGTGTGGGCCCTATTTCCGTTTTCCATACGCTCGCCGAGAGGCCGTGCGTATGGACAGATCACCCCTTGGCAAAGAGAGTTCCGCACTAACCCTCGAGAGAGGAGGCGCGCCAACTCTACCGGATTGGGTTCCCCACCCAATAGCGGGGTTCTTAGCGTAATGCGGGCGTTAAGAGGAATCCTTCGTCGGACTAGCGTTCGGTCGAATAGTCTTAGCGTTCAGGTGAGCGATAGTCCTAGAGCTAGGTGAGCTCATTTTAGTGGAACCTCCACGGCCAAGTCTCCGCCTTAATTAATTAGAAATTTAGGAGCTCTTTTTATTTAAAGTCTATTTTAGTTCAATTGTTTTTTCGGTGCCATTGAGCTAAGCTCTTCATCGGCACCACCTTCAAGCTTTCTTTTTATTGCTTTCATTTTTTTTCTGCCATTTTCTGTTTTTTTTTTATATATAAATACCCGACAAGTATTATCGATAAAATAATAGTCCCCTCCAGGGAAGAGTAGAAATAATCGAACCGGTCCCGAGAACAATACGACCTCGATATTCCACCCGGAATATCCTGTACTACTCACGATAGGTGCACTTGCCTCCTTTCGTTAAAACTCGATTTCTAAATCTTTTTTATATCCAAAATAAATAAATAAATACGCGCGCCCCGTTTTCTTAAATAAAATCACTTCCGCCTTTTTCGCAAATAAAACCGCCGGGTCGCCGCGTGACCGCAAATAATTTTGGAGTTTTAACTAACCATCAAATACCACGGAGTCCGCCGAAGCCGCGAGGCCGCGCGGACAAACCGTTATTCGCCTCCTGCTGAACCCGAACTGAGGAACTCCCCTACCCGCCTGAAACCGGCGGACAGGTTATTGAAGCTGGGAAAGTTGAAACAGAACTGACAAGCCGCAGAGCGACCTCCTGCTGAGTCCGTAGAGACCGCACACTTCCAAGCACTGACCGAAGTCACAGCCAAACTCCTGGCTCCTTGAAGTTATCCGCGCGACCTGCACACAGCAAACTGTCAGCCTGAAACAATCCGTGCGGACTGGAAAACACAGACCGCAACACTCGCCCAACCCAATTTACTGTTCACTCACGTTACTTAGGTTACTGTAGATGTGCCAGGGGGGTCCTATTTATAGGCAAGGTGAGGAGTGTGGTCACCGCCCAAGAGATAGCGACACCGCCCCAGTCCGCGCGAATACAAACCACCGTCCGCTCAGTCCGCGAGGACTTAGCCGGTCACCAAGGAAAACCGCCAGGAGCACGGCAACCGTTGACGAACCCTCTCCAGTCCGCCCAAGCTAAGCGGACAAGGCACCAGCCCGCAAAGCTCCAACTGCTACAAGACAGCAAACCCCCTTCAATGGCTGTCCGCACCAACCTGAGGCAGTCCGCAAGACTCACACCTCAATCCGCCACAAGTCCACGACCCAAGGCAAACAGCAACAGTCCGCTCGGTCACAGCGGACTTGGCGGATACGGCGGACACCATGAACTTGGCACAATGTGTGACCAAGTCCAAAACCATCAAGGGCCAGTGCGAGCATGGCGGACACAAAGTCCCGTCCGCCAAACACCCTAGCACACACCGCAACCAGTCCGCAAGCTCCTCGCACTTGTCCAACACAGCAGCTTTATCCCGGACTCCAAACACCAGTCCGCCAACCGGTCTCCACAGCAAGACCTGCTGTAACACCTGAGCTCGACAAGGCCTCAGCCAAGCTCAAGGCCCAGTCCGCAACAGCCCAAACCGCGGACACACCAGTCCGCAAGGCTTCCCGTGAACTCGAACCAACTCGCCAACAGCGCAAGCTTGCACCCGCGACCACTGAGCAAAGCATCAGTCCGCAAGCCTCTCTATCCGCAGATACCAGGCCGCACCAAACCGCGGACTCCATGCAACAACCCGCTCAGAACACAGCCGGCTTCCACCAGACTTTTCACCAGGCCGCAACCTCAGTCCGCCCAGTCCGCCCAGTCCGCCAACGCTGTCCGCCATAGGCCGCGTGGCCTGTCCCGTCACCCACTTCCACTTCACAAATTTCAACACTCCCCCTTGAAGTGAGAAGTGGTGACCAAGCCCAGCAAGCTGCGCAAGCGTTCAAAAGGCCCCTTCGACAGCGGCTTCGTGAAGATGTCAGCAAGATTATCTTCACTCCGAACATGCCCGACCAGCAGAGACCCCTCCAACACCTTCTCCCTGATGAAGTGGTGATCAATCTCTATATGCTTGGTCCTGGCGTGACACACTGGATTGTTTACTAGTTTGAGAGCACTCTCATTGTCACCCCGGAGTAAAGTAGGCCCTTGCCCTTCTTCATGAACATCCTCTATGAGTCTCCTCAACCAAACGGCTTCCCGAGCAGCCAAGGCCAAAGCCTTATACTCCGCCTCCGTGGTTGAAACCGACACCGAGTCCTGCTTCTTGCTACACCACGAGATGCTAGCTGAACCGCAAGTGAACACATAACCTGAAGTAGACCTTCGATCATCCGAATCACCGCCATAGTCAGCATCCGTGTACCCGAGCAACGCAAACTCCGCATCCCTTCCATAGAGGAGTCCCATCTCAGAAGTCACCTTGACATACTTCAGAATTCCCTTCGCCGCCACTAGATGAGATTGCCTTGGTTCAGCCATATACCGACTTACTCGGCCAACAGCATAAGCGATATCCGGCCTTGTAATCGTCAGGTAAATCAAGCTCCCAACAAGAGCCCTGAACACCAAGGGATCAAGAAGAAACCTTCCCTCATCCCGTCGAAGCTTTATCCCAGGTTCCAGTGGAGTAGAGCACTTCTTCCCTTCGCCCATGCCAAACCGCTTCACAATACGATCAGCATACCCTTTCTGGCTAATGAGAATCCCGCACTCCTTCCTCTCCACTTCCAGACCAAGAAAGTGATGCAACTCTCCCAAGTCTTTCATCTCGAAGCGTATAGCAAGCTCTCCCCTGAGCTTTGCTACTTCCTCCTCCGAGTTCCCTGTGATGATCATGTCATCCACATACAGTAGGACCAAGACTCTTAGCTCTCCCTTCTTCTTGACGAACAAGCTTGAGTCCGAGTTAGAAGCCAGGTATCCACAGAATTGCAAGTACTCTGCAATCTTCCCATACCACGCTCGAGGAGCTTGCTTCAACCCATAGAGAGCCTTCCTGAGTTTGCAGACATAGTCCGGATGCTTCTCAGAGACGAAACCAAGCGGCTGATCCATGAAGATGTCCTTGTCAATCTCTCCGTAAAGAAAGGCATTCTTCACATCGAGTTGCCACAACCTCCAACCCTTGCTAGCAGCCAAGGAGATCACCACTCTTACAGACGTCATCTTCGCAACTGGACTAAATGTCTCCTCATAGTCTTCTCCATACTGCTGTGAGAATCCTCTTGCGACCAGGCGAGCCTTGAACCGATCAATGCTCCCATCAGCCTTCTTCTTCAACTTATACACCCACTTGCAAGTAACCGGAGTAACGCCATCAACCTTGGGCACAAGGTCCCAAGTTTCATTCTTCTTCAGAGCATCAATCTCTTCCTTCATGGCATCATCCCACTCCTTCACTCCAGTGGCCTCGTTGAAGTTTGCAGGCTCTCGCTCATCCAGAGGACCTGCAAAGAAGCAGGAGACAAAGCTCACTGCATTCCCATCACAGTATCGAGCCGGTGGCTTAACCACCCTCTTCGATCTCCGAAGACATGGCTCCTTGCTCACGGCTTCCGTTGCTTCTTCAGGCTCCACTCCTACTTGGGGCAAGCATTGAGCAGTGCTCCCCCTGCTTCCTGAGCCAGAAGGCTCAGCCTCGGAGTTCGAAGCAAAAGGAGCTGCTGGAGAAACAGCAAGCTCCTCTTCCAAGCCTTCAGCAGCCTCCACCGGTGCTTCCTCAACCTTGCTACTTCCGGTAGGCTCCACCGAGCCACCTCCATATGACGTCAGCTCGTCAAAGACAACGTCTCTTGACACCACGAACTTCTTCGTCACAGGGTCCATGCACTTCCATCCCTTCTTCCGCTCATCATAGCCAACAAAGACAAGTTTCCTTGCCTTCGCATCCAGCTTTGTCCGTGAAGCATCCGGGACATGCACGTAGCAAGTTGAACCGAACACCCGAAGGTGTCCAACACTCGGCTTCTCCTTCAGCAACAGCTCAATAGGAGTCTTCATGTTGATAGGGCTGAGTGGCATCCGGTTGATAACATAAGCAGCACAAGACATTCCCTCCGCCCAAAAGGACCTCGGGATATCTTTCACATGCAGCCAGCATTTGCAGGTCTCCGTCAAATGACGGATCTTCCGCTCCGCTACCCCATTTTGCTGTGGAGTGTGAGCACAAGTAAGCTCTCGTTGGATCCCGTGCTTCCTGCAGAAGTTAGAAAACTCGGAAGAGACAAACTCCCCCCCGTTATCAGTTCTAAACTTCTTAACCCGCAAGCCAAGCCGGCCTTCTACCAACTCCTTGAACTCCACGAACAAATGGAAGGCTTCCGACTTCTCCTTTAAGAAGTACACCCAAGTATACCTTGAGTAGTCATCAACCAAGACAAGCATGTATTTGCTTCCACCAAGGCTGGCAGTAACAGTCGGTCCCATCAGGTCGCCATGAATACACTCCAATGGTTTCTTGCTCCTTGTTTGAGATTTATAAAACGGAAGGCGATGTGCCTTACCGTATTGACAGCCCGCACAAACATGCCCATCACCAAAGGAGGACAACATCGGCAACCCCCTCACCAGACTTCTACTCGCCATTGCCTTTAGCTTGTCCATGCCAACATGCCCCAGCCTCTCATGCCAGATAGCCGCACTATCATTGGCTCTCATCCTATCAACATAGGCACTGGTGGAAAGAACAAACAAGTTCTTCACCCTCCTCCCAACATGAGCAACATCAGCCTTCACCGCTGATACGTTGCGAAGGAACCTCACGTCTGTTGGCCCAAACAGAACGTGATACCCAGCGTCCACCGCGTTGGTCACCGAGAAGAGGTTCTTCTTCATGCCCGGCACGTGATACACACTCCTTAACGTGAGTGGCCCCTGATCACTACCCAAAGACATGACCCCCTCCTTCTCTACTGCATAAACAGTATTATCAGCAGTGATAATAGCTTCATTACCTAAGTAAGCCTGCATGGAGGTGAACTTCGACTTGTCTCCGGTGAGGTGATGACCACACCCGGAGTCGACGATCCACTTGCTGTTGAAGTCCTCAGCAGATAAGGCCCGGACACAAGTGCCCGTCATGAAAGCTCCTCCCCATTCTGCTTCTTCACTTCGCGAGCAAGCTTCCTCCTTTCCCGCAGCATGCCCAGGCTGCAGTTTGACCTTGCAGTCCCGCTTGAAGTGCCCACGCTGATGACACCGGTAGCACTTCAGATTCTTCTTCCAGTCCTTAGGAGCATTTCTCCTATCCGGCGGATATGAAGTTGAAGTCTCCTTCTCAACAGCGGCCTGCACCTTCTTCTTCTTCTTCCCTTCCCATCCCTTCTTCTTGCCTGAGAAGAGAGCCTCGCTGCCTTCCTGATTCAGATTCACTCCAGCCATCTGCCTTGCTAAGCTCTCCTGTGAGGCAAGCAGATTCTCCAGCTCCAGCAGAGACGGCTGAGTAGCCCATCCTTGAACAGATGTAACAAAGGCCACATACTCCTTCCGCAAGCCGCGAAAAATGTGCCTTTTCATCTTTACCCCAGAGATAGGCTCATCAGGATCCAGTGCCGACAGCTCAGCACACAAGCTCTTCACTTTAAGAAGTACTTGGAGATGGAAAGGTCTCCCTGAGTTGCCTTGGCCAACTCATTCTCCAGGAACTGAAGCCGCGCCACATTCTTCCTATTGAACAACTCATCAATGGTTGTCCAAATATCAGCAGCCGACTCACACCCAATGATGTGATCAAACAGTTCCGGAGAGACAGCTCTCTTCAGAACGAACTCTGCCTTAGCATTAGTTCTTCTCCAGAGCCTCACCTGTTCAGCAGTACCGAAAGCAGCAGTAACTTCCTGTCTGTCGTCTCCACCGACAACTTCCCACAGCTCCTCGCCCAGAAGATAACTCTTCATGCACGACATCCACTTTTTATAGTTAGTCGGCGTTAAGAGTTCAATGCCCAGACCTCTTGCTAAGCTTCCTTCCATTGCAACCACCTGTTGGTACCCTTCAGCAGCTCCGAGCAACAACACAGGTTGATCACCACTCAATCACTGAGTAACAACGCTGGTTGACCTCCGCTCACGCAACTGAACCTCCGCAACCTCAGAAACCTCCCTCTGATACCATGTTAAATTTTCTCAACGTGGTCAGCAAGATAGCCCAAACACCAAATTAATATCTTCGGAACTACCCAGTTCGCACGCTGAACCTGCGGAAAACCCAAGGACTAGAGGTTGCACCCAACAAAACAATGGAAGCACAAGAAGGTCTTATTATGCATTCACTTCTTTACAATCCGAGGCATACATAGCGAGACATGATTTCGCTAGTATTACAGCTGTAAACAGAAAGAACCAAAAAACAAGCCGGGCGGACAGCACTCCAGTCCGCCGAGACCGCGAGGTCGCCGAGACCGCCGAGACCGCTGAGCTCGCCCAAGCTATGCTGCAATCCGCCGAATACCACGGAGTCCGCCGAAGCCGCGAGGTCGCGCGGACAAACCGTTATTCGCCTCCTACTGAACCCGAACTGAGGAACTCCCCTACCCGCCTGAAACCGGCGGACAGGTTATTGAAGCTGGGAAAGTTGAAACAGAACTGACAAGCCGCAGAGCGACCTCCTGCTGAGTCCGCAGAGACCGCACACTTCCAAGCACTGACCGAAGTCACAGCCAAACTCCTGGCTCCTTGAAGTTATCCGCGCGACCTGCACACAGCAAACCGTCAGCCTGAAACAATCCGCGCAGACTGGAAAACACAGACCGCAGCACTCGCCCAACCCAATTTACTGTTCACTCACGTTACTTAGGTTACTGTAGATGTGCCAGGGGGGTCCTATTTATAGGCAAGGTGAGGAGTGTGGTCACCGCCCAAGAGATAGCGACACCGCCCCAGTCCGCGCGAATACAAACCACCGTCCGCTCAGTCCGCGAGGACTTAGCCGGTCACCAAGGAAAACCGCCAAGAGCACGGCAACCGTTGACGAACCCTCTCCAGTCCGCCCAAGCTAAGCGGACAAGGCACCAGCCCGCAAAGCTCCAACTGCTACAAGACAGCAAACCCCCTTCAATGGCTGTCCGCACCAACCCGAGGCAGTCCGAAAGACTCACACCTCAATCCGCCACAAGTCCACGACCCAAGGCAAACAGCAACAGTCCGCCCGGTCACAGCGGACTTGGCGGATACGGCGGACACCATGAACTTGGCACAATGTGTGACCAAGTCCAAAACCATCAAGGGCCAGTGCGAGCATGGCGGACACAAAGTCCCGTCCGCCAAACACCCTAGCACAGACCGCAACCAGTCCGCAAGCTCCTCGCACTTGTCCAACACAGCAGCTTTATCCCAGACTCCAAACACAAGTCCGCCAACCGGTCTCCACAGCAAGACCTGCTGTAACACCTGAGCTCGACAAGGCCTCAGCCAAGCTCAAGGCCCAGTCCGCAACAGCCCAAACCGCGGACACACCAGTCCGCAAGGCTTCCCGCGAACTCGAACCAACTCGCCAACAGCGCAAGCTTGCACCCGCGACCACTGAGCAAAGCATCAGTCCGCAAGCCTCTCTATCCGCAGATACTAGGCCGCACCAAACCGCGGACTCCATGCAACAACCCGCTCAGAACACAGCCGGCTTCCACCAGACTTTTCACCAGGCCGCAACCTCAGTCCGCCCAGTCCGCCCAGTCCGCCAACGCTGTCCGCCACAGGCCGCGCGGCCTGTCCCGTCACCCACTTCCACTTCACAAATTTCAACAGTTTTCTCCCTTTGTTGTTTTTTTCCTCCATCCCGGCGTGAAGCAAAGAAGCAGACAAGTTTCTCTCCATCCGGCGACACTCCGGCGGAGTCGTGGAAGAACGATCCTTGAAAGTGAACCGGAATCATCTATTCCGGTTGGGTAACGAGATCTTCTACCTCTTGTGTGATTCTTGTCCCTTTAGATTTTTAATTGGTGGAATACCTTTGTGTTACTTTGGAATCATTTTTTCGTTCGGGGCTTATCTTTCCAATCGCATGTGTTGTTCTTTCTAGTTGTTTAGTTTTCCGAGAGGTTTGGCGAGCCTCGCTTTCATTTTGTTGGGAGAGATCTACCATTTCCGAACCGAACCTTTCGGTAGATCTCTTTTGGTACAACCATCGCTCGGTCGGACCCAAGATTGCTCCTTTTAGCTTGAGAGAACATCGACATCTAGTCGTTTGTTCGATCTTTAATCGGCGTGGCTACCGTACGTTAGCGATAGTTGATAACGTTGTTCGTGAGTGTGCTGCGTTTAGTTATTGTGTGAGCGTAATAGTGGAAATAGAAAGGCGTACGTGTTACTCCCTTTGCCGTTATAGCGTCAAACATCGTAGCCTACATCAAGCTGGCAGGGCTGGAAGGCACACTCAGCCCCGAGTAGATCCACTGCCAGGGTCTCACTAGCTGACAGGGTCGTAGGCTCGCTTGGGGTGGGGTAAGGAAAGGGAGATAAAAATTCGAAAGACCCCGAGTTGACCCGCTGATAGGCTCTCACTAGCTGACATAACCATAGGCTTGTTGGGGGAAAGGGAAAAGAGATCCTCTATTTGAGTGGTTGCAAGTGGACCTGTTGACCAGGCTCACATCTAGCTGACAGGGCTATTAAACTCACGATAATATTATGAAACACTTTAATGACTAGTTTTCTAGACATCTAACATCTGCCCTACATAGTGATGGGGCAATCTATGCCTCACTCGGTAGGGCTCTTGACAAGGATCTCGATAGGGCTCTCAACAGGTCTCTCGGCAGGGCTCTCTACAGGGCTCTCGGCAAGGCTCTTGGCAGGGCTCTAGTAGGGCTCTCGGCAGTGTTCCCAGCAGGACTCTTGGCATACCCCTATCGGCATGGCACCCGACACGCCCATTTCGGCAGGACTCTCATCAGGTCTCTTTTGGCATATTTTACTTAGCCAATTTTTCAAACGGGTGGTGGTCACTACCTAAGATCCTAGGGCTCGTGCAAAAGCAATAAATAAGCGAGAGAAGAGCACAAAAAGAACAGTGACTATTGCGGCGAAAAGACAGAATCCCTTAATGTTCTATATATAAAAGTTGTTACATCATTTCGAGGGATCTCACCCCTTTCAAAAAAATTTACAAAAGATTACAATGAAAAAAAACAAAAGTAGGGAGGCCGTCAGTCAGAGCCGCTTGAGGTCTCATTAGTGCTACCGCCTGAGGCCTCGCTGGAGGATTATCCACCAGACTCGACGCTCTGGCCATGGTCCAAGGCCCCATCTACGCCTTGTGCTTCTTCCTCCCCAGCTGGCTTTGGGATGGGATCGAATAGCCAGGGCAAGACCCCTCACAAGGTGAGTGTCTTGTCACCTTCGTCTAGGACTCCCGATTCCCGCAGCACTTGGATCACCATTTCACACGTGAAAATGTTTAAGTTGTCTACCTAAATCACCTAAAGGCGGGTGAATAAGTGATTTCTGCATCTTTTTGCGGAATAAAAATTTGAGCGAGCAATGCATATAAAATAAACAAGCATATACAGACGACACCAAGAATTATAATGGTTCCCCAACCTTGGGTACATCAACTTTCTGCCTCACCGATCTAGCAACGCACTAGACTCGGGTACTCCACTATTCCCGGATTGAATGCAATCCTACCACTCGGAACAAAGTTCCTGCAAGTCGATCCCGCAAAATATGATCAACACTCGGAAGAGAAACTTCCTACAAAAATATCAGAGAACAATGCTCCTACAACTCGGAGAAGAATCTCCTATAAGAATCAAATGATATACAGAAAAATAAACTAATAGTATTATTCCAGATCTTAATCTTCAGCCCTTCTTCCTTCTTAAACTTTGAAGCTCTATCAGAAATAGTTCGAAGAAGACAAGGCTAAATCTCTGGATCTGAAAGCTTTGGACTCAGCACGATCAAGGAAATAATCTGTCGATGTAAAAAAATCTTGATCTGTTGAATCTCTTGTTCCGAATCTCTGGATCAAAAGCAGATCGGCGATGAAGGAGATGAACAGCGGTGGCTCCCGATTTAGAAAGAGAATTTCTGATTCAGAATACTTAGGTTTTTCTTCTTAGGGTTGGTCGATTATGATAAGACCTTTTATAGGACTTGCCTAACTGTCATAATCATATTAAATGCATGTCACGTGGAGCAATAAAGTGCTAATTATATTTGAAATTACGTCTGTCGGGACTTAAGAAAAATTCAAAATACTGAACAGCATTTCTCGAGAGGAATAAGTATACTCGAGAAGATATTTTTTGTTTCTCGAGAAGAATTATGAGGTTCTCGAGAAAAGTACTTAGGAAAAATGTGGAGGTGGAATTCAGTTATCTCGAGAATGAAAGTAAGTACTCAAGAAGAATGAACTTTTGTTCTCGAGAAGAATCATTCTGGTACTCGAGATCAAGGAAGTATCTCGAGAAAAGATTTCTGACTCTCGAGAAAAGTATTTTAGGTATTGAGAAAAAGTTTTTGGTTCTCGAGAACTAGTCATGGCCTTCTCGAAAAAAAATCCTTGACTTCTCGAGAAAAAGATTTGGAAAAAAAAATTGACTGGAAATGAGGTAACTCAAGAAGGAAAGTCATGGAGTACTCGAGAACACATGACTTTCTCGAGAATAGCACTAAGCTTTCTCGAGAACTGCTTCTACAACTCGAATACATGATAGATCTTACTCGAGTATAAACTTAAGTTCTACTCGAGTACAAAAGATCCTACTCGAGAAAAATACTTATCAAATTTTCTGAAAGTCTGAAAACTTATTTTTTCAATAAATTCAGCAACCAACTTTTCTCTCATTGCTTTAGTGCTTGAAAAAGAAGTGTGTCCCAATAGAGAGGTTACACATGAGTCAACACTATGGATCACACATTGAAGGATTACATTGTGTGGTCCTGTGTATAGTGACTCATTGTAGACTGACGTTGGTCTACACTTGGCAAATATATCCTGCAAACACTCAACTAGAAAGGACATCAAATACAAACTTAATTCATTTTAGTTCAAGGGTGACTTCATACAAATTTGGGTTATTGTGGATGCAATACTCAACAATCTACCCATATTTATACAAGTCAGAACCCCCTACACTATGGTGAATTACATCAAGATAAACAAATAAATAAACCATTAACCATGATAAATAGAAGAAATGTTGTGATATAGAAAAATCAGATCATCAAAACTAAAGGTTTATATTAATAGAGACTGTCCAAGAAAAATTCAATTCCACAAGATCTCAAAAATGAATTTTCTGATCATCGAAAATTCTTTTAGTTCTACTGTTGTTGTTTTTCTTTCCTGCTTCTCTTGTTGCCTCTTCTGATAACTGTAAGGTATGGGAGAATATTTGGGAGGTCTGGGTGGATCCTTGGGATTGTTCTTTCCATACTCTCTGTCATAAAATCTCCTCTTAGTAAGAGATTTCTCATATAAATCCCATTCATAGGAGTTATAATGAATGTTCCTGTCTTCATTAAAATCAGCAACTAGTTTAAGAGTTTCAAGAATCAAGGATTTAGAGGTTGGACTCCATACTTCAAAAAATTCTTGGGCTTTTCTTCTTTCAGCTTCATGTTGAGTTGATTTGCTAGCAGTGGCACCATCACCATATTTTTTCTTTTAGCTTTCTAAATCTTAGGAGGTACTTCAGGAGGCACATTTGCTTGTTCAGATTCCAATACTTGCTCATAGATTTCAGGAGGTGATCCTTCAAAGTATTTAGGAGGTGGAGAGAATGTTGTCCTATTCACATCCAGGCAAGCAGGAGGGGTGCAGAGGGGTCCATTGATAGATCAGGGAAAAGCTGATTATTCATCCAAATTGCAGTATCATATGTGTAAAGCTTTGTACTTTTAACTTCTTTGAGTACTGATGCTTGGATATCTTTCATTTAATCATCCCAATGACCTTTCATTGTTTGAACATGTTTTTCTAGTTATTCTTTAACTTTATCCTCCCCCTTTCTGACTTCTAGAGATAGTGTGCTAATTACTTCTTCTTTGAACTGCCCAACTTCTTCATAAGTCTTGAAGTTGTGTTCTTGGGCTTTCTTTTCTAATTGAATTTGATTGTTTGCATGAGTAACTTACTGTTCCATTACTGTACCAATGCTAGTGATAGTGTGATCTATTGATTTGCCTCCAATTTGCAAAAGCCTTTTAAATTCATCAGTATTATTTTGGATTTCAACAAATCCCCAACTCATCTCTTTTTCCAGAGCAGTTACTTTATCAGTTACAGCTTTAATAGAAGTATCAAAATAATTTCTTTGTTCAGCAAGCATAGCTGCAATCTTACTCAAGATAGTAACTTCAGGAAATAATTCAGTTTGAAGAGGTGCAGTAGGTAGAATTGGAGCAGTCCATGGGGCAATTTCTTCAATGAGGACTGTGGAGGTAGAGGTTTGTTTTCTGCTGACTGTACATGAAAGAATTGGTTTCAAGATTGTCTAAACACCTAGTGGGGGTGAATAGTTTCAATTCCAATTCTACTTAGGCAGTTAATAAATTGCTCACAGTACAGTTATAAATTCTACAGCTATCACAATACACAATCATCCAATCACAGCATACACACAGATTTATAGTGGTTCCCCAAATGATGGGTACATCCACTTTCCCCCTTTGCCTATCTAGCAGTACACTAGATTCGACCAAACTTCCTTCCACCTTCTCAGATCCTTAGATCTTACAACTCGGAATCTAAATTGGTTCCTACAGCTCACACTTCAACAAGTGCTACAACTCAGGCTCTTCCCAAGAACCCTACATTAGAGTGAATCCACACTCCTACAACTCAGGCAATCAAGCCCTACCACAGCCCTTTTCACCAGGCCTACAGCTCAGAGAACTTAATCTCCTATCTCAGGAAAATAGCCCTACCTCAGCCTTTATAATCACAGGCTTACAACTCAGAGATTGAAATCTCTTACACTCAGATCTAAAATAGATCTTACAAAAAATTGTATAGAGAATATGTTTCTTCCTTCACCCAGATAGAAAAAGAGATGAGGGAATCTTGATCAGAACTTGATGGATCCGCTTTCTCCAAATCTTTGTTGTAATGAATCTGATTCAACCTAACTAAGCTTATTCAAAGCTTCTTGAAAGAGAGAACCTATGTTGAATCTTCTTGAGAAGTTGGTGTAGATCCTGCTTCTTCCTCCTTGCAGAATTAAATCTGCAAACACTGACAGATCTGATGAGATGTTATCCCCTTCTATGATTTAGGGTCTGTTTGGCAGAGCGGCACAGCAGCGGCATGCCGCCAATTTCCGTGCCGCTCCGCCAAACAAAAAAAATCGCACGGGCGGTGGCAAGGCAGTGGCAGCCTTGCCACCGCCATTTCCTGCCGCGGGTGGGCACCCGCGGCAGGGAGGGACAGCGCTGCAGCCCTGAAAACAGGGCTGCAGCGCTGTTTTTTTTTTTAAAATATATATATTATATAATATTAATTTTATATAATATTAAATATTATATTACATAAAATATTAATTATAAAATATTTTATAATTAATAAAATATTAAATATATAGAAAATAATTATTATATGATATATATATATTTATAATTACATAATTAATATTTATATACATAAATTTATAATTACGAGTCGAGCTCGATTACGAGTCGGAGCATGTTTGGTTTGAAAATCTCTAGTAAGAGCCTCATCATTTAATAAATAAAACTTATATAAAATAATTAATTAATATTTTAATGTTTAATAATTTATGTTGTGGGTCACTCGAGTCGCTCGTAAATGTTTAATAATATTTATTGCGGGTCACTCGAGACTAGGGGTGCAAGTTGAGTTGAGTCAGCTCGAAAAAAGCTCGAGCTCGAGCCTGTGGTGCTTGAGCTCGATGAGCTCGATTACGAGTCGAGCTCGATTACGAGTCGAGCTCGAACTCATCTTGTCTTGTTCATGAGCTCGCGAGCCGGCTCGTGAGCTTTTTATTTATACAATTTTTTTAAAAAAAAGAATAAGAAAATACGTGCGTCTTGAGTGAATCGAGTGCGCATACTAATATGGCGGACAAGATTGGGAAAACAATCTATGGCTCGTCCTAACATATTTTGAGAAAACCTAACCATATTAATATATTTATTTTTATAATTAAAGAAAATTAATGTCGAGCAAATTGTTTATTTATTTTTAGATTTCGTAAATTCTAAGGGTTGTTTAATTATTACTATCTTTGTTTAATTCTGCACCACTGTTTCACACAGAACTACAAATACAGTTTTCCAAACAGTTTCATAAATTTTTCCACCACTGCAAAACAGCTGATTCCTGCACCACTATTTCACACCACTGCTTCCTGCACAGCCACATCTTAGCCAAACAGACCCTTAGAATCAGAATCTTCTTGCTGTATAGAATTCCGTGAATTCTTCTTAGAGTATTCCTTCTCCTTCTTGGTTTTCCCTCTATATTTTCTCAGTCTCGCTGTTGTTGTATTTCTATGATAGCTCGGCTCTATTTATAGATCACGTCAGAAGCAATCGGCTGATCCGATAGTTGACTGACATCTGACAGTTCTGACATGTCTAACAGGCCTTGACAATTCTGGCAGCTGTCAAGTCTTCAATCTTGAGATTTGGCACTTAGAGTTATTTAAATCAGTTGTATGTGTCGAGACATAAGGATAGTAGTATGTATCGACATAGATGAAGTATATGTCGACACAATTACCTGGGTGTCGACATATTTCCTTTGGTATTGTTGACAATCTTCAGAAACCGTTGACATACCTCTTCATTCAGTTCTCGACACTACCTTTGTAGAATGTATCGACATACTTCAGAAAATAGTCGACACAGCTCTTTATCAAGTTCTCGACACAGCCTTTGTAGAATGTGTTGGCATACTTCAAAAAATAGTCGACAAAGCTCTTCATCAAGTTCTCGACACAGCCTTTGTAGAATGTGTCGACACAAGCCCTGTGTGTCGACATAGCTTCTCCAAATGTCGACCCAAGTCCTGGATGTCGACATAGTTGCTTCTTTACAATTGTTAGTTCAACAAGGTCTAAGTGGGTCGACACAAGTTATGAGTGTCGACACAGTTGATGTCGACTTAAACTCTAGGTTTCGACACAAGTCTCGTGTGTCAACATAGACTTGCTTCTTGTCTCGACACAGCTCCTTCAAAGGTGTCGACACTAAATAAGTGTCTCGACACTTTTGTACTTAGAATAATTTCTACAATCTATAGCCTGCACAAGTAAACTCAAAATTCCATCAAATACAAATTGATATATATCATTGAGTTATATGAGACTTCCCCAAGTCTGGTACACAATTTACAATGTACCCATCAATCTCCCCCTATTTGGAGAAGTCATAACCCTTAGTTAATGATATACACCAATATAACAAAAATAATAATCATGATGTATACAGACATTTCAAATAGGGTTATTCATAAGCAGAAATAGTATGTTACATACAAATATTCAAAATGAAACATCATAAAGAAACCATGCAACACAGAGACATAGATATATAAACTGTTGTCAACCCATAATTTCTTTATCATATAACCAAAGTAAGATTACAAGGTTTATGTTTTTATAAGATCAACAAAAGGTCTACATAGTTCTTCTAGAACCTAGTCAATCTAAAGTTAAGTTTGATCTGGTTCCTTGATGACAATCCCTTTGCTTGTCTGAATAGTAGCTTTGACTTCAGCTTCAGTATCAGTAACAGCCTTCTTACCCTTGATGTCTTTGGCCTTAAGTTGAGCATCTTTCAGCTTTGGCCTTTCAAAGTAATGGAATGGTTTTGGGAAGTACTTGCAAGGCTCTATGGAGTTTGTAGGGATTCTTCCAGCCTTCAAGTCCTTCCTGAATTTGTAGATTTTCTCGTGTTGTGCAAGATATTTATCTCATTCCTATTTGGAGTACCACTTAACCCTGTCATATTAATTTTCAGCAACTGTATTCCATGCATTTAAAATGATGCTTCTGGACGTTGGACTCTATTTCTCAAAATCAGGCCTAGCCTATTCTCTGAATCTCTTCTTGGAAATTTGGGCCTCTTGCTCTTTAAGTAAAACTGAGTCAGCCATGTCCACTTCCTCACAAATTACAGGCAATTTGTCTAGTGGAGGGTTGTATATATTTTGAACTGTCTGTTGAATTTCTTCAAACTCAGAAGGGGGATATATGACTTGAGCTACTTCATGGTGCATCCCCTCCAAGAGTGCAGGCATCCCGATTCTGTAATATTATTGTCATCACATAAGGGTGGATATCCCAAGGTAGCTCAGATACTGTTAGATACCCATTTTGCATGTTCAGAGCTAGCCTGAACTAATGCCCTCTCCCCCTTTATAACTTCTCTATGAATATGATCTCTGAGATCATTCTTCTGAAACCTTATTTGATCTGTAACATGATAGTTCCCAGTTGTATAGTTGTCTTTAAACTTCTTGACTTGAGCTGAAATTGCAGACTCAGAAGTTTGGATAGCAGAAGCAACTACGGTCATATCCAGTTTAATCTGTGCTTCTATAGCAGATACTTTGGTGTTCATATTGGTTTCTATGGCAGTGGTTTGTTCTGCCAATTTTGTCTGAGTGATGGTATGGAGTTCCATCAAATTCTCATTCAGTCTTTTCTGATTTTCTAGAATAATGCCTTGCTTGACAACAAGATCATCTACTTCAGTTTTAGTGGTTTGTTGTTGTTTGGCAATATATACCACAACATTTCCTCCCTTATGGAAGCAGCCTGCCATTTCTTTCTTAAGAAAGTTTACCTCAAATCTTATGGATTTTATGTCCCGTGCCAGACTGAACTGCAATTCCTTATGGCTTTCATCCACATACTTTTCTAGTGCAAGTCTTTGCTCATCAAGTTTGACTTACAGCTATAATAATAGAGAACTAAAATCTATTGTAGGAGCAGTAGATGAAGAGCCATCCTTTAAGGCTTTCTTATATCCAGAGCTCTTTTTCCGTAGCTCCATAAACTTTTATTTCTTAAGTATTGAGGCTGCTTCCTCATTTTCAGTATCAGATGAAATCTCAAGGTCCGTTGTAGTGCCTGGAACATCTAGATCTAGTCTTGGGGCTAGTTCAGGTGCCTCCCCCTCAACCCTTGTAGCAGTTGGTGCATCAGCAGAAATATCTTCCTAGAGTACCTCTTCTTACTCCCCCTGGAAGTCAGTGTCTAATTCTTGGATTACTTCAGTCTCAGGAACCTAAGGTTTCTTTGGCAGATCAGGAATATGCACATCATGTGCCTCTCTTTCAGAAGGGTCAGCAACTGTGTTGATGTCATGAACCACTTCCATTACAGTGAGGTTTGCAGTCTCACTGTCTTGCTGGGCTTCATTGACAGTTTCCCTAGGGACTGATAGCTCCTGATTATCTGTCAGATGGACAGGCTCCCCTTAGATTTGAGCTTCAGTTTCAGGTGTGTGAGTTGGAGACTTCCTGGGTTGTTCAGTGTTATCTTCATCAGAACTGAATTCTACTCTTTCTTTTGAGTCACTGGAGGACTCCTTAGCTTGCACTGTATCTTTCTTTGATGTTGTGACCTACTTGGACTTCTGCTATTGTGCAGGGTCTTCCTTGGACAATACTCTGTCTCACTTAAACAGGATTCTCATATTCATTCTCCTCATGTGGTTAATTTTGAAACCAACAATCTGGTTTAGGGCATCAGATATACTGACAGCCAGATGCAAACTTAAGATTCTGCCTAGATTTGGCTTCTTAATACCTTCCTTAATATTGTTAAAGATTAATGTACTCCAGTCAGTCTTCACCTTGAAGATGATTCTTGTCATGAGGCTGAACATGTAGGAAGATATCCTATCATGCCCCCCCCCCCAAATTTGCAGAGAACTACCTTACCAATTATCTCAGACAGAAACTTCCCTTTGGAGGTTCATCGTTTTCCTAGTCATGGATGATCCAATGTTTGTGGTTGAGGGCAACCCACACCATTTAAGGGCTTCAGCAGTCAAATTAGAATCAGCCTCATTCTCTTCTTTAATCCTTAAAAGATGAAGGGATTTACTCAGACTTTTGAGTGTTATTTTCACCGTTTCTCCATGAACAGTAGACTTGATCTTGTTTCCCTTTGAATTCAATGTAGCATTGAAATAGAATTCTAGAATTTCCTTCTTCAAAATTCTTGTTGATTCGGAAACCAAATAATCCAGTCCGGCTTCCTGAATTAGGTCCACAACCGCCTTGATTTCTTGGTCAGCATCATTGAATGCTCCTCGAACGAGCTCATAACTTCGTTAATGTTGTTGTCCAACTTGGTCGCCTTTGGAGATGAGAGAAGTGAAGTTGAAGAGAAGGAAGAAGAATTTCTTATCGACACAGACGGTTTAGTTTTGAGATTTCTGAGAGCGTAATCGACAAGGTCTCGTTTCCACCTATTTATACTTTTATAAATAGGGAAGGTCAAAAGGCGGACTGAAATTAGAGTTTCGTATGTCCACACAATTTTGATTGTGTCGACGCAGACTGCTAAAGTCTCGACAGAGAGTTTAGAGTCTCGACAACTCTATGTGTCGACACTAATTTCTAAGTGTCGACACAGACGACCTTATTTGTTGACACCAACATCTGAGTGTCAACAACTCTATGTGTCGATACCAACTTCTGAGTGTCGACATAGACTTCTTTATGTGTCGACACCAACTTCTGAGTGTCGACACAGACTACTTTATGTGTTGACACTAATTTACTTAGTCAAATGTTGAGTATAATTTTTCTTAATTTACCATCCTATTCCAGGTTCAACATACCTAATTTAATTTTAAAATAATTGAATTTACTTTCATCTAGAGGTTTAGTGAATATATCAGCTACTTGTGTATCAGTAGAAATAAACTCTAAACTTATGTCCTCTTTCTCAACATGTTCTCTAATAAAATGGTACCTAATTTCAATATGTTTTGTTTTGCTATGTGAAATAGGGTTTCTAGTAATTGATATAGCACTAGTAGAATCACAATATAATGGAGTTCTACTTATCTTGATGTCATAATCTTCCAGTTGATGTTGTATCCATAGCAACTGAGCACAACAACTTCCAGCTGAAATATATTCTGACTCTGTTGTGGATATAGCAACACTTGTCTGTTTTTTGCTGTTCCATGACACTAGTCTTCCACCTAGGAATTGGCATGTACCTGTGGTAATTTTCCTATCTTCCTTGCAGCCTGCAAAGTCTGAATCTGAGAAACCTGTTAGTAGAAAATCTCTATTCCGAGGGTACCATAGACCAAGATCTGGTGTGCGCTTAAGATATCTTAAAATTCTCTTGGCAGCAGAATAATGAGACTCTTTAGGGCATGCCTGGAATCTAGTACAGACACATATAGCATACATGATGTCAGACCTACTTTCAGTCAAGTATAGTAAGGAGCCAATTATCCCTCTATACAAAGACTCATCAATAGGTTTCCCTGCCTCATCTTTGCCTAAAGGCATACTTGACCACATTGGATTTTTCATGGTGGAAGCAGTCTCCATGCCATATTTTTTAATCAACTCCCTGGTGAACTTAGACTGTGATATGGAAAAGCCATTATCAGTCTGTTTTACTTGAAGTCCCAAGAAGAGCTTTAGCTCACCCATGCTGCTCATCTCAAACTTCCCTTGCATAAGTTTGGCAAACTTCCTACAAAGGTTGTTCTCAGTAGATCCAAAGATTATGTCATCAACATATATCTGGACTAGGATAATCTTTCCCTTTGATTCCCTCAGGAATAGGGTCTTGTCTATTTTCCCCCCTTGAAAATTTGTTCTCAATGAGGAAAGTAGACAATGTCTCATACCATGCTCTAGGGGCTTGTTTTAACCCATATAGAGCTTTCTTAAGTCTATAAACATGATCAAGAAAATGAGGATCTACAAAACCTGATGGCTGATCCACATATACTTCCTCTTTTAGATCTCCATTCAGGAATGCTGATTTGACATCCATTTGAAAGACCTTGAATTCTTTATAGGCTGCATAGGCAAGGAATAGTCTTATTGCTTCCAGCCTTGCTACTAGGGCAAAGGTCTGTTCAAAGTCTATCCCTTCTTCCTGCTTGTAGCCTTTTGCCACTAATCTGGCCTTGTTCTTGACAATAATGCCATTTTCATCTAACTTATTCCTGTAGATCCACTTAGTTCATATCACATTATGTCCCTTAGGTTTGGGAACCCGTTTCCAAACTTTGCATCTCTTGAATTGGCTCAGCTCTTCCTGCATAGCACCAATCCAGAAAGAATCTTGGATAGGCTCTTCAAACTTCTTTGGTTCCATTTGAGACAGAAAGCTTGAACATAGTGCTGAGTTCAAGCTCTTACTTCTGGTCATTACACCATGACTTGCACCACCAATGATTTGATGAGCTGGATGATCTCTTAAATGTCTCAAAGAGAGAGGCAATCTTTCTTCAGCTTGCTAGTCCTCAATGTCTTTAGCTGGTTGTTCTTCATTCTCAGCTTGTAAGTCTTGAGCTCCCCCTGGATAGCATACATCATCTTCAATCTCTTGGCTTGCTGGTTTATCTTTCCTGATGGTCAGATTGTTCATCTTATCTTTTAAACCTGCAGGACTACAAGAAATGTTTGGCAGCTCACACTTAATTAGCTTAGACTCATCAAAGACAACATGGATAGACTCTTATACAACTTGTGTAGTCAAGTTATAGATCCTATATGCTCGACTATTATTACTGTACTGAACAAATATCCCTTCTTGGGACTTGGCAGCAAACTTAGTCAAATGAGACTTACCATTGTTTAGTACATAACACTTACTACCAAAAATCTTAAAATAGGATAAGTTTGGTTTTCTGCCTTTCAGAATCTCATAGGGAGTCTTTTTATGACTTTTAGTGATGGAAGCTCTAATGAGAACATGACAAACAGTATTTACTACCTCAGCCCAGAAATATTCTAGGGGAGAAGTGCCATTTAACGAAGTCCTACCTGCCTCAATTAGAGTTCTGTTATTCCTTTCAGTAATTCCATTTTGCTGGGGAGTTCTAGGTGAGGAGAATTCTTGAAGAATCCCAAGCCCTTCATAGAACTTTGTCATGCATTCAGACCGAAACTTAGTCCCATGGTCACTTCTGATCTTAACCACTGAACTATTTAGTTCATTATAAATTTGCTTGACAAAAGTCTGGAAGATATCTGGGGTTTCAGATTTTCTCCTCAGGAAGAATACCCAAGCAAACTTGGAAAAGTCATCAACCACCACAAGGGTATAGACTTTCCTACCTAGACTATGAACTGGCACAGGACCAAATAGATCCAAATGCAGGAGGTATAAACACCTCACTGAGTCTTTGGTATCAAGACTTTGGAAGGAAGACCTGGTCTGCCTGCCCTTTTGATAAGCTGAGCAAATTCCCTCCTTAATGCACTTAACTTTAGGAAGATTCCTCACCAACTCTTCACTAAAGAGTCTACCTATGGTATTGTAGTTCAAATGAGCTAGCCTCTTGTGCCATTTGACATAATGAGAAACTTTCTCATCTACAACTAGGCATATAGGAGTGTTCTCACTCTCACACTCAAAGTCTAGACAATAAATATTTCCTCTCCTAGTGTCTGTCAAGATAACCCCTTGGTCACTTGACCTTCTAATTTGACACTCATCCTTGAGAAAAGAAATGTCATAGCCCAGATCACATAGTTGACTTATGCTTATAAGGTTATGTGTCAAACCTTTCACATAAGGTACTTGTGTGATAGTTACTATGACATTAGTTATCTTACCCAAACCTTTAGTTACCCCTTTTTCTGATCCCCCAAAGGTTGGGACCATTCTTAATAGAAGTGTATTCCTTTAGCATGCTCCTTGTTCCAGTCATGTGCCTGGAACATTGATGCTAAAGATCACGGCAGTGAACCGGTCGCACAAGTAATATAAAATGGGCGAGTTTTCCCAAGTATGGATCTCTCAAGGAACACATTAAGGTGGAGTTAATTTCGAGGAGGACTTGAGATTGAAGTCCTTAGGTCGGAGTTAACTAAGGGTGGTTTTGATATTTGCGGAAAAAGAAAGTACAAATCTAACAACTACTCCTATGTAATGTCGCTATGTGATGCTTCGCCAGACGGGATGGAAGACTAGTCGGGACGCTATGCACCGAATCGTTGGGCGGATGGACGAGTAGGCTTGTGGATGAGGTGGTTCGAACGGCGGAATGAGGGTCGTGAGCACCTCTTCGCTACGCACGCCACTAGCATTTGCTAGTGTGGCAACTTCAGATGGATCGTGGATGGAATATGGCGCACCTTAAGCAAATATACGAAATTACAAATCACAAAGTCATGATTTAATAAAAGCATTTTACAAATAAGCACACATCATCTATAAATAAGTTTACAACAACACATAAACAACAATAAAGGAAGAACAAGGCAATAGATTGACTGTAACACCCCCTATCCGTCGCATAGCATATAGCAGTAGGTCCGGCCGGGGCCCGACGCCATATACCACAGACAGACCGGGTGGTTACGTATGGAAACCATCCAACCAATCTTAACGTCCTACACAGAGCATTCTAGCGGAAGCAGTTTAAATAAGTTGTACTCAAGAACCCAGCAACAAGCATGAATGTCCACTACTACCAAAAGGAATGTTATTACAAAATACTCAAAAGTCGACCTTAAGGCCTTACAAAACGTTCCACTTGTTTAATACATGATTTACAAACCTCGGCACGCAGGCCGGTCATACATGAATAAAACAGAAAAACATTTCCATTTGGGCCTTCGAGGGCCAGCTTCGCAAAAAGGGCTTTAGCCCGCTATTGACCGCTTGGTCCAGCTGCACCTGCAAGCAACAAACCACCGCACGGTGGCAAACAAGGCAACGGTCAGCAATGCTGACCAAATTATAACGATCCCGCCCCCAACTCGGGGCGGCGATGCTCCTTCCCTGCATTTCATTAGCACAAGCGAGCAATGCATACAACCATAGCCATTTCATCACAGACGTTGGCTCGTACGGCCACACGTCCCGTGCACTCAGGGCACATTCTCGGTGAACCGGTCCATGTCGCGTCAACTTAAGCCACCAACATTCGGACTCACCACCGCCACTTAGACGGCCATTCCTATGAGCAATTCGTCTTCCTGGCATTGGTCACGTCAATTTAAGCCATAGACCGCCGAAGACTCACATCTATGCCAACGGAGAGTGCCATGTAACTTTAGGTCTCTCTAACCCGAACGACATAGAGCGGGTACGGCTCCATCTAACCCGTGCTCACATCGCAACGACAATTTAAGCCATATGCGCGGGTCAAACTTTCACCGAGTCCCATTCTAACACAAGTCACATAACCCCGTTATGTTCAAGTTGGCTCTCAGGCCACCAAGTTGGCAAGACCTCGTGTCCGCCCAGTTTTTCGGGTGCACCTTTGGGTTAGTCCCCAAGGCTCCCTGCTGCAATCTACCGCGTAGAAAACCCGAAAAACACCCAATAGCACGGAGTCTTCTCCGGCCTTATGCAATGCAACATCACCGATCCGGACTAACATGTCCGGGTAGGCTTCACACAAAATGCCTACGTCCGTTCTCGCATACGGACTCTAAACAACGGGGACTTTACATATCTACCCGAAGGAACGCCACCAACTCTCCGCAAACTCGCGAGAGGGGGGCTTCCTATGCTAAGAAAAGGAGCGATTCAAGCTCAAGATGAGGATCGTTACCCTTGCGTTCCTCTTTGGCGCCATCGAAAAGTAATCGGATAGAAATCACCGCACTTGCGTTGCCTCCGTGGATCCGGAGTCGGCTTGCGATTCGGAGCTCCGAAGCTCCTCCAATGGCGGATCTAGCTCCTCTTCCTCTTGCCTTAGCTCTTCTTTCTCCAAGGGTTTGGAGAGATGAAAAGGGTGAAAAGTGAAGGATTTTCTAAGTCAAACCCGAGTATATCCTCTCAGGAACCAACCCCAGCCGTCGGATCTCAACCTAAGAAAATGAGCGGCTTTGATTCGGGGCTGAAATGCCCAATCTGGACCGAACACGGCCTGGCACACGCCCGTGTCCAGGGCCGTGTGCCGCATTCGCCGTCAAAATCGAATCTTCTGAACCCGCACACGGGTATCGAACACGCCCGTGTTCGAGCTGACACGCCCGTGTTCCAGCTGACACGGCCGTGTAGCCGGCCGTATACCCCATTATTTTCTCCCGCTTTCAACCCGACCACTGCACGGGTTCTAGGACACGTCCGTGTCCTTGCTCGTGTCATATTGACACGCCTGGGCCCCCAGGCCGTGTACACGGGACATTTCGTCGAGGGAAGATCGACGACTCGATGACACGGCCTTGGACACGCCCATGTCCTAGGCCGTGTGCCTTGACTCGACGATCGTCGAGTGAATCCCGACGATTTCACCTTGACGATCGTCGACACGGGTCGACACGCCCTGCGACACGCCCGTGTCGCAGGCCGTGTACCCATTCTCGACGAATCGTCGAGCATAACTCGACGATTTCACCGCTAAGTGTCGACACGGGTCGACACGCCCTGCGACACGCCCGTGTCGCAGGCCGTGTGCCCATTCTCGACGAATCGTCGAGAATAACTCGACGACTTCGCGGCTAAGTGTCGACACATGCTTGACATGCCCTGGGACACGCCCGTGTCCCAGGCCGTGTGCCTTCAGCCAGAAACCAAAACTGGCCCAAAACGTCCCCCTTTGCTCCTTTGAGTTTCGGGGCGTTACATCGACCGAATCCGAAGTCTTGCTGAGGATTCACGGTTGGAATCGTCGGGTTGTCAATCCACGTCCAAGCTCGATCCTCAACTGCATCTGGGGTAGAGAAGGGCTGTCACCACCTTCCAATGGCCCGTCTTCTTCGTGTCACGATAGCGGACAAAAGTTGCAAGCTTCCCTTTGCATGATGGTTATGGCATTAAAGCTTGAAATGAGCCCAAGAGATGATGGAGGAGGCCGAGAGGAAGCTCCGGCTTGGATTTGGCGGTGAAAGCTTGCCCGGAGCACCTCCCTACGATGGAAGATGAAGGGTAATGGCGGAAAAGGCAGAAAACGGCGGAGAAATGTAGAGCCCTCCGAATGATTTCAGCGATCCCGAGTTAGGGCGAGACCTGCAATATTTATATAAAGTAGAATTGAACAATGCGGACGATCACGGGCACACGACCAGTGGTCGTGTGCACTATGTCCAGTGATCGTGCGCACTGGCATGGCAGAATAGGAAGAAGAACTGGGATAACGCGCACGAGTAGTGGCGTACGACCATTTGTCGTGCGCACTAAGTTTAATGGTCGTGTGATTACCCCAGACAAGACTTCAAAGAAAGTGGAATCAATGCACATGATCAGTGGCGCACGACCGGTGGTCGTGCGCACTATGTCCAGTGGTCGTGCGATTACCCCAGGCAGATTTCGGAAATCAGTGAACATTGCACACGATCTGCGGCGCACGACCAGTGGTCGTGCGCACTTATCCGATGATTGTGGGCAGTATTCCTGCTTCTAAACGTCCCTGAAACACGCACACGACCCCTAAACCCAGCATTGATATGTGCAAACATTCCAGACGAGCACAAAAAGGGAGTACAAATATTAAAAGTATAAAAATACACAACCACGAGCCTAAATGTGCACTTCCTATGGAAATAAAGATAAGGTTAAATATATACGATAACGAACTAAAAGTGAAGTGCAAACGCGTGAAAACTAGCCCAGATGAGTCCGAAAATAGCTATAAAAAATGGACTCATAAAACCCCCAGACTTAACTATTTGCGCGTCCCGAGCAAACAAAATCTAAGCAGATAGGGAAAATGATTTAGCTAACAAGGAAATTGCGATACGGAGTACCATGCGAAGTCGCATGCTCGCGTGCGTAAAAATACAATAGAGAAAATTTCTAAGTATGCAGAATAGTTTATATTTTTCACAATGCGTATCAAAATTTTATTACTACTCAAAAATAGAATCACGGTGAATCAACCGGTCACGCATAGGAAGAAAGTAGGCAGGCCACTAAGGTGAGCTTTGCCAAAGATCGGGGCTCGGGATAACCTCCAAAGGAATCCACCAATGTGGGTGACCATATGCTTGCCCTTTCGCATTCTCTCCACGGCACTGGTTGGGTTAACATACGAATCAGTAGGACTTTAGGTGAAGAGATGGGGCTTGGGTTTCGGTGAGGTAAACAAAGATAAACAGGAAGGCTATGCACCTAACCCAAATGAGCTATCAAAGAAAGAATCCATCAGCTAACCAAAATATATGCGGGTACACCACACCCCCAGACTTAACTTTTAACATATGGGTGTGTGCATACTCCAAAAATACTCACATCTCCAATAGGATTTTCAATTTAACTTTTACTTTTCACTTTTTCACAATTAACATCTTTTTTTTTAACTTTTCTTTTTCTTTTTCAAATTACTTTTCTTTTAACAAATTCAGCAAATATAAGCTTCGGAGCACATCCACATATTCACATGTAAAAGCACCACATCAACACCCCAACATGAAAAATATAAAACTCTAACGCTCGACTTGGGAGTGCGACTAGGATCGGCTTTGAGGCTTTGGTGAAATAAAGGTGGAGCTGAATCAAAAGAATGGGTAGGCACAATGAGGCTAGCGAGGACTAGACGTTAGGAACGGTACAAAGCTCAACCGGGCCAAAATGATGGCCTACATCACGCTCATGCAAGTGAACTAACCTATATACATGCTTCAAGAATAGCTTGGGGCAAGTTCTTAGCCAACGAGAAAGACTATCCATCCTCCCAACTCGAGCAATATGAAACAAACATCCGTATACACACATCCCTAAGCTACCGTCGGATTCACACCGGATTTATCAATTTTTGAGTAAAATAAAAAGTCTTTACACAGATAGAAAAATATAAAACTATAAGCATACAGAAAAATAAAATCTACTCCAATTTCTACACGAGATGATAGCACTTGACTAGGAGCACAGCAAGGTCAACATTTTACTCTGTCTCACAATCCTATGTCAGCACCATAATTTTCCCAAATCATACAAAAGAAACGAGTTTAACTCGCAGTACGCAAAAAGCTAAGCACGCGCTCATGTGGCTGCAGTGGTGTGTGATGCAATGAACTAATCATAATAAATCTATAAAAGCTTCTAGTATGCACATGAAATGTGCGCGTGCAAAAGGTAACAAATCTCTCCCCCATACTTAAACTAAGCAACACAGTATATGATAGAGAAATTAAAATCATAAAGATCTAAGGGAAGAGGTTACCCAATGCTCAGCCAGTGAGCATACCCGAAGGCGCGTGGAAACCAGAAGCAGGTCCGCCATACGAAGAATCACAACCCTGCCAACACGAAGTTGTCAAGAATACCTGCAGGGGTGAGCTCTGCAAAAACAAAAGAAAAATATACAAAACAAAATGCTAAAACTAAAATAGACATGAAAAATAAAAATGCAGGAAATATAAGATAACTACTGGGGTTATTGTCATCCCAGCATGACTTATTAAATTCTAAACAGTTCTAGCTAATGGGCCCTATGAAATAAAAAGTGCACAGGTAACTGGCCTAATATCCGTTGTGGTAGCAAGTACCGATACGGAGATAGAGCAGTTACCCCTCTACCTAAATAATAATACCTGCCCAACACAGGCAGAGGAAATAAGAAATAAGAAGAGGAGGAGCATTGGTCCTTGCTCATCTTATCATAAAATAAATCCTTGCCTAGCAAGGCATTGTCCACCACAGGTTCACATGAAGTGATGGCAACGACATGAGCACTAGGCTCATCGTCATCCCAACGTACCCGTGGAGACTCATCCAACACAGGATCAGATAAATAAGAGGGATCAAGAAATAAAAGAGATGAAGAACTAAAATAATCAGAAAATGGGAGAGTGATCCTGGTATCACTCTCAGCAAGATCCAAGCAGAGATCATCGTCAGTATCATATGAGTCGTACCGAGGGGAATCCGAGAACTCGAGGTCCGCGGTGGTAAGAGGGACCGCCTCGTCCAATAAAGAGGTGCAAACCTCCGCATCAGAAAGAGGATATTCCTCATCCCATCGGGGTGTGTAAAAGTGTTCCGAAGATTCACCTTCTCCGTCGGAGATAGAGGAATCATCATCCCACTTCAGCGCAACCTCGGGCACCGAATCATCAACAAATACGACATCATCAGCCGACTCACACAAAAATGGAGTAGCACAATCGGGCAAAAATTGCGGAGGGGCAAGGCTGCTCTCGAAATCAAGCATAGAATGAGCATGACCCATCGCAAAATCATTCGCTGACGCCACCCCATCGACGACCGGAACAATCTCATCGTCCCATACAGGAGCGTCCATGAGTTCCTGCTCCTCTTTTTCTTGGCTAACACCAGAGTGATCGTCATCACTCAAGGGAAGCTCGTAAAAAGGGATCGAGGGACCCATGAAAGAGCTGTATGCGGCTAGAGATTCTTTGGTAATCTCAACGGGTAGAGAACGAGAAAAGTGCGTTATGTTAGTATATTGGCCAGGCAACACCCTGGTAGGCCTGTCCACAACATTTTTCCGCGAACGGGAGGTTGTTGTGCACACGCCCTTAGAGGGAGAAGGCTTGCACAAACAAGGGCAATCCTTCAACATGTGGCCCACACCTTGACATAACAAACACTGAATGCATTGCTCGGCATTCATAACAGCAATGACATCGATGGATCGGCGCAAAGTGTCAAGTAGACGGCACTCAGCATTAGGATCCATCGCGAACAAAAATAATTGCTGAAAAAGTGATGCACAACTAAAATAAAAATAGCATGGATCTGCTATCTAAATCAAAAATCAGAAAAGGGCAAAAAGAAATAAGCAAAATAAAAATTCTAATAACCAAAGCAAATAAGAAAAAAAATGATATGCACAAATGAAAAAGGGCTTCAATCTTTTATCTCCCTCTCCAAAAACTCACACGACTGTGTTCCCCAGCAACGGCGCCAAAAACTTGATGCTAAATATCACGGCAGTGAACCGGTCGCACAAGTAATATAAAATGGGCGAGTTTTCCCAAGTATCAATCTCTCAAGGAACACAGTAAGGTGGAGTTAATTTCGAGGAGGACTTGAGATTGAAGTCCTTAGGTCGGTGCTAACTAAGGGGGGTTTTGATATTTGAGGAAAAATAAAGTACAAATCTAACAACTACTCCTATGCAACGCCGCTATGCGATGCATCGCCATGCGGAATGGAAGACTAGTCGTGCCGCTATGCACCGAATCGTTGGGCGGATGGACGAGTAGGATTGCGGATGAGGTGGTTAGAACGGCAGAATGAGGGTCGTGAGCACCTCTTCGCTACGCACGCCACTAGCAATTGCTAGTGCGGCAATGGCAGATGGATGGTGGATGGAATATGGCACACCTCAAGAAAATATACGAAATTACAAATCACAAAGACATGATTTAATAAATGCGTTTTACAAATAAGCACTCATCATCTATAAATAAAGTTTACAACAACACATAAACAACAATAAAGGAAGAATAAGGCAAGAGATCGACTGAATCCGAAGTCTTGCTGAGGATTCATGGTTGGAATCATCGGGTTGTCAACCCGCATCCAAGCTCGGTCCTCAACTGCATCCGGGGTAGAGAAGGGCTATCACCACCTTCCAATGGCCCGTCTTCTTCGTGTCACAATAGCGGATAAAAGTTGCAAGCTTCCCTTTGCTTGATGGCTATGGCGTTGAAGCTTGAAATGAGCCCAAGAGATGATGGAGGAGGCCGAGAGGAAGCTCCGGCTTGGATTTGGCGGTGAAAGCTTTCCTGGAGCACCTCCCTACGATGGAAGATGAAGGGGAATGGCGGAAAAGGCGGAAAACGGCGGAGAAATGTCGAGCCCTCCGAATGATTTCAGCGATCCCGAGTTAGGGCGATGCCTGCAATATTTATACAAAGCAGAATTGAATAATGTGCACGATCACGGGCGCACGACCAGTGGTCATGCGCACTATGTCCAGTGATCGTGCGCACTGACATGGCAGAATTGGAAGAAGAACTGTGATAACACGCATGAGCAGTGGCGCACGACCACTGGTCGTGCGCACTAAGTTCAATGGTCGCGCGATTACCCCAGACAGGACTACAGAAAAAGAGGAATCAATGCACACGATCATTGGCGCATGACTGGTGGTCTTGCGCACTATGTCCAGTGGTCGTGCGATTACTCGAGGCAGATTTCGGAAATCAGTGAACATTGCGCACGATCATCGGCGCACGACCAGTGGTCGTGCGCACTATATCCGATGATCGTGCGCAGTATTCCTTATTCTAAACGTCCCCGGAACACACACACGACCCCTAAACCCAGCACTGATATGTATAGACATTCCAGACGAGCACAAAAAGGGAGTACAAATACTAAAAGTACAAAAATACACAACCACGGGCCTAAGTGTGCGCTTTCTATGGAAATAAAGATAAGATGAAATATATATGATAACAAACTAAAAGTGAAGTGCAAACACGTGAAAACTAGCCCAGATGAGTCCGAAAATAGGTATAAAAAATGGAATCATCAAACATCCACTGTCCAAGTACCATGTAGGGGTATGGCCACTTGAACTTACCTGCAACAAATATATTATCTAACCTTAGGACCACAAATTTGATTGGGTCCTAGGTGCAAGTTAGACTTAAACTGAACATGCCTACCTGCAGTTCTTCTGGCAGGTATGCCACCATTACTTCTCTGGACACTCTCATTGTGTCAGCAATCAATGTCATAGTGGCCCACTTCGCCACAGTACCAACACTCATGCACATTGTACCTTCTTTTAAGAACTGGCTTCACAATAATGTTGTTTGCAACTCTCAAACCAGATGGTACATCAACTCTTTTCTTAAGTCTTTCAGCCAAGGCTTGCTTAGGGACATGTTTGGCAGCAGAAGTACTTGGGATATCTTGAACCCTATCTGCAGCTGCCTTCTTTTCAGAAAGCATACTCCTGATAGCTTCAAATATTCCTAAGTCTGTTTTGCTAACAGACTTTCCCTTAGTTTGAAAATGGGCTGGCAGACCTTATGAGTCAGCTGCTACCTTGTTCTTGAGTGTTGGGGCTGGTACACCAAACACAAATGGTTAATTATGTGCCATTTGGGTCTTCTCATGAGCTGCCCAATAGGCACTAGCACCCTTGCCATTTGTATTGTCTTCCTCACAGTGAACAAAAATACTATCATGGTCATACCTGTTAGAAGGTTGAACCATCTTTTTAAATGAAATTGGGGTCTTGGAAGCAAGTGGCTGAGCTAGAGCTTTGCCTTTCCTGTTGGAATTGTCATCTCTTGTTCTTCCTTTGAAACCTAAACCCTTTTTACCATTTTGGGATGAGAAGGACTCTATTAAAGGTAATACAAAACTAGGTTTTGAGAACCTGGTCACTAGCTCCCTCTCCTTTTGGAGTCTACTTTCAAGATTCCTAATATGATTATTCTTGAAAGTAATGGTATCCATCTGAAAAACAGTTATGTTCTTCAATTTACTAATTTCTTTTAACTTCAAATCCAACACCTTTGCTGAGTCTGAGGCAGCCAAATTTAGTGCGGCATTCTCCTTTGCCAGCTATTTGGCTAGGAGCCTGCTTTCCTCAAAGGCTTGCAGGAGCTCTCCATAATCATTAATCAGCTGATTGATGTCTCCTTCAGACTCAGAGCCATCTTTATCTCTTGATGAAGATGCTTCAGACTCTGGGCTAGTAACATAATCTGACACTGAGGGTAAAGATTGTACCTTACTGGGACCAGCCTGCTCCTAGCTGAGTCCATCCTCAGCAATAGCCATCAGCCCTATGCATTGGCTGTCTTCTACTTTATTGATATCATCCAACAACTACAAGAATTCTGTTTCTACAGAATCTTCCTCAGTTGAGAATAGCCCAATGTAGGCCTCAACATCCTCTTCATTTTTTGACTCTGATGAAGAAGAGTCAGTCCAGCTTTTCTGCTTCTTGGCCACAAAGGATTTCCCTTTCTTGCCTTTATGCTGGTGTTTCTTTTTCTCACCATACTCCTTTCTTTTGACAGGACAGTCTACTATAACATGTCATGGCTTGCTGCAACAAGAACAAATAATTTTAGTATAAGTTTGTTTACCAGGTTTAGAACCATACCTTTCAACTTTAGAGGTTTCCTTCTTTCCCTTATAGTAATCATCTTTGTAGTAAGAATAAGAGGAAGGCCTTCTCCTCCAGTTCTTTTTCTTCAAGAACTTTTGGAATTGCCTAGAAAAGGTAGCAAGCTCCTCATCAGAATTATGTCCATCTGGTGTGCTTGTGTCTTAAATTTCTGAATCAGTATCAGTAACTTTTCTGGGAGGAGAAGGAGTCTTTCTCCTGCCCTTCTTTGTAGCTTCAACTTTGAAAGCCACAGACTTATCTTTGCTATAAGACCTGCTGCTCTTTTCATCTTCATTTCTGGCAATCAACTGCATTTCATAGGACATCAATTTTCCAAATAAGATTGATGGAGGAGTATCTGCAAGTCTGGCCACTTCTCTGATGGCACAGACCTTGGTCTCCAAATCCTTGGTTAATGATCTGAGAAACTTGTCATTCAATTCATAATTGTTGAAGACTCTTCCAGATTTCATCAGCTCATTGACAATTCTGAAGAACTTTTCATAGCATATAACTATACTATCTGTCTTGTCTTGTCTGAAACTCTCACATTCGTGATTGAGCATAGATTTCCTATGCTCTCTAACTTCTTTTGTCCCCTCCATATAGATAATCAAAGTGTCTCACATTTCCTTTGAAGTTTTACAGTGGCCTAAATTCTAAAATGTAGAATCATCTATGGCACTAACAATTATGTTTTGTGCCCTCTTGTCCAAAGTGGCTAAGATGATCCCATCTTTGGTCATCTCAGAATAACTCTTTGGAGTTTTCAGATTTGCATCTAGAACAGATGTCTTCATAGGGATGAAAGGCCCTTCTTGAACTGTGATGTAAATTCTTAGATCAGATGCCTCCATGAATAATCTGACCCTCTCTTTCCATATGCCAAAGGTTTCTTTTCCACAAATGGGAAGTTTCATGAATCCAAGTTCATTGTGATTTTCACCTGAACCCATCTTGGCAATCTTATTATTGCCTTGGAGATACACTCAGACTGTTAAGTCTAATTTTGAGCAACCTGCCTCTGATATCACTTGAAATAATTGGTTTCAAGATTGTCTAAACACCTAGAGGAGCGGTGAATAGGTTCAATTCCAATTCTACTTAGGCAGTTAATAAATTTCTAACGACACAGTTATAAATTCTACAGCTATCACAATACACAATCATCCAATCACAGCATACACACAGATTTATAGTGGTTCCGCAAATGATGGGTACATCCACTTTTCCGCTTCGCCTATCTAGCAGTACACTAGATTCGGCCAAACTTCCTTCCACTGTTTCAGATCCTCAGATCTTACCACTCAGAACCCAAACTGGTTCCTACAGCTCACACTTCAACAAGTGCTACAACTCAGGCTCTTCCCAAGAACCCTATCTCAGAGTGAATCCACACTCCTACCACTCAAGCAATCAAGCCCTACCTCAGCCCTTTTCACCAGGCCTACAGCTCAGAGAACTTAATCTCTTACCTCAGGCAAACAGCCATACCTCAGCCTTTATAATCACAGGCTTACAACTCAGATATTTAAATCTCTTACAATCAGATCTAAAATAGATCTTACAGGAACTTGTATATAGAATATGTTTCTTCCTTCACACAGATAGAAAGAGAGATGAGGGAATCTTGATCAGAACTTGATGGATCTGCTTTCTCCAGATCTTTGTTGTAATGAATCTGATTCAACCTGACTAAGCTTATTCAAAGCTTCTTGAAAGAGAGAACCTAGGTTGAATCTTCTTGAGAAGTTGGTGTAGATCCTACTTCTTTCTCCTTACAGAATTAAA
This sequence comes from Platanthera guangdongensis, assembly GCA_039583875.1. Lineage (NCBI taxonomy): Eukaryota > Viridiplantae > Streptophyta > Magnoliopsida > Asparagales > Orchidaceae > Platanthera > Platanthera guangdongensis. Next base: position 197,833,684 of record CM077150.1, on the reverse strand, counting down.
TCTACAAACAATGATAGATCTGATGAGATATTATCCCCTTCTATGATGTAGAATTAGAATCTTCTTGCTATATAGAATTTCGTGAATTCTTCTTGGAGTATTCCTTCTCCTTCTTGGTTTTCCCTCTGTATTTTCTCAGTCTCGCTGTTGTTGTATTTTTCTGATAGCTTGGCTCTATTTATAGATCACATCAGAAGCAATCGGCTGATCCGGTAGTTGACTAACATCTGACAGTTCTGACATGTCTAACAGACCATGATAATTCTGGCAGCTGTCAAGTCTTCAGTCTTGAGATTTGTCACTTAGAGTTATTTAACTCAGCTGTATGTGTCGAGACATAAGGATAGTATGTGTCGACACAGATGACGTATGTGTCGATACAATTACCCGGGTGTCGACACACTTCCTTTGGTATTATTGATAATCTTCAGAAACTATTGACATAGCTCTTCATTCAGTTCTCGTCACTGCCTTTGTAGAATGTGTCAACATACTTCAAAAAATAGTCGACACAGCTCTTTATCAAGTTCTCGACACAGTCTTTGTAGAATGTGTCGACATACTTCAGAAAACAGTCGACATAGCTCTTCATCAAGTTCTCGACACAGCCTTTGTAGAATGTGTCAACACAAGCCCTGTGTGTCGACACAGCTTCTCCAAATGTCGATCCAAGTCCTGGATATCGACATAGTTATTTCTTTACAATTGCCAGTTCAACAAGGTCTAAGTGTGTCGACACAAGTTATGAGTGTCGACACAGTTGATGTCGACTTAAACTCTAGGTGTCGACACAAGTCCTTTGTGTCGACACATACTTGCTTCTTGTTTCGACACAACTCCTTCAAAGGTGTTGACACTAAATAAGTGTCTCTAAACCTTTGTACTTAGAATAATTTCTGCATTCTTTAGCCTGCACAAGTAAACTCAAAATGCCATCAAATACAAATTGATATATATCATGGAGTTATATGAGACTTCCCCAAATCTGGTACACAATTTACAATGTACCCAACCGTACTTTCTTCATCTTCAACATCGTTGGCTAGAATGGAGGGAATGTTGACATGGAGACTGGGAAGAGGAGGTCCAACATATTCAACAGGTGTTTCATCTTCAGAGTCAGGAATAGAAACAATCTCTTCAGCATGTACATCTTCAAGTGGAGATTTTTCAGGTTCTAGGGATTTTTCTTGAGGAGACTTTACTAGAGAAGAGGGATGTTCTTTAGGTACACTGAATAGAGGCTCTTTAGAAGAAAGTTCCTCTATCATCCTGTTGATATCATCATCTGTAGACAAGATCTGTTCATGAACCTGAGCATCAGTCAGGGTTTCTGCATTTGGTAGATCTTCAGTAATAAAATCTGAATAGTCTGTATTAAGCAAAGTGGCTGTGGCAGTAGTAGATGGAGTTGAATTATCATCTAAAATATTATTGGCAGCAGTAGGAGAGGAGGTATCATCTTCTTGAACCGTATAAATGGCAACAGGTGGAGTGACTTGGGCAGGGATTTCTGTAGAAACTGGGGAAGGAATTGGAGTTTGAGAGGGTTGATCTAGGACAGAGGGGGCAGGCTCCCCCTCAATAACTGGATCAGTTATTTGATGAGAAGGAGGAGATGGAGTCCTGTCCACATCTTCATTTGTCTTTGGTGCTGTGTCAGATTTTTGAAGCTTAACTTCCCATTTATGGATGTAAGTTATGGAGACTTTCTTCATATGGTGAAGGTTCATACCCTTATTCATAAGGAAAACATCTGGCATCATCTGGTTTAGGTACAGAGATAGGAGTCTACTATAATTAGGGCTCTCGATACTTGACTTAATTTTATCAAAGATCAACATGCCCTACTGAAATTTCTCCCTGCATATCACATCAGTCATTAAATCGAAGAACTCTCGTGTGATGTAGCTTATAGAGCTTTTGCGGTAGAGAAGTACTTTTCCAAGGATATCTGCCAGCAATTTACTCTTTGCATTCATAAACTTTCTGCGAACTGTGTGAGTGGACTGGGGAAGGCCACAAAAATTGTAAGTCCTTTCATAATCAGTCACTACTAGGTCGTCTTCTTCATCAATCATTGGTAGCAGCAGAAATTTTGAAACAGAGTTGGAAGTCATCTTTACCTTGATTTCTCAAACCCTTGATTTCAGTACTTTTCCATTGCGCTTGATCTTAGCATTTTGGAAAAAATTCTTCGACATTAGAAAGAATTACTTTGCAGGGATGTTCAAGAAAGAATGATAATACGACGGTGTCGAGTAAAATGAGAACATTCTTGAAATCATCAAAAATTTCGCCGATTCCTGTTGAGATGAGTTCGCTGTCAATTCCTTTCTTGGATGAAGATGCCATTGATTTGGAGAAAGTGATGTTGGCTAGCCGGCGAATGGAGAAGTAGGCTTGTTTGCAGCAGTTCGATGGAGACGGAGAAGTTGAAGAATTTTTCTCGAGAGAGGGGGATTTGAACTCGGGAATAAAAAATTCTTGGACCTAAATCTATTTATATTTTCCTTTAATCTTGATGACATAAATAATGCTAAAAATACCCGGAGTATGGCGGTGAAGTGTCTGGGTGCCAATATGAAAAATTTGAACTAGAATAGATGTAACGGTCCAGGCCCATCCCATGGGAACCCGCTGGCACCGCCGGCCTACCAGGGTCCAGACCCGGGCCCACCACTGGTAGTCAGCCTTTCACATTCAAGCCTGCAGGCCATGCACCCCAACGCCTCTCCATAAATAGGCGGGTTGTTGAGGCCGGGGATCGAACCCGAGACCTCCTTGATAAGGAGTTTTCAAACCACTCCTCATCACCAACTGAGCTGCAGCTCAGTTGGTGATGAGGAGTGGTTTGAAAACTCCTTATCAAGGAGGTCTCGGGTTCGATCCCCGGCCTCAACAACCCGCCTATTTATGGAGAGGGGTTGGGGTGCATGGCCTGCAGGCTTGAATGTGAAAGGCTAACTACCAGTGGTGGGCCCGGGTCTGGACCCTGGTAGGCCGGTGGTGCCAGCGGGTTTCCATGGGATGGGCCTGGACCGTTACAATAGAAATTTACAATCTGATTTCTCGAGCGGATTATTGTTCTCGAGAAGAAGAAGATGTGCACTTGAGTAGAATTCTTCTTGTTCTCGAGTAGAACTTGCCAAGTTCTTGAGTAGAGTTTTTATTCTCGAGAAGTAAGTCCTTGTTCTCGAGTACAAGTGATGTACTCGACAAATGAAGTCCACACTTTGAATTTCCTTGGATTTTGAAGTATAACCCGATCTTGAACTTGCTTAAGACCTGTTCTTCATTCTTCCTTGTTGAGCATGTCAAGTTCTGTTTTGAAGAATGAGAACTTGGCCTCGTCCAGGGGCTTTGTGAATATATCTGCAATCTGCTTGTCAGTTGGAACATATTGGAGATTGATGTCTCCATGCTCCGCATGCTCCCGGATGAAGTGGTTCCATAGCTCTACGTGCTTTGTCCGGCTGTGAGAGACTGGGTTGTTGGCTATTGCAATTGCACTGGAATAGTCGGAGAATAGAGGAATGTCCTTGACCTTCAAGTTGATTCTTTATCCATGCCAATTGTGCAAAACAAATGTCGGCATAAATATATTCTGACTCGGCCGTTGAGATTGCGACATAATTTTGCTTCTTGCTGCTCCATGAAATGAGCCTCCTTCCAAAGAATTGGCAAGTCCCGGAAGTGCTCTTTCTATCATCTTTTCTTCCTACAAAATTTGCATCTGAAAGACCAATTAGTTCGCTATCATTACTTCTTGGGTATCATAAGCCAAGATTTGATGCACCTTTAATATATCTCAAAATCCGTGAAAGGGGAAACTAGATCTGATATACTCTAAAGGGGGGGTGAATAGAGTATATGGTGCTTTTTAAAACACAAAGACAACTTTTGCAAAGCTTTACAACAATTGTTGTAGTGAGTGTAAGCAGGGAAGCAGAATTAAAATAAACCACAAAACTAATCTATGCAGAAACTAAGCACTGGAAAATCTAGGCCAGAAACAAAAGAAAAATATGCACAACCAGAAAACACAAGGAAATATAGTGGTTCCCCAACTTGGGTACATCCACTCTTCTACCACCCTAGGTAGGAATCCACTGCAGGATGAGTTGATCAGGTGTCCTGGGCACCAATGAGCTTTTGATAAGGTGCTCAAAAACCAAAACAGATTTTTTGATCAGGTGTCTTGCCACCAATGAGCTTTTGACAAGGTGCTCAAAAACCAACTTCAAACTTTTGAAGGGAGTTTGAAAAACCCTTTACAGAGAGATGGGGTTGAGAGAGTTATGGCAGTCTTCTCTTTCTCAAGCAGCTGAGAAGACTATGTGGATTCAGTGATGTTGTCAAAGCTCCCCCTGAGTCCTTGAAGTCTTCAGGAAGATGAGCTTTGCTGAGGGTGATAGGCCTTCAAAGATAGATCTCCAGCAGATGATGATTTCAGCAAGCTGAAATGTTGAGTGTCTGGAGTCTTGAGAAGATGTTGGCCTTGAACACTTGAGAGCTAAAGAGAGATGGAGAGATGTCCTATTCTTGTTAATCTGTATTAACTGTATATCTGGTTCAAAAACATTCTCTCTTTTATTCTCTGAATCTCAATAGGAAGAAGCTCTGTCCAAGATAGCCGTTGGTCTGAATTAATTACAGCCTTAATTGCATAAAATGTTCTGAAGGAAAGTCCATTGAATTATTCCTTGAAAAATCCCTTGAAACTTGCTCCAGAATTAAATGAAAACGGCTGGCAGATCTTTTGACTTAAATGCAGAATAATTTCTATCTTGATTTGAATTTGAATTCTGAAGAACAACTGAAATCGTCGAACTGAGCTCTGCCATCGTCGAGCTGAGCTCAGCGAACTGGGAAAAGCAAGCAGCAATGGAATCGTCGATCTGAGCTCAAAGATCGTCGAACTGAGCTCAGAGATAAAGATCTAGTACAGAGTCAAAATCGTCGACCTGAGCTCAGCGATCGTCGAATGGAGTTCGACGATATTGAGAAGCTTGAGCTCAGCGATCGTCGAATGGTGCTCGACGAACTTGAGAGGCTTGAGCTCAGCGATCGTCGAATGGAGCTCGACGATCTGCCAAAGTTTGAGCTGGACGATCGTCGACCGGAGTTCGACGAAACGTCGAGCTGAGCTCGACGATTTGGACTTAGTCTCCAGAACAACTTGGGTCTTCAGAGCAGCTTTCAAACCTAGACTCCTGATCCCTTAGACTCAATTCTAATTGACCTATAATCTATACAGAAGGTCAAGACATAGAATCCTAGAGACATAGTGATCCTGACCCAAATTAGTAATAGGGTGTTCCAACAATCTCCCCCTATTTGGGTTAGGAAAACTATTTACAAACTTTTGAAAAACAAACAACATCATTCAGACAGAAAAACATAAAACAACAATAACAAGACACAGAGCAGAACCATCACAGAGATATATTATATATGTGATATCCAGAGGGCAGTCACAGAAGTCAAGAATAATCACCTTACAGAGTTATTCCTTTTCCTTGCCTTTTACCATCTTGATTTCCCTGTTAGGATTTAATGCTTGTTGTTTTGATCTGGTATCATCAGCTGCACCCAAATAGATTTGCTTTGAAGCCCTGGGAACCACTGCAGCTGGATGCAACTCCATGTATCTGTCTGCATCAAAAAATTTACTGGAGGCATACCTTTCTAGCTCTTTCTGTCTTTGCTCTGACATAGTGGATATGTTGGAGGTGTCTAGCCCTTGTTCCTTTGCTTTCTTTATTTGATCCAAAGCAGCCAGTTCTTTCATCCTTGCAGTCCAGGCCATAGGATTTTTCTCAGGGTCCTCAAAAGGAACAGGTGGCTCATACCTGTTGGAAGAAGTTTCCTGAGGAGTCCTGACAGTCACACTTTCTCTAAGCTTATAAGGGAATGGACCTGAAGATGTATCAGAAGAAACATGTCCACCCCTGGAATAAGGGTGCTGCCTGGAGTGTCCTTTGGAGTAAACCTGAGTTTCTCTTTGGTTTCCCCTGTATCCTCCCCTTCTAGAGTAGGACCCCCTAGATTGGCTTTCCCTTTGATATGTTCTTGCATGAGGCTGGTAGGGAGCCTGGCTTCTAGCAGGGCCTGATCTTGCAGAGCTGCCACCTGCACCTGCATCAGGTGGAGGTGGTGGAGGAGGATGAGGGTGCTTGGACTGGGAAGAGTCTTTATCAAACTTCCTCTTCTTCTTCATTGCCTTTAACTGGTTCCTGGAGAATTGCATCCAATGCTCAGTGATTGGGCAATTATGCAGAATGTAGTATGGAACATCATTATCATCTCTGACTTTGGCAGGAGGAACTCTCTTCAAGGCCTTACTTCTTGCCTTTCTTTTCCTTGCAATTGTAGCAGATGAGTCATCAGAAGCAGTAGCATAATCCTCAGAATCAGAGCTTTGTTCATCATACAATGCATCAAGCTTCTTCATCAAATCCTCTTTTAACTGGACAGCAGCTGAAGGGGCAGAAGAGACAGAAACAGGAGGAACAACAGGAGCAGCAGCAGATGTTACATCAATTACAGGAGTAGCAGCAGCTTCAGAGATAATAACTTCTACAGCAGTAGCAACTTCAGAGATAGCAACTTCAACAGCAGGCTCAACATCAACAGCCTCTGTCATCAGAAAATCCTGTGAGAAGGGCTCAACAGCAGCAGAGATTACTTCAGAGGTGGTCACAGTATTGTCTTCAGCAGCAGCAGCAGCAGCATCATAGGCAGCAGTCACTGACTGAATAAAGTCAGAGAGGATTCTGGGGTCACAGCAGGAGAAGGGCACTAGAGCCCTGGACAAGTCTTCTGGCTGGGCAGCAGGGACCTCTGGGGGCTGGATAGCATATGGCTCTGGGAGGCAGCAGAAGTGAGCAGAATCAAAAGTAGACAGCAAAGACCTTAGGTCTATTGCTATTACTGGTGTAGCAGCAGCAACAGAAGCAGACACAGCAGGGGCAGCAGCAGGAGGAGCAGCAGCAGCAACAGCTTCATAAGGCATCTCCCCCTGCCTGGATGCAGAAATAGGTGCATCAAGGCACACTGCTGGGGGTGCTGCTGCAGGGAGAAGGAAGGAGGACAGCCTGGCAGAGAGAGCTGCCACTGATTGTTGCAGAGGAGCTAAGCTGGCTTCCATAAGAAGGGAAAGCCTAGGAGCAAGGAGCTCATACAACAGATCAGCAAGGGCTGGGAGATCTACATGCTCAAGGGGAGCAGAGGTAGAGGGGACAGGGGTGACTGAGGGAGCAGGAGGAGGTTGGCTGAAGGGTGGAAGAGTGGGCTCAGGGGAGGGTATGGTAGAAATGGAGGGGACAGGAATGGAAATGGAGGGAGTGAAGGTGGGTTGATCAATAAGGTGATGGAGAAGGTCTTGGAAAGTGGTTGAGGTGGTGGGGAAATCTGGAGGAGAGGAGGGGGAATCATCCATGTAGGATTCATCCAAGAGAGTAAAGGATGGAATGGATGTAGAGGAGGTGACATCTGGAGGTGGATAGGAGAAAAGGGGATGGAAGATGTCTGCTGGAGGAGATGAAATTGGTGCTGGGGATGGAATGGAGGTTGGAGATGGGCTGGAAATGGTAATGGTGGAGGTTGCTGGAGAGGTGGATGGAGCTGGAGGAGGGGAAGCAGCAGCACTGGCAGCAGGCAGGTCTTCTGCAGGGGCAGAGACCTGGGGTGGAATGACTCTAAGAGTCCTTGTGCCTGAAGGGCCAGAGGAGGAGGGCCTGCTGGGCTTGGAGATTTGCCTGTCCCATTTCCCAAAAAGGGCACAGGTGAGTCTCTTGGAGGCATTGATGTGCACTCCAGAGGAGACTAGCAGGGCAGGGCACTTAGCCTGGAGGAAGATTCCCAGAATTCTTCCAAAGTTGACAAAGGTCTTGTTGATCTTTTTCTTCAGCAGATCAAAGAACACTTCTCCCCAGTTCAGGCTTTTTCTGTCTACCAGAGCTCCCATAAGGCAGAGCTGGAATCTGGAGATAGTATCATGAGCAGAATGCTTGGCTAAAAGAACCTTGCTCTGATACCAGCCAAAAACCTGTATTCCACAGACAGGTTTCTTTTAAACAGTTTGCTAGGGTTCCCCTCAGGATGACCCATCCTGGCAAGAACAGCAGCAAACTCTTCTCCAGACAGGTCAGCAGAGTCTTCACCATTCCTGAAGCCAAATACCTCTGTGAGTATTGTTGGAGTCAGAGGTACCTGGGTGCCACTGATGGAGCCAACTATTGTGTTGTTGTCCAGGTTGTGAGCAGTATAAACCCATTCTTTAATCTCATCTGATGCTAGTTTGATTCTGGTGGACATCAAGGCAGTTAATTGCTGATCTTTGAATAAGTTGAGAATGTCTTGGAAGATTTGATCTGTGGTGTTGAAGGCATCGAAATCGATGTCAAAGCCGGCATCAAATTTCATTGCAGAGAGTACAGCAACTGAAACGGCCATGGTACCTGCAGAAAATCAACAAACAAAACGACCAAGGTAGAACTGTTTGGAGGGAAGAAAAGTTTGCAGAGAAATTGAAAGCGCAAGAGAGAACGACGGCGAAAAAAGAGTTTTATATTAGGGTTCGACGCAGAAAAGGAAAGATCGTTGAACTCAGTTCGACGATCGAGGCTCCTAAAGGAATCTGAAGAGACTCCAAAATCGTCGATCTCCGTTCGACGATTTGGAAAGGCGTCGAGCTCCGTTCGACGATCGTTCAGTGAACAAAATCGTCGAGCGTCGTTCGACGATCGTTGACCAGAGGAGATAGTCCATACTATCAGAGGGGCGCTGAACTCAGTTCGACGATTCTGGAAATCGTCGAACTCCGTTCGACGATCTTTGGGGAAATCGTCGAGCGCAGTTCAGAGATCAGAGAATGTCTAGATACTAAGAAAAATCAGAAATTTTGCCTAGTCTTGGTCAATTTTTAGCTTTCAAAATCTTGGGTTTTATTTAAGACTTCCTCCATCTAACATTCCTAACTGATTTAGGAAGAAGGTATGTTTCTTTTCATCCAAAGGCTTGGTGAAAATATCTCCCCTTTGTAAATCAGTTGGGATATACTGCAATTCAATTCTATTCTTCTCAACATTATCCCTTAAGAAATGATGCCTAATTTCTATATGTTTTGTCCTACTATGGAGGACTGGATTTTGAGCTATGGAGATAGCACTTGTATTGTCACAAAATATTTTTGACTTCTCTAAGTTGTAACCATAGTCTAGGAGTTGATTTTGAATCCACAATATTTGTGAACAACAACTGCCTGCAGCCATGTATTCAGCTTCAGCAGTGGAAGTTGACACAGATGTTTGTTTCTTGCAAAACCAGGAGACAAGTCTATCACCAAGGAACTGACAAGTTCCACTGGTGCTTTTCCTGTCAATTCTGCATCCAGCATAATCAGCATCAGAGAATCCAGTTAACTCAAATGCTGAATCTTTTGGATACCAGAGTCCTAGATTTGGACAACTCTTCACATACCTGAGAATCCTCTTTACTAATGTGAGGTGTGACTCTCTAGGGCTAACTTGGAATCTAGCACATATACATGTAGCAAACATTATATCTGGTCTACTGGCTGTAAGATACAGTAAGGAGCCAATCATTGCTCTATATGTTGTCTGATCAACAGGTTTCCCATGTTCATCAGCATCCAATACAGCATTGGTAGGCATGGGTGTTTTCATGCAAGATGCCTCAGACATGCCAAATTTCTTAACCAGCTCATTAGCATATTTGGTTTGAGAAATAAAGATGCCTTCAGCATGTTGTTTGACTTGCAATCCTAGGAAGAAGGATAGCTCACCCATGCTACTCATCTCAAATTTAGAATGCATTAAATTAGAAAATCTTCTGCACAATTTTGAGTCAGTAGAGCCAAAAATGATATCGTCTACATAGATTTGTACTAGTAGGGTATGGGACTTATGGGTTCTAATGAAAAGAGTTTGGTCTACTCTACCCCTTATAAAATCATTTTTCAAGAGAAAGCATGCTAGGGTCTCATACCATGCTCTGGGAGCTTGCTTGAGACCATATAATGCTTTGTTCAATTTAAAAACAAAATCAGGATGAGTTGGAGAGATAAAACCTGGAGGTTGTCTGACATAGACTTCCTCTTTGATGTCTCCATTTAAGAAGGCACTCTTGACATCCATTTGATAAACTTTGAAGCCTTTGTGAGCTGCATAAGCTAAGAAAATCCTGATGGCTTCTAATCTTGCAACAGGTGCAAAGGTCTGGTCGTAGTCAATTCCTTCTTCTTGAGAATATCCTTGGGCAACTAGCCTTGCCTTGTTCCTTACTATTACTCCTTGATCATCCAGTTTGTTTCTGAATACCCATTTTGTTCCAACAATGGAATGATCCTTAGGCTTTGGCACTAGTTCCCATACTTTGTTTCTCTCAAATTGATGCAGCTCCTCTTGCATGGCAATGATCCAGTGTGGATCTTGCTCTGCATCTTGAATGGACTGAGGTTCAATTTGAGAAAGGAAGCAGGTGTGCAACAGGTTTTGGTTGACCTGATTTCTGGTTTGCACACCAGCTGAGAGTTCTCCAATTATTTGGGTAATTGGATGGTCTCTGGATGTTACTAAATCAACAGGGGTTGTTGATTGTTCATCAACCTGTGTTGTTGTTTCCTCTTGTGGTACAACAACTGGCTCTTCAAGCTGAGCTTCAATATGTTGAGCATTGCTTTCATCTTCACTGCTTTCATCCTCTTGAGCAACCTGTAGCTTGTTCATATCTTCAGCTAGAGAGTGTTCCTGTAAAGGTTCTATGGTAGAAGAAAGCTTCTCCTTGAAAGACATGTTAGTTTCATCAAAAGAGACATGAACAGATTCCTCAATTTTCAATGATGATTTATTATAAACCCTATATGCCTTGCTGATCATGGAGTATCCCAGAAACACTCCTTCATCAGCTTTGGCTTGAAATTTTGCCAGATGTTTCTTATCATTATTGTGAATATATCAAATGCAACCAAAAATTTTGAAATAGTCAACTTTAGGTTTCTTCCCTTTGAGTAATTCATAGGGAGTCTTTCCCTTCAGTTTATGTATCAGACTCCTGTTCAGCACATAGTTGGAGGTGTTTACTGCCTCTGCCCAAAAGGATAGAGGTAGATGAGCATCTGACAACAGTGTGGTGGCAGATTCAATAAGGGTTCTATTTTTCCTTTCAGCTACCCCATTTTGTTGAGGAGTTCTAGGAGCTGAGAAAGTGTGCCTGATCCCTTCACTCTGACAGAACTCTTGCATAAGAAGAGAATCAAACTCTGTCCCATGATCACTTCTGATCAGGGCAATGTGAGTATTGAACTCAATCTTTATACATTTGAGAAACTCTGTCAGACACTTAAAGTTATCAGACTTCTTCCTTAGAAAGAACACCCAAGTGAATCTGGAGAAGTCATCTACAATCACTAAAGTGTAGGATTTCCCTCCTAGGCTTTGTACTGTGATGGGTCCAAATAGATCCATGTGTAACAGATACAATATCCTAGGTGAATCACTCTTATTAAGTGACTTAAAGCTGTTTTTAGTTTGCTTGCCTAATTGACAAGCCTTGCAGAGTCCTTCCTTCTTGTAGGGACCAGAAGGTAGTCCTCTAACAAGGTTGTCCTTGGATAGCCTAGCAATAGTTCTAAGGTTTAGATGTCCTAATCTCTTATGCCATAAAACATTTGGTCTATAAACTGAATTGAATAAGCAGATGTCTACAGTAGTTGAAAGAAAATCTACTAAGTAGATGTTGCCTTTCCTTTTACCTGTTAACACAGTTGTGTTGTCCTCTGATTTGATTTTGCATGAAGTTTTGCTGAAGTTCACTTGGTAGCCTTCATCACACAGCTGACTGATGCTGATTAGGTTGTGCTTCAGTCCTTCCACATATGCTACCTTCTTGAAGGTTACAGAACCAATCTGGACTGCTCCATATCCTTTAGTTTGTCCAAAGTTGGAATCACCAAAGATAACTTTGGGTCCAAGCTTGGCTCTAAAGGAATTGAGGTTGTCCTTGTTCCCTGTCATGTGCTTGGAGCACCCACTATCCAGATACCATTGCTGGTTAGATGTTGGATAGGTCTTCATCTGCACATAAAGCAATTCACTTGTTTTTGACCCAGTTTACCTTGGGCCTAGGTTGATAACCTTTAAACTCAGAAATAAAAGATATCCCTGGCTGACTCTTATATCCTTCAGGATGATATCTCCTTGGAGGTAAAATCCATTCAGAATAAGGGTTAAATGTTTGGGATGAAGAACCCTCAGGATTCAATTTTGACTTGCCCTTGAAACTTTTTTCACTGTTCTGACCTCTGTTCGACGATCTTGGAGCTGAGTTCGACGATCTTGGGTCAGATCGTCGAGCTCCATTCGACGGTCGACTATGGCTGAGGTCAGGTATTTGGGATCGTCGAGCAGCGTTCGACGATCTTGGCTGAGATCGTCGACCTGCGTTCGACGATATTTCCTGAGATCGTCGAGCTGCGTTCGGCGATCGTCGAGCTTCATTCGGCGATCGTCGATCTCCGTTCGACGATTTGTGTTGGACTTTAGTTTTCTGAGGCAGATCAGAATTCTTCCTGGCAACCTCTACAACTCCCTTTCCCTTGTCAGAAATGAACTTGATAGGGGTTGTTAGAACAATAGGTTGGCTGGATGAGGCACCCAAGCCCAGTGTACTGTTGAATCTTGAGTTCACTGTGCTTGTGATGTCCATCAGCTTGATGCTTCTCCCATTGAGAGATTCTTCAAGCTTCTTGGCCTCAGAGAGCTCACTCTTCAGTGAAGCTATCTGTTCCCTATAGTTCTCCAACTCCTGAGAGAGTTTGAGATTTTCTGATTTTAAACCACTTTGTTCAGATAATTGATTTCTGAGAGAGATGATCTCTTTCTCAGATTTTAGCAGATCTAAACATAGTGTTTTAAATTCAAGCTTAAAATCTTCTGAGGTAAAATCAAAAGAGCTGATTACCTGATCTTCTTCTGGTTGAGTCTCTGAGTCTGACTCTGACTCCTCTTCTTCTGAGTTGTTCTGTGAGGCATTGATTGCCATCATGCAAAACTCCTTTTCCTCTGCATCATCCTCATCATCACTTGAGCTGGAAGAGGTCTCTGACTCTTCTTCAGTCTCACTCCAGGATTCAGCAACAAATCCTTTCCTTGTGTGCTTATTTTTGCTGGTGGAAGGTTTGTTGTTTCCATGCCTTTTAGAGTCCTTCTCCTTTCTTCTTTCTTTTCTTTCCCTTCTGTCCTTGTTCTTATTCTCTGGACAGTCAGGAACTATATGCCCTGGTTTCCTGCAACCAAAGCAGATGATATCTTTGTTATTTCCAGTGGACTTGTCATACCTTGGCTTGTCTTGCTCCTTGTATGATCTTCTTCTGAGGTCCTTCCTGGCCATCTTATAGAATCTTTTGGCCAGTAGGCTGAGAAGTTCATCATTGCTTGTGACCTTTTCTTCAGGCAGATCCTCAGCTGCCTTGAATGCAATAGTCTTCTCCTTTCTTGTGGCTGGAGAAGCAGCCTTCTGTTCTTCTTCTCTGTTCTTGATGAGTAGCTCATAAGATTTGAGCTTTCCCAACAAGGCTTCAGTGGTAATCTCATTTAGGCTTCTGGCATCTTTAATTGGCCAGATTCTTGAATCCCAAGTGCTGGGGAAGCACATTAGGATCTTGTCATTGAGTTCTGTCAGTGAGATTTCTTTATCTAATGTCCTCAGTTCACTGACAATTAGACTCAATCTATTGTACATGTCTCCCACTGACTCAGTTTCTCCCTTCTTGAAGTTCTCATATTGGGAGATGAGATGAGATCTTCTGTCCTTTCTCTCATCAGCTGAGCCAGAGACAATTTCTGAGAGCTTGTCCCAGATCTCCTTGGCTGAATTACATTCAGCTACCTTCTGAAAAATGTCATCTGACATTGTCTGAGCTAGAATGTTCATTGCCTTGGCATCAGCTACCTTCCATCTTTTAATATCAGCATCTGTTCCTGATGGAGGTGGGACTGCATTTGTGCTTGTGCTCTCTGGAGGTCTTGGGCACACTGTCAAAATAGAATTAAAAATATCTTCGTCAATTGAATTCATGTAGAGTTTAATCCTTGCCTTCCAAAGTGCAAACTTTGATAGATTGCACACTGGAGGTCTGGTGCTAGCATAATCTTTGTTCTGGGCCATGATTTGTGCAAGCTGAATCTAATAATACAAAATAAAAGGAAGGATCTAGTTTGGGATCTTTGGGGTTCAGGTGTTAGCCTGTACAACCAAACAGATATGGTATGTTTAACCAACCTGGCTCTGATACCAATTGAAAGGGGAAACTAGATCTGATATACTCTAAAGGGGGGTGAATAGAGTATATGGTGCTTTTTAAAACACAAAGACAACTTTTGCAAAGCTTTACAACAATTGTTGTAGTGAGTGTAAGCAGGGAAGCAGAATTAAAATAAACCACAAAACTAATCTATGCAGAAACTAAGCACTGGAAAATCTAGGCCAGAAACAAAAGAAAAATATGCACAACCAGAAAACACAAGGAAATATAGTGGTTCCCCAACTTGGGTACATCCACTCTTCTACCACCCTAGGTAGGAATCCACTGCAGGATGAGTTGATCAGGTGTCCTGGGCACCAATGAGCTTTTGATAAGGTGCTCAAAAACCAAAACAGATTTTTTGATCAGGTGTCTTGCCACCAATGAGCTTTTGACAAGGTGCTCAAAAACCAACTTCAAACTTTTGAAGGGAGTTTGAAAAACCCTTTACAGAGAGATGGGGTTGAGAGAGTTATGGCAGTCTTCTCTTTCTCAAGCAGCTGAGAAGACTATGTGGATTCAGTGATGTTGTCAAAGCTCCCCCTGAGTCCTTGAAGTCTTCAGGAAGATGAGCTTTGCTGAGGGTGATAGGCCTTCAAAGATAGATCTCCAGCAGATGATGATTTCAGCAAGCTGAAATGTTGAGTGTCTGGAGTCTTGAGAAGATGTTGGCCTTGAACACTTGAGAGCTAAAGAGAGATGGAGAGATGTCCTATTCTTGTTAATCTGTATTAACTGTATATCTGGTTCAAAAACATTCTCTCTTTTATTCTCTGAATCTCAATAGGAAGAAGCTCTGTCCAAGATAGCCGTTGGTCTGAATTAATTACAGCCTTAATTGCATAAAATGTTCTGAAGGAAAGTCCATTGAATTATTCCTTGAAAAATCCCTTGAAACTTGCTCCAGAATTAAATGAAAACGGCTGGCAGATCTTTTGACTTAAATGCAGAATAATTTCTATCTTGATTTGAATTTGAATTCTGAAGAACAACTGAAATCGTCGAACTGAGCTCTGCCATCGTCGAGCTGAGCTCAGCGAACTGGGAAAAGCAAGCAGCAATGGAATCGTCGATCTGAGCTCAAAGATCGTCGAACTGAGCTCAGAGATAAAGATCTAGTACAGAGTCAAAATCGTCGACCTGAGCTCAGCGATCGTCGAATGGAGTTCGACGATATTGAGAAGCTTGAGCTCAGCGATCGTCGAATGGTGCTCGACGAACTTGAGAGGCTTGAGCTCAGCGATCGTCGAATGGAGCTCGACGATCTGCCAAAGTTTGAGCTGGACGATCGTCGACCGGAGTTCGACGAAACGTCGAGCTGAGCTCGACGATTTGGACTTAGTCTCCAGAACAACTTGGGTCTTCAGAGCAGCTTTCAAACCTAGACTCCTGATCCCTTAGACTCAATTCTAATTGACCTATAATCTATACAGAAGGTCAAGACATAGAATCCTAGAGACATAGTGATCCTGACCCAAATTAGTAATAGGGTGTTCCAACAATCCGCTTTGCAGCAACGTAGTGAGATTCCTTAGAGTTCACTTGAAATCTAGCACACACACATGTTGAAAACATTACATCCGGTCTCCTAGTAGTAAGATAGAGCAAGGATCCAATTATGCTTTTGTATTTGGTTTCATCAAAAGATTTCCCTTTCTCATCGTTATCTAGAGACATAGTTGAACCCATTGGAGTCCTCATAGAGGTTGCGTTCTTCATTCCGAATTTCTTAATTAACTCCTTGGTGAATTTCATCTGAAAGATGAAAATTCCATCTTCAGATTATTTCACCTGAAGTCCTAAGAAATACTTCAGCTCTCACATATTGCTCATTTCAAACTTCTCTTGCATAAGTTTGGAAAACGTTTTGCAAAGGCTGTCGTCAGTAGAGCCAAATATGATATCATCGACATAGATTTGCACTAGTAAAATCTTGCCTTTTATTTCCCTATGAAAAAATATCTTATCTATCTTTGCTCTTGTGAACTTGTTCTCAAGAAGAAAGTTAGACAACGTCTCATACCATGCTCGAGGAGCTTTTTTCAAACCATATAAAGCTTTAAATGAAAGATAAACATGCTCAGGATAGTTAGAATCAACGAAACCTGGAGGCTGTTCCACATACACCTCTTCCTTTATGTCACCATTAAGAAAATTCAACTTCACATCCATCTGATAGACAATGAAGCCCTTAAATACTGCATATGCTAGCAACAACCTGATTGCCTCCATCCTTGCCACTGGTGCATACGTCTGATCAAAGTCGATTCCTTCTTCTAGTCTATATCCCTTGGCGATGAGTCTGGCCTTGTTCTTTATAATTGTCCCATTTCCGTCCATCTTGTTCCTGTAGACCCACTTTGTTATGATAACGTTCTTGTCTTTGGGTCTTGGAACAAGCTTCCAGACTTGGCAACGCTTGAATTGATTCAATTCTTCATCCATTGTCATTATCCAAGACGCGTCTGAGTTTGCTTCCTCAAACTTCTTCGGTTCAACCCGTGAGAGAAAACTCAAATATAAATTTTCATTAGCTGTACCTCTACGAGTTCTTAAACCATCCCAGGGATCTCCTATGATTTGATCTATTGGGTGATCTTTCAAGTGTCTGAGCTCTAGAGTCCTTGCATCTGGAGCTTCTTCAACCAATGGAGTGACTTCATCAACTTGAATGATATCTTCATCATGGCCATCAACCTCTCCAAATGGGGTTGGAGTGGTGATCTTGATGAACTTTTGATCTTTTTCTTCAATCGGCTCATCCAAGATTAATTCCTTTATCCTTGAACCTGCATCTTCAATAAGTATAATAGAAGAGCTGCCTTGTAGCAAGCTCGTCTCATCAAATACAACGCGAATAGATTCTTCTAAAACCAGGGTTTTCTTATTAAAAATATTATATGCCTTACTATGGCTACTATAACCTACGAAAATACCTTCAAAGCTCTTTTCACTAAATTTAGTGGTGTGATACTTACCAATATTAAGGACGAAGCATCTACTACCAAAGATTATAAAATATGAAATATTCGATTTCCTGTCATTTAGTAGTTCGTAAGATGTCTTATTATGGTTCTTGTTTATGAGTGCTCGATTTTGCACGTGGCATGTAGTGTTGACGGCTTCAGCCCAGAAGTATTCCGGTAGTGAGACATCACTCAACATGGTTCTGCAGGCCTCTATGAGTGTTTTATTCCTTCTCTCAGCTACTCCATTCTGTTGAGGAGTACGAGGAGAGGAAAACTCAAGAAAGATACCTAGGCTTTCACAAAATTCTGTCATGGCCCCAGACTTGGACTCTGTTCCATTGTCACTTCTGATTTTGACAACAGAGCGGTTATATTCATTCTGGACCTACATGACAAAATTAGTAAAAATATCAAAAGTATCTGACTTGTGTTTTAGAAAGAACACACACGCAACGCGAGAGTAATCATCAACAATGACCAATGTATAATCCTTACCTCGCAAACTTCTAACTTGTAGTGGACCGAACAAGTCCATATGAAGTAGGTGTAAACATCTATTAGAGTCTTTGCCAATAATGCTTTAAAAGGTAGTCCTTGTTTGCTTGCCTTTTACACATACGTGGCAAGGTCTATCTTTAACGCACTTGACATTTGGGGCATCATGTACTAAATTAAGTGAAAATAATTTATTAATAGTTTTGAAATTTATATGTGTCAATCTCTTGTATCATTGGTCATCAATAGTCGCAGTATCTTTTGCCAAAAAGCACACTAGCGTAGAAGAGTCTATGCAAATAAATTTTAAACAAAATATATTCCTACTATGAGTGTCTGATAGAATCGTGTCCAAAATATCTACCAATTTTATCAAGCACTTGTTTGCATGAAATTCTACTATGTATCCTTTATCACAGAGTTGGCTTATGCTTATAAGATTGTGTTCCAATCTTTCAACATAAGCCACATCTATGAAGGATACACTACCATTAGTAATCATATTGTATCCTTTAATAATTCCTCTGTCAGAACCTCCAAAGATGACCTTTGGCCCATTCATAACTGGAGAATAATTCTGGAGTAGGCTTCTAGTCCCGATCATATGCCGAGAGCATCCACTGTCCAAATACTAGATAGAATTTTTGGTGGCCTTTGGGCATACCTGCATTCACAAATCAATTTGACTTAGGAACCCAAACTCATTTGGGTCCTTGGTCTCTAGTTAGCACACTCCCTCTACGTGTATTAACATTGTGAGTGGTCTTTCTCACATTATTAACTTGAGAAGTTACATAATACCTGGTGTTAAACCAGCAATCTATAGCAAAGTGACCAACTTTGTCGCAGAACCAACATTCAAACCTGTTGTATCTTTGCATAAAGTTCTCCTGCTTGACCTTTTGAGAGTGTGGTCTAGCAGGGGCAGCATGCTTGGAGGTAGAAGAGTCGTGGTGATGACACTCACATGACTTCTTCTCCTTAAGAGGCTTTTCCACAACGGTTTTACTTTTCGAGCTTTCTTGATGTTGTGACCATGACTATAAGGGTCATAGCTCTGAAGAGTGATCTCCTCATAAGGTGCCTTGAAGACACTTTCACCAAAGTTCTAGGGACGGGTCCATCCTTGGTACCGAGACGTGGGCTCTACATAAGTAGGCCTAACAAAGTGACCGTAGGAGGAATCAAGATCAAACTCATTAGTTGGAAAGATAACCTTTTTGAATGAAGTTTGATCTTGAGGAGCTTTCCCCTTCTCCTTGGCCAATGCTTTCTTGGCGGCCTTATTCTTCCGTTGAGCCTTATTTCTCCTAGAAGATTTAATAGGAGCATCCACATGGCCCAAGCCAGCACCTCTCGCCTGAACAGAGAACTCAGCAACAAACAAAAGGATTATCTTGGGCTTAGAGAAACTTTCAACAAGTTTCTTTTCAGCTGCAAGTTGTTCTTCCAATTCCTTGATGATTTTCTCCTTTAGATCTAGGTGCTCGAGAGCCTTATTATATTCTTCAATTGCAACATTGAAATTCTCTCTGAGTGAGTCCCTCTTTGCAACTTCGTCTCTCAAAGTGCTCTCTTCAGCCTTGAGAGATTTAATCTCCTTATGTTGGATCCCTAGTTGATTTGGGCTAGGTTCACTAACTTAGGATGTGACCCAACATGTATAGCCAGGGTCAAATTTGTGTTCTAGAGTATAGGCCAAGTCCTTAGAGTCAACATCAGATGGACCAGCTATCAACAAGACCATCAGAGGCTCAAGACTTAGAAGATTTCAAGACTAAGTAAAATGAGTTCGACGTTCGTCGAACTCAGGTCGACGAAAGGTGTTCTCAGATCGACGATTTTAAGATATTTCTCTGAGCTGAGCTCGATGATTTTCATTCTCTGGTCGACGAAAACTGGGATACTTCAACAAACTAAAGTCAGGACATCTCCAGATTATTCTAAGTCAAACTTCAGACTTTGGTCGACGAACAAGATTCTGAGCTCGACGAACTTGGACCTCGAGTTCACATCATCCTTCTGTTAGAAGATCTCAGGTCGACGAAGTCAACTTCTTAGGCCGACAAATTCTCAGGTCGACGAACTGTGTTCTTTGGTCGACAAATTCTGGAACCAGTAAATTTGTGTCGACACTTAGGGCATGTGTCGACACCAACTATGTCGATACCAGAAAAATTATGTCGACAACAAGATTATCAGTCGACACCCACCTGTGTCGACACCAGAAATTTCATGTCGACACACAGAATATCAGTCAACACAAAATACTTGACTAAGTCCAGAATTGTTGCTGAACTCCAGTCGATGAATGCAATTCTCAGATTGACGAACTTCAGACATGGCAACAGACAGTAGTCAAGTTCTCAGCTCGACGAACAGAAGCTGTTTGGTCGACGAATACAAAATCTCAGCTTGACGAACTGGTAACTCAGCTCGACGAATTCTGTTATTCGTTCGACGATTCCAGACTTAGCCATTTCCATCTTTCTGTCCCCATTCTAATGCGGAAATTCCTGAGTGATTAATGTTCTACATTCTCTGAATGTATCCGTTAGAAGGAGCATTAATCACGGTCTTCCTCAGGATTGTGACTTGCTGATTTTCCATGGGACAGTTGAGGAAATGATTCAATATCGATTATTCTCAAGGCGTCAGCATTAATTACAAAGGATTCAAATTTTTGAAAAGACAGAGAGATACTTAGTCAGACAAGGAGATACACAGAAAATAGTAGAGACAGACACACTATGTTTTTACAGACAACAGCAGTAGAATCATATAGATTCAGAAAAAGCTTCACACAGACAACTTACTGAAGCTCACAGTGGCAGGCAGTGATCTTCATTTAGAAGAAGAAGAACAAATATACTAAATCAAGAGTATTCTTCTTCAACATTCTCTCCAGGACTTCCAAGGACAACAGATATCAAAATCAGTCTAGAAGCTCCTGCATCACTGCTGTCAAGAACTCTGATTGAAGACCTATCACCCTACAGTAAAGCTTCCAGATCTTCCAGAACCATTCAATATTTCATGGGGAGCTTTGCCTAAACATCAATCCACATAAGTCTTCTCTTTGACTGTTGACAGAGAAGACAAAATCAACTCTCTCACCCCCTCCTGTATAAAGGGTTGTCATCTCCCTTCGAAAGTGATTCCTGGTTGCAAGTCTCCTTACCAAAAGACTTCAGTTGGTTTTTGGGGACCTGATCAAAACCCATTGGTGTCAGGCACCTGATCAAAAATCTGAGTGGATTCCTACCAAGGGTGGTAGAAGAGTGGATGTACCCTGTTGAGGGGGAACCACTATAAATTTCTTCTGTCGTCTGGTTGCCTATCTTTTCTTTTTGTTCTTGTTGTGTGGCTGTGATTAGGTTTAATAGTATCTATTTTTTGTTTTCTATTTACTGCACCTTACAGTTTACAGCAAAAGCTGTAACAGCACTTGTTGTTTTGGGACCTAATAAAATTTAAATATACTCTATTCACCCCCCCCCCCCCCCCCTCTAGAGTATTGTAGATCTAACCCTCACTTTTAATTGGTATCAAAGCAAGGTTCCTTTGGTTGCACAAGTTAATCCTTGAACCAAAGATCCTGTGTTAGATCTACACATCACTTTATTCACATTTTAAAGTAGAAACACATCCATGGCACAGAACAAAGATTATGCAAGCACCTAATCTCCAGTTTGCAACTTGCAAAAGTTTGAAATCTGGAAGACAAGAATCAAGTTGTATATGAATTCTATTGATGAAGATATCTTTGCTTCCATCTTAACAGGAGTACCTCTAGCACCTGCAGCTTCTCCAAGCACTTCTACAAATATGACTGCAGTACCTCCTCTAGATTATAATGATGCTTACAGGAAAGCCAAGATGGCTGATGCAAAAGCCATGAACATATTGGCCCAAACAATGTCTGATGACATTTTCCAGAAGGTTGCTGAGTGCACATCAGTAAAAGCTATTTGGGATTCCCTAAACCAAATGGTTGATGGATCAGCTGATGAAAGGGAGGATAGGAGATCAAATCTCATATCCCAATATGAGAATTTTAAGAAGCAGGAAGCTGAAACAGTCTCAGAGATGTATAATAGACTAAGCTCAATCATTAATGAGCTAAAAACTCTGGACAAGGTCATCACTCTCACTGAAGTGAATGACAAAATTCTGATGTGCTTCCCAAGCTCATGAGACACAAGAATTTGGCCCATCAAGGAGGCCAGATGCCTGAATGAGATGTCAACTAAATCTCTATTGGGCAAACTGAAATATTATGAGCAGCTAATAAAGACAAGGGAGGCTACTGAACAAAGAACACCTCCTGCAGCCAGAAGAGATCAGAATATAGCATTCAAAGCCTCAGAAGAATCAGAATCCACTGCATCAAATGAATAGCTCATGAGTCTCTTTGCAAAGAGATTCTTCAAGATGGCTAGAAAAGACTTCAGGAGGAAGTCAGCAAGAAAGGATGACAGGCCAAAGTATGATAAGACACCAACAAAGGAAGTGGTGTGTTATGGATGCAGAAAGCCTGGGAACTTCCTCTCTGAGTGTCCAGAGAATCAGAAGAAAGAGAAGAGAAGAGAAAAGGAAAAGGATTCCAGAAAACAGTTCACCAGCAAACCCTCTTCCAGCAAACACAAGAGGAAGGAAAAGGGGTTTGTAGCTGAGACCTAGAGTGAGACTGAAGAGGAGTCAACATCTTCAAGCTCCAGTGAAGATGAAGAAGAGGAAAGAGCAAAAGAGGTTTGCCTCATGGCAATTGATGCCTCAAGAAGCAACTAAGAAGAAGGAGATTCAGAAAATGAGGAAGCTTCTGAGTCAGATGCTGATCAGATATTATCATGGTTTGATTATAATTCAGAATCTTTTAAATCAGATTTTAAAATGATGTGTTTAGATTTAATCAACTCTGAGAAGGAAATCAAACTTCTCAGAGATAAACAAGTTAACTATGATAGCTTAGTATTAGAAAACACTAAATTAAAAAATGAAATAGATATGTTTAATGAACAAATCACCCTTCTGAAAGATGAATCAAATCAGGCAAAACAGCTAGAAGAATCACTCAATGGAAGAAGCAAACAACTAGCAGAAATCACTAACACATCTAATGCTAGATTTAATGGAAGTAAGTTAGGACTAGGTGCATCATCTAGTGAACCACCTATTATTCAGAAAAACCATCTATCACAACCCATAAACTTTATTTCTGAGAAAAGAAAGAAGAATACTGATCAAGTAAATAAGGTAAATAAAATTCTTGAACAAATTAAAACTAAGGACAAAATTGAAAATAGAAAACACCAAAAAAAACAAAGTTCAGCAATTTTCGTCGACCTCAGATCGACGAAAAGGGGCTAGTTTGTCGAACCCAGATCGACGAGCTCTGGACGCCAACTATAGTTATCATTATTCATCTAACTGCAATCGACGAACTTTGTATGGTTCGTCGAGCCGAGATCGACGAACGTGGGGCGCAGAGAATGAAAATGTTTATTCTCTGGGCAGAGATCGACGATCTCAACCCAATTCGTCGAACTCTGGTCGACGAACTTACATAAATTCATCGAACACAGGAAGACTTAACGAAAATTATAACTTTAACAGAAACTTAAATACTTATAGGAAATCATTTAATCCCCTAGCTGACTGGACCATTCCACCTAGGAGATTCCACCCCCTAGGATATAAATCTCAGCCAGAATTTTCTGTCATTTCTAGTTTTTCTTATCATCCATACAAAGGGCCCAAGGTAACCTGGGTCAAAATTCATTAACTGTTTGTATTGCAGGTGAAAATTGTCCAAGTGTAAATGAAACTTGGTACCTAGACAGTGGTTGCTCCAAGCATATGACGGGCAGCAGGGACATCTTGCTCAACTAAAAGTCCAAACTGGGGCCAAAGGTTATCTTTGGTGACTCCAAATGTGGCCAGTCAGAAGGATTTGGAGAAGTGAGAATATGAGCTGTTACATTCAGAAAAGTGACATATGTAAGTGGACTGAAGCATAACCTCATCTTCATAAGTCAATTATGTGATGATGGTTATCAGGTATACTATAACCTATCTACTTGCTCTATCATTGATAAAAATAATCAAACTATTTTAACTGGAAGTATATAAGGAAACATTTACTTAATAAACTTTTCTTCTGCCACAACTGATATCTGCTTTCTGAATTTAACTAGTAGTCAGAATGACTTGTGGCATAAAAGACTAGGACTTGTAAATCTGAAAAATATTGCTAGGTTATCTAAGTACAACCTTGTTAGAGGTCTACCTTCTACTCCATACAAGAAGGAAGGTCTCTGCAGGGCTTGTCAACTAGGCAAGCAAACTAAAACTAGCTTCAAATCAATTAATAAGAGTGATTCACCTAGGATCTTGTACTTGCTACACTTGGATCTATTTGGACCCATTGCAGTACAAAGCCTAGGAGGGAAATCCTACACATTGGTTATTGTGGATGACTTCTCTAGGTTCAGTTGGGTATTCTTTCTGAGAACAAAGGCAGATACATTGAAGGTTCTTACAGACTTTCTCAGGACCATACAGATTGAGTTCTCTACACATGTTGCATTGATCAGAAGTGATCATGGCACAGAGTTTGAGTCTCTTCTTATGCATGAGTTCTGTGAGAAGGAAGGTATTAGGCATTGCTTCTCAGCTCCTAGAACTCCCCAACAAAATGGGGTAGCTGAAAGGAAAAATAGAACACTCATTGAAGCTGCAGGTACATTACTTGCTGATGCATACATGCCACTAACCTTTTGGGTAGAGGATGTAAGCACAACAAACTATGTCCTGAATAGAAGTTTAATTCACAAACTAAAGAATAGGACTCCCTATGAATTGCTCAAAGGGAAGAACCTAAAATTAACTATTTTAAAGTATTTGGTTGTACATGCTATATACACAATAACAACAAGAAATACATTAGAAAGTTTGAAGCTAAGGCTGAAGTGGGAGTTTTTCTAGGATACTCCCAAGTAAGCAAGGCTTATAGGGTATTTAATAAATCAACCTTAAAAGTTGAAGAGTCTATTCATGTGTCATTTGATGAGACTAACATGTACTGCAAGGAAAAGAAGTTTCTACCAGTAGCAACTTGCAGGTACCCCACTTGTGTGAGACATTGGATGGACTAAACCTCACCCAATAGGTTCCCACTCATCCCTCTCCACAAGTCATTGAAGATAGTGAAGAAGATGAAGCTGAAGAACATGAGCCTCAACCAACAGCAAATATAATTCCACAAGAGGAATTTATTCCAAATGCTGTTGCACAACCAACTCCACCCACTGATTTTGTCACACTTAGGGATCATCCCATATCTCAAGTGATTGGAGACATATCAGCAGGTGTACAGACAAGGCATCAACTCAACCAGGACTTGAAGCATGCTTGTTTTCTCTCTCAGGTTGAACCTCTATCCATTCATGAAGCTAAGCAGGATCCTCACTAGATCCTTGCAATGCAAGAGGAACTAAACCAATTTGAGAGATGTAGAGTTTGGGATTTGGTTCCAAGACTCCAAAACTACCCAGTTATTGGAACCAAATGGGTTTTCAGGAATAAGCTTGATGCCCAAGGAGTTATTGTCAGGAACAAGGCTAGGCTTGTTGCTCAAGGGTATAGGCAAGAGGAAGGAATTGACTATGATCAGACCTTTGCACCTGTTGCAAGGTTGGAAGCTATAAGGATCTTTCTTGTCTATGCAGCTTTCAAAAAGTTCAAAGTTTTTCAAATGGATGTGAAAAGTGCCTTTTTAAATGGAGTGCTACAAGAAGAGGTTTATGTAGAACAACCTCCAGGTTTTGTTTCTCCAACTTATCTCTCTTATGTTTTTAAATTAAATAAGGCTCTTTATGGTCTAAAGCAAGCTCCAAGAGCTTGGTATGAGACCTTGGCAAGTTTTTTATTAGAGCATAAATTTACAAGAGGAACTGTAGATAAAACTCTTTTCACTAGACATCATAAGGACCAAATTTTGTTAGTGCAAATATATGTCGATGATATTATATTTGGTTTTACAGATTCAAAATTATGCAAGAGGTTTTCTGACCTCATGCATTCAAAATTTGAAATGAGCAGCATGGGAGAGCTTTCCTATTTCCTTGGTCTCCAAGTGAAATAACTTCCCGATGGCATCTTCATCTCACAAGCAAAACATGCTAAAGAACTTCTAAAGAAGTTTGGGATGGCTGATGCCTCAGCAAAGAAAACTCCCATGGCTACCAATGCTGTTGTGGATTCTGATGTACCAGGGAAACCTGTGGATCAGAAACTTTATAGGGGCATTGTTGGGTCCCTATTATACCTCACAGCAAATAGGCCAGATATTATGCTTGCTACATGCCTTTGTGCTAGGTTCCAAGTGAACCCTAAAGAATCTCATCTAATTTTCTTAAAAAGGATTTTAAGATATATAAAGAGTTGTCCTAATCTAGGCTTATGGTATCCTGCTGAATCAGAATTTGAGTTAACTGGATACTCTGATGCTGATTTTGCTGGATGCAGGGTAGATAGAAAAAGTACTTCAGGAACTTGTCAGTTCCTGGGTATGAGACTAGTATCATGGTTTTGTAAGAAGCAAACATCAGTGTCAACATCAACTGCTGAAGCAGAATATATTGCAGCAGGCAGCTGTTGTTCACAGATGCTGTGGATACAAAATCAACTTCTAGATTATGGGTTCAACTTAAATAATTCAATCCTATTCTGTGATAATACTAGTGTTATAGCCATAACACAAAATCCAGTTCACCATAGTAGGACAAAACATATTGACATAAGACATCATTTCATTAGGGTGTGTGTAGACAAAAAAAAGATTAAGCTTGTCTATATCTACACTGATTTACAAAAAGCTTATATATTCACCAAACCTCTGGATGTGAAAAATCATGCTTTCTTTCTAAATCAGTTGGGAATGATCAATGGAGAAGACTTAGTTTAAGTTCTGTCTGCATTCGACGAATTTTCCATAATTCGTCGAACGGAGTTCGACGAACCAGGGAACGTTTGAGAGATACTCGTCGAACGGAGTTCAACGAACGCTCTATGAATGAAATAATTTGCGTCGACCAGAGATTGACGAACTTTGCTTCAGAAGATATTCGTCGACCGGAGTTCGATGAATTGTCTTCAAGTCTTTTGAATGAGATCGACGAATTATTTATTATTACATCATTTCGTCGACCTCAGTTCAAAGAACTAATTTTATTTTCATGGAACGGACTTTGTCGATTCATATTTTGAAAACCTTATATCTAGGTTTTCTTTGACCTCCATCCCGCGCTTTCTGTTCCCTTGCACTTGATCACCGTTTCTGTGTCTTTCTTGCAGGTGACTTCAATGGCGGCTCTGGCAAGCAATCTCGCAGGAATGAAGTTTGATACAGGATTTGACGGGGATTTCGACTCGTTTCAACATTCTGGTCCAAACTTTTTGTATATCCTATAACTTCTTGAAGAACAGGAACTGAAAACTCTGATGACGAGAAGGATCAAACTGCACAGCATGGAAATCCGGGAATGGGTACACACACTGTCATCCACAGAAGAGAATATCCTGACGGGCACTATTGCGGGTAACTCAATCTCTTTAGCCCCCGCTATCTTAACTGAGATTTTTGGACTGCGGAATGGAGAAGAGGACCTCGAACTTGAAACAGAGGAATCTGATATGATGTTCAACCTCATGGAATATGCTGGAAACAATCCCCACAAACTGTTAAAGAAACACATGTCTGCTCCCTATAAATTCTTAGCAGACTTGGTTGGCAAAGTGCTCCTTGGAAAATACACTGCACACGATTACATCACCAGATAACAGTTTATGGTTATGTGTGCAATTATCAACAAGAAGCAAATAGACTGGGCACAACTTCTGTTTGACTTGATAAAGAAGAAGAATACTAAGAAGGAAGTATGTTTTGGAAGAATTCGAGGAATCTTCCTACAGGAAAAGGCTGCTGAATCCCTAGTCTCCCAGACCATATTCATAAATGCCAGTAAAAGGCTGACATGTGCCTTATTTGGCAGATGGGAGAGGACCATTACTAAGCCCTCTTAGGCTTCCACCTCTTCCATCAAAGCTTCTGAAGGCACAAGGGTTGTCAAAGCCACTCCTCACCCTGCTAAAGAGAGCATTCCTTCCACATCTTCTCTTCCAGCCCCCCTTCCAACAACAACACAATCCCCAGTCACTCCATCTCTACCAATCACCATCACTGATATTTCATCTTCCTCCCTTCAGGACAATCAACCATCCACACCTCCTGAATCCCCTCATGCCACATACATTTCTACACCACCATAGTCTCCGCATCCCCCACATCTATCTTCCATACCATCTTACATCCTACCATCAGACACCATCATGTAAGATGCCACCCTTCCATCCCCATCACCATCTAACCTACACATACCTCATGTTTCACCCTCCATTCCATCACTAGTTGCCACCTCTTCCACACAAACTGCAACCCCATCTACTACTTTATCATTGGACCCCTCTACCATCTCATCTATCATCACCATCATCACTCCCATTCTTCAATCCATTATAGCAGAGGCCATTACACCTCTTGCTACCACTATTACCTCTTTATCTGCACAAATATCTGCTCTCACTACTGCCCCCTCCTCATTCAGGGGCCTGGCCTCAGTTCCCACTGAACCCAGGCAGGGGGAGATGCCTGATGATGAAGCAGCAGCCACAGCTTCAGACACTTCAGCTCCAGCACCAGCAGATACTCCAGTCCCCATAGCAGCATATACAGATTGTATAGATAAAGATTTACTTTATTTCATTGACACTGACATGGATTTTGATGAGTCAGATTCTGAAGGATTCACAACTATTGGTGATTTTATTCTAAATCCCAAAGTTAACTTAGAAGAATTGCTGAAAACTTTTAACACTGTACATATGCAGTATCTTCCAGAAGCATTTACTAAGCCACAGTTGGCTATTATTCCTTATACTTCTCCTATCAGTCCAGCAGTTGCTAAGCAACTCTGTGACAGTTTTGTAATTCCAGTTTCTGCACCAATCTTGGCAGTTATTCCATCCACTCAAGCAGCTATCTCTACACCAACTTTTGAAATGGATGACTCCCCTATGCCAGATCTAGATGAGTTGATCTTGGCTGACATTGAGGAAGAAACAAAAGCAGCTGAAAGCTCAATTTAGATTTCAACTGAAAAAGTTATTGCATCTGAGAACATCTTGAGAGACATAGATGCTTTATATGATAATCCTCAGGATTCAGATGATGATGATGATGAAGAAGATTAAGATGAAGAAGCTGCTAAGAAAAAGAAGAAACTATTGTCCAAGAAAAGGAAAGCCTCTCCTCCTCCTGCTGTTAAGCCAAGCACAAAGAATGACACTCCATTCTACATCCTCCAAAATATTACTTCTTACAAAGGAATGCCAACATGGATGTGGTTGTCTAAAAATCAGCAAAAGGAGAGGAAAAGAAGTAGAAAATATTCTCCCCCACCGGTTCAGAGATACAGAAGAGATCCACCTCCTCCACCTCCTCCAGCAGCTGGTGCCACTGGCTCTAGATCACAAAGATCTGCCCCTATGTAAACTTATCAAAGACATCAAGGGAGATCTTCTGGAAGCAGTCAACAAAGGCATCATTCTTCAGAAACTCAACATCACTAACATCAATAACATCAGCAGCAATAACAACATATCTATGCAGATCAGAAGGCTAATAGTCCTGAAAGACCATATTCACCTCCTGTTCCCTTTGAGGATCCTGAAACAACAAACACTGTTAAAATGCCAGGTTCCAGGAACTTGTTGGTCTATCTTTGATTAATAAAGCAAAATCTGAAGGCAAATATATATCAGGATAATCCACTATGTCCAAATACAGGAAGGAAGAACTCAAAAGATTTGATAAAGCAAATAAATTGTTCAATGTTGATGAGTACATGAAGCTACATCCTGAAGCAGTTGTCCCCAGAACTACATCACTGAAGATTATTGGGGCAGCTAACATGACAATGACACAGGCACGGGCTTTGGATCCTAAACGAGAGATAGTATTTGCAAAGCCAGGTGAAAAGACTAAAGAAGACAAGCCCATAGAGAAGAAGCAGAAGAAGTAATCCTTACTGTGTTTTAATTTCTCTGCATTTACATTCAAACTATGTTAACTGTTTAAACAAAGCTTATGTAGATATATCTGCTGCATGTGTTGGTAATTCTCTGCCAGATATACCTTTTTCTTGCTTTGTTTATTTTTGTGTTTTTTGTTTTGAGTCTTTTAGTGACCTCGCCCAAATAGGGGGAGATTGTTGGATCCCTAGTTGATTTGGGCTAGCTTCACTAACTTAGGATGTGACCCAACATGTATAGCCAGGGTTAAATTTGTGTCCTAGAGTCTAGGCTAAGTCCTTATAGTCAACATCAGATGGACCAGCTATCAACAAGACCATCAGAGACTCAAGACTTAGAAGATTTCAAGACTAAGTAAAATGAGTTCGACGTTCGTCGAACTCAAGTCGACGAAAGGCATTCTCAGCTCGACGATTTTAAGATATTTCTCAGAGCTGAGCTTGACGATTTTCATTCTCTGGTCGATGAAAACTGGGATACTTCAACAAACTTATGTTGACACCAAGATTATCAGTCGACACCCACCTGTGTCGACACTAGAAATTTCATGTCGACACACAGAATATCAGTCAGCACAAAATACTTGACTAAGTCCAGAATTGTTGCTAAACTCCAGTCATTGAATGCAATTCTCAGCTCGATGAACTTCCAGACATGGCAATAGACAGTAGTCAAGTTCTCAGCTCAACGAACAGAAGCTCTCTAGTCGACGAATACAAAATCTCAGCTCGACGAACTGGTAACTCAGCTCGACGAATTATGTTATTCGTTAGACGATTCCAGACTTAGCCATTTCCAGCTTTCTGTCCCCATTCTAATGCGGAAATTCCTGAGTGATTAATGCTCTACATTCTCTGAATGTATCCGTTAGAAGGAGCATTAATCACGGTCTTCCTCAGGATTGTGACTTGCTGATTTTCCACAGGACAGTTGAGGAAATGATTCAATGCCGATTATTCTCAAGGCGTCAGCATTAATTACAGAGGATTCAAATTTTTGAAAAGACAGAGAAGATACTTAGTCAGACAATGAGATACACAGAAAATAGTAGAGACAGACACACTGTGTTTTTATAGACAACAGCAGTAGAATCATACAGATTCAGAAAAAGCTTCACACAGACAACAACTTACTGAAGCTCATAGTGACAGGCAGTGATCTTCATTTAGAAGAAGAACAACAACTATACTAAATCAAGAGTCTTCTTCTTCAACATTCTCTCCATGACTTCCAAGGACAATAGATATCAAAATCAGTCTAGAAGCTCCTGCATCACTACTGTCAAGAACTCTGATTGAAGACCTATCACCCTACTGCAAAGCTTCCAGATCTTCCTGAACCATTCAATATTTCAGGGGGAGCTTTGCCTACACATCAATCCACATAAGTCTTCTCTCTGACTGTTGACAGAGAAGACAAAATCAACTCTCTCACCCCCACCTATATAAAGGATTGTCATCTCCCTTCAAAAGTGATTCCTGGTTGCAAGTCTCCTTACCAAAAGACTTGAGTTGGTTTTTGGGGACCTGATCAAAACTCATTGGTGTCAGGCACCTGATCAAAAATCTGAGTAGATTCCTACCAAGGGTGGTAGAAGAGTGGATGTACCCAGTTGAGGGGGAACCACTATAAATTTCTTGTGTCGTTTGGTTGCCTATCTTTTCTTTTTGTTCTTGCTGTGTGGCTGTGATTAGGTTTAATAGTATCTGTTTTTTTGTTTTTTATTTACTGCACCTTACAGTTTACAGCAAAAGCTGTAATAGCACTTGTTGTTTTGAGACCTAATAAAATTTAAATATACTTTATTCACCCCCACCCCTCTAGAGTATTGTAGATCTAACCCTCACTTTCACCTTGGCTTGAGTTTTCACAACTTTTCGACATTTGTCGTAAGCCTTGATTAACTCTTTGTATTGCGCCATGAGTTCAGACTCATCATCAGAAGAGCAGTCCTCATGATCATGGTCAGAAACATTTGATTCCAAGAGAGGAGTGTGAGAGTTTACCTTCCTAGTGTACTGGGGATCTTCTTCTTCGTCTGTCTGTGCCATTTTCCCAAAGTAGGCTTCCTATTCTTCACTTGACTCAGATGAGTGACAGTCGCTGAGAGTCTTGGCCTTCTTGGCTACCAGGCTTCACTACAATATTTTTGATCTTCAGCAACACCTGACTTGGTAACAGTTATAAAAATATTGCCTAAACGTTGTTAGAGAAGAATTTATAAGTATTGCAATAGGTTTACATCTTTAAGCAACACATTTTGTGCAACATTCAAAAACTGTTCTCTAATCCCTTATAGGGAACATTTTTGAAATGTTGCCCACGAGGATTCACTATAGGCAACAATTACGATATGTTGTCTTCTTAAAAATTAATTTGCTATATTTTAAAAGTGTTGCCTAAAGATTACTTTAAGAATAACCAAAATTATTATTCTCCTACACCAAATTATTACTTTAAAAATTATTTTTATAAAAACAATATTTCTAACACATACACAAACCCTCGATAATCCTTTCCCGACTCCACACAACAAAATTTTTATTTAATATCCATGTTTTTTGGCGACACTTATTCAATCGTGGCTGATTTTTTTTATTATTATTCTGGTCTGATAGATCCTCTTGTTTCTCACACCAGGTTTGCCCACGTGAGCTTAGAGGAATCGAAGTGTGAATCCCTCCGACAGCGGACAGGGGTCCAGGGGACAGCGTCCTCGGTGAGGGCTCGGGGGCAACGCCCCTGAAATAAAATCGGATTTTGGCTTCCCGAGTATGCGGATATCTGCCTGTTTTTCGTTCAAATCAATATTTAATTACCTTAATTAAATACCCCTAATTAACTAATTAACAACCCTAGCCAAAATTATGGGTTCAACACTACTTCAGCCGCACTCTGGATCGCCTAATCTCTTCCCTGATACCTAGCGCCAAGCCTCTCTTCCCCGACACGACAACATGGTTCTTCCGCGGGCGCGGCTACTACCGCCTGCATCTTCTTCCCCGTCTACGCCGGCATGCAAAATCTTCTTCCCCGTCGATGACGACAGTCCGATTGCACCGAACTAGCTTCTTCGTCGTCGACGCCGACAGTCCGATTGTAGTGAATCGATGACGAAATCTGTCGGAATTTCTCCATCGGATACGTAGCGTAGGGTTCTTGCACATTCTTCCTCTGCATATCTTGTGCTACTGTTCTCCCTATCGCTGATGTATACCCCTTCTCCTGCATATCTTGTGTCTGATATCTAGCTTGTTTGATTCAATTTGTTCTGTGTGTGTTGTAGGTGTTTATGTGTGTTGTTATTGTGTTGTCTGTTTGTTGTGTGTGTGTGTGTGTGTGTGTGTGTGGTGTATGTTGTGTGTGTGTGTTAGTGTTGTGTGTGTGTGTGTATGTGTGTGTGTGTGTGTGTGTGTGTGTGTGTTGTGTGTGTGTGTTGTGTGTTGTGTGTGTGTGTGTGTGTGTGTGTGTGTGTTGTATGTGTGTGTTAGTGTTGTGTATGTGTGTGTGTGTGTTATTGTTGTATGTGTGTGTTTGTATGTGCAGCTTGCTGAAATTCAGCGTGGAATGCAGCATGCTGAAATTAGTATGATCATCAAAACCGAATAGTTTCCTCATGGGCAACAAATCACCGTCTTTTGTGGGAATAAACTTGTGTGGGCCGACAATCTTCATCATATTTTAATTGTTGATTCAAACTTATTATACGTAATTTCTACTTTACCTTTCTTTCATTGGGATAGACATTTTGTTGCTAAATACCCTCTTTTTAGGTTATTTGTATGCCTTGTGATAGTTGTGATAGTGGATGTACTTTCTCATCCAACATAATTTTCCAATTTTTATCTTTCTCAATCATATTTTTCACAATTATTTTACTTTTCTATGCATTTATATCTACTACCTGCATCCATTTCTACTAGTTAATTGTACTTCTCTGGTTTAATATATATGAATCATAGGTTGCAAATACTTTTCACATTATTTTGTGCAGCTATATGCCTTATCTTGTAAATAAATTCAAGAGTTTGATTTAATGTCCCTTTTTAATCAGAAAGTCCACTTCTCCCGTATGTGTTATGATGATTCATTGTTGTTAGTCTCAAAGAAAATTCAATTTGTGTAGTTTCCACCATTGCCTAATTCATGTTCCGATTGCATTGATCGAATATGGTTTCAAACACATCATGAAATCAGCGTGAGCGAGCTGCACAATCTACAGGTACAGCACGCTGAATTCAGCGTGCTGCACCTGCAGCACGCTGAAATTCAGCGTGCTGCACCTGCAGTACGCTGAATTCAGCATTACCGAGCTGCACAAGCTGCAGGTGCAGCTCGCTGAATTTCAGCGAGCTGCACCTACAACACTATTGGGTATTGTATCCACATTAACCCAGATTTGATGAAGTCACCATTGAACTAAGATGAATTAAGTTGTATTTGATGCTTTGTTTAAGTTATGTGTGTGCAGGACTGTATTGCAAAGTGTAGACCAATGTCAGTCTACAATGGGTCACCAAACATTGGACCATGCAATGTAATCCCTCATTGTGTGATCCATGGTATTGACTCATGTGTAGCCTTTCTATTGGGATACACTTCATATTCAAGCACTAGGACTAATTGGAGAAAGGCTTGTTGCTGAACTCACCAAAGAAGAGAAAATTCTATTGAATGAATTTTTTCCAAGTACTTTACTCGAGTAGAAACCTACATACTCGAGTGAAATACTTAGTCAATACTCGAGTAAGATTATAAGTACTCGAGTATAGGAATTAGCTCCTGATTAGCCAAATTATATCTCTCGAGTAGCTAAGTCAACTACTCGAGTAGATCTTTTCTCATTCTCGAGTTAACAGAATTTCTTCTCCAGAAATTTTTCTAAGTAAAATACTCGAGTAGTCATATAAATACTCGAGTAGTTTAGTCTTTTGTCTCGAGTGACAGAAGACTGGACTTCGTGTAATTTTTCCTCACTCGAGTAGTCAAATTCATGTACTCGAGTAGTTCATCTACTACTCGAGTAGTCCAGAGTAAATACTCGAGTAATAAGATTTTCATCCCTCAAAATTTTTTTAAGTCCATTACTCGAGTAGCTATATCTACATACTCGAGTATATTATATCCTCTCGAGTAGTTCAGTTTCACTACTCGAGTAACCCAGATTTCTCTTCCAAAAAATATTTTAAGTCCATGACTCGATTAGTTTCTCAATCTCTCGAGTCGTCTATTCCTATTCTCTCGAGTAGTATTTCTTGTACTCGAGTAGTTCAACTATACATCTCGAGTAATTATTTTAGCACTCGAGTAAGTCTCTTTGTACTCGAGTAGCTGCTCTTCATTTCTGGATTTTCTCTAAGTCATTTACTCTAGTAGCTTTCTTCTATTCACTCAAGTAGTCTTGTATAGTACTCGAGTAGGTTAATCTTCACTCGAGTATGTCAGTCATCTTTTTCAGAAATTTCGTTAAGTCCATATTTGACAGAAATTTCAAACAGCCTTGACGTGATTGGTCCACGTGTACGTCATTAAGATTAATTATGACCATTAAGGAAGATATTATATAAAGTCTTGTCAAACATGTGCAACATTAATATTCTAGTTGAAAATATTTATCTTATTAAATTATTATATATTTATGCGTTATAAAAAATGTCTCATGATATAACCTATTTGTTTTTGAATTTTTAATTTATTTTCATATTTTTAAAAAATTTATATTTTTATTAATTAAATAGTTTTGGCAACATTTATTAAATGTAACTCTAAATATTTTGAAAATGTTGCAATAGGTCCATGTAAAAATTGTTGCCTTTACTAGGGATATAGGCAACAGTTTCAAGTAATGTTGCCTAAATATATGAAAACTGTTGTCTTAGGTCTTTGGTAACACGGGCATAGGCATACACCCCTATGACAACAGTTTTCAATATTTTGGCAACGTTTTGCGGTTTTAGGGAATAGTTTTCAAATGTTGTTAAAGACCAAAAATGTTGTAGTGCTTCTTTCAGTTTTCTTCTTATTATGAGAAGATTTCTTCTCCTCTCTTCTTCCACCCTCCTTCTTCTTGTGAGGGCATTCAGCTATGATGTGTCCTGGCTTATTGCAACAATAATAAATAATTTCAGAAGAAATATGTTTGTTCTGTTTAGAATGATACCTGTCTTGGCTGCTTGAGCCATTCTTGTGATGATCATCATCATGACGTGATCTTCTGAACGAGACATCTTTGCCTCTCCACTGTTTCTTCTTGTTCAAGAACTTCTTGAACTGCCTCGAAATTAGAGAAAACTCTCCTTCAGAAAGCTTTGAGCCTGATGTCCCTGGCTCTGAAGCTTCTTCTTCACTCTCTTCCTATGCTCCGCCAGGCGATGCAGCTTTTGACTTCCTTGAGATGTCTACCTTTAGAGCGACATACATCTCCTTGGATGAAGACTGACTCTTCTCTTCTTCAACTTTTCTTGAATTTATTCACAGCTCATAGGACATAAGCTTTCCAAAGAGATTCTGAGGGTCAGTCTCTACCAGCTTCCCAAACTCTAGGATTGCATAAAGTTTTTTGTCCCATTCCTTAGGGTCTGTTTGGGACAGCTCTGGTGGCTGGAGAAGCTCTTTCCCAGCTGTTAGAGCTGGTATTGGGTCTGTTTGGGACAGCTTTTTAAGGAAATCGCTCTTTGAAGAGCGTCTCCCAGAGCTCTTTTCCAGAAGCCCCTCCCCCCTTGCGTTTAGCGCTCACTAAAATTGCGGATTATATTTTTTTCCCCACAGCGGTTTTCTTCCCGATCACGCGTCCCTTCTTTCTCCCCGATCCCGCCCCTATTTCCCGATCGAAGAACACGCCGCCGCTCCTTCCGCTATTTCCTGATCGCAGAACACGCTTCCACTCTTCTCCTTTTGCTATTTCCCGATCGCAGACACCGATACTCTTCTTCTCGTTCGCAGAACACGCCGCCGTGCTTCTTCCCGATCACAGAACACGCCGCCGCTATTTTCCCGATCGCAGAACACAGGCGACATCGCCGCCGCTATTTTTTCTTCCAGATCGCAGAACACAGGAGACATCGCGAGTCGCTATTGCAGAGATTCTTCTGGATCGGTCGTCTTCTCCATCCCTAGCATCGATCGTCTTCTCCAGCCCTAGCTTCCGTCGGCCCGGCTTCGCGTGAACTGCTATGAAATCCAGCTAGAGTGAGTACTCCAGTGGGTTGGATTCCGGCTCTCTCTTCCTCGTCCGTCTTCTATCAGCGGTAATTTTTCCCCCTGTGGCCTTCTCCCTAAATCATAATTGTTTATAGAATGTGAGTTAAATCATGAATTGTTTGGGGGTTTGGATTTATATGTGTTTGTGTGTGTGTGGATGGATTTGTGTTTATGGATGGATGTGCATATGGATAGATGTGGATGTGTGTGTGTGTGTGTGTGTGTGTGTGTGTGTGTGTGTGTGTGTGTGTGTGTGTGTGTGTGTGGTGTGTGTGTGTGTGTGTGTGTGTGTGTTTATGTGTGTAGATGGATTTGTGTTTATGGATGGATGTGTATATGGATAGATGTGGATGTGTATATGGATAGGCTAGGAATGAGTAAGGATCTGTGTGTGTGTGTGTACGTTGGTTATTCTTTTTATATGTATATGGTTGTATGTGTATGTGTTTTTTGTATTTTTGGTTGGGTATGTATATGAATGTGTGTGTGTATGAATGTGTGTGTGTGTGTGTGTGTGTGTGTGTGTGTGTGTGTGTGTTATGTATGTGTGTGAATGTGAGTTTGTGAATGTGTGTGAGTGTGGATGTGTGTGTGTTTTTATTTTGTATGTGTGTATGTGTGTGTTTTTTTGTAAGTGTGTGTATGAGTGTTGATGTGTGTGTGTGTATGTGTATATGAATGTGTGTGTGTGTGTGTGTCCGTGTGTGCGTGTTTTTTTATTGTGTTTTTGATTGTGTATGTGTATGTGTGTGTGTATTGTGTGTGTTTGTTTGTGGATGAGAATTATTTTTTTTTGTGATTTTTTTGATTACTAATTGTTATTCTAATGTTGAGCAAAATGTCATAGAAGAACTTCAAGAAATAGCGTTTCATAGTGCTAGCGACAATGACCTTACATAACTTCATTCGGAGACATCTGTCTCGCTGGGACCCTGAGTTTAATGCATGTGATGCTGATGAGTCTTCTTTCATTCCCTCAGAGGATGAAGCCCCTGCGATAGTGGATGATATTGAAGGCAATATGTGTGATGCTGCTCGAGCAGAACATATGTCTATAGTACGAGATAGCATTGTCGAAGAAATATGCAGTGCACGGAGGTAAAAATTCGATCAATTTTTTACTAAAAAAGTAAAGGATTTAAATTATCAAAAGTTTGATTCATATCAATTTATTTTCGAACAGGTGATCGGAAGGATTTGAAAAAGCAGTCGTTAGATGTTGGAAGACCTTTTTTCCTATATTCTAGAAATATGTAAAAGACTCATGTTATCAGTTACTTTTATATATTTATATATTTTAGTTTTTTAAAAAAACAGCTTCCAAAAGTTGTTTCTCCAAACAGCTAAAAATAGAAAATCGCTCTTCAAATCACACTTCTGCACAGAACACCCAAACACTCTGCAGCTTTTCAAAACTGTTCCCCAAAGATCTATTTTAAAACAACTCTATCCGGACAGCAGCTTTCCAATCCGCCAGAGCTGTCCCAAATAGACCCTTAGTCAGGGACCTTAGAAATTTATTATTCAGTTCACCATTAGTGAAGACCTGACCATATACTCTTAGGCTGTTGACAATCTTGAAGAAGCTTTCAAATGTATCGGTAATTGAATCCTTGGGACCTTGTCTGAATGCCTCATATTTCTGATTCAGGAGGGATCTCCTGTCATCCCTAACCTCTTCGGTACCTTCCATAAAGATGATAAGAGACTGCCACATTTCCTTGGTGGATTGGTAGTAAATCAGATTCTGCAACATAGAGTCATCGACTGCACTTGCGATGATATTTTGGCTTTCTTATCTAAAGTGACAAGTGTAATCTCATCCTTATCAAGATCCATCAGTTTATTTGGGACTTTCTTAGTGGGATCAATAGTGGAGACCGTCAAAGGAACAAAGGGTCCTTCCACAATCATAAAGATTCTTGGATCCACAGCTTCCATAAAAAATCTAATTCTTTCTTTCCATATGGTAAAGTTTTTCTTCGTGTAAAAAGGAAGCTTAGCAAAATCCTTGGCTATGTCCATGCTTGTATCACTCAAAAGACAACTAGGGGCAGATCTTTTCAAGGTGTTAACCTTTAGATGAACAACCACCCTCTGATACCAATTAAAAAAGTTTAAGTTATCTACCTAAATCACCTAGAGGGGGGTGAATAGGTGAGTTTTGCGTCTTTTTGCGGAATACAAATTTGAGCGAGTGATGCATAGAAAATAAACATGCATACAGAGATGACACCAAGAATTGTAGTGGTTCCCCAACCTTGGGTACATCCACTTTCCACCTCATCGATCTAGCAATGCACTAGACTCGGCTACTCCACTATTCTCGGATTGAAAATAATCCTACCACTTCGAATAAAGTTCCTACAACTCGATCCCTCAAAATAGGATCTACACTCGGAAAAGAAACTTCCTACAAAAATCTCGAAGAACAAAGCTCCTATAACTCGGAGAAGAATCTCCTATAAGAATCAAATGATATACAGAAAAATATACAAATAATATTATTCCAGATCTGAATCTTCAGCCCTTCTTCCTTCTTAAACTTTGAAGCTCTGTCAGAAATAGATCGAAGAAGACAAGGTTAAATCTCTGGATCTGAATGCTTTGGACTCAGCACGATCAAGGAAAGAATCTGTCGATGTAGAAAAATCTTGATCTGTTGAATCTCTTGTTCTGAATCTCTAGATCGAAAGCAGATCGGCGATTAAGGTGATGAATAGCGGCAGCTCCCGATTTAGAAAGAGAATTTTCGATTCAGAATACTTAGGTTTTTCTTTTTCGGGTTGGTCGATTATGATAAGACCTTTTATAGGACTTGCCTAACGATCATAATCATATTAAATGCATGCCACGTGGACCAATCAAGTGTTAATCATATTTGAAATTACGTCTATCGGGACTTGAGAAAAATTTAGAAAACTGAACTGCATTTCTCGAGAGGAATAAGTGTACTCAAGAAGATATTTTATATTTCTCGAGAAGAATTATGAGGTTCTCTAGAAAAGTACTCAGGGAAAATGTCGAGGTGGAATTCATCTATCTCGAGAATGAAAGTAAGTACTCGAGAAGAATGAACTTCTTTTCTCGAGAAGAGTCATTCTGGTACTCGAGATCAAGTAAGTATCTCGAGAAATGTATTCTAGGTCTCGAGAAAAAGTTTATGGTTCTCGAGAACTAGTTATGGCCTTCTCGAGAAGCAATCCTTGACTTCTCGAGAAAAAGACTTAAAAAAAATTTGACTGTAAATGAGGTAACTCGAGAAGGAAAGTCATGGAGTACTTGAGAACACATGGCTTTCTCGAGAACAACACTAAGCTTTCTCGAGAACTGCTTCTACAACTCGAATACATGACAGATCTTACTCGAGTATCAACTTAAGTTCTACTTGAGAACAAAAGATCATGCTCGAGAAAAATACTTAGCAAATTTTTTGAAAGTCTGAAAACTTCTTTTCTTCAATAAATTCAACAACCAACTTTTCTCTCATGACTTTAGTGTTTTAAAAAGAAGTGTGTCCCAATAGAGAGGCTACACATAAGTCAACACCTTGGATTACACAATGAAGGATTATATTGTGTAGTCTTGTGTCTGGTGACTCATTATAGACTGACATTGGTCTACACTTGGCAAATATATCCTGCAAACACTCAACTAGAAAAGACATCAAATACAAACTTAATTCATCTTAATTCAAGGGTGAATTCATAGAAATCTGGGTTATTGTGGATGCAATACCCAACAACATGCCTTCTGCGCATTCTCTTGCATCATCACTTCGAAGTCGTATTCAGAGAAGTAGCGGCTTTTGAGCCTCTCGTCCAGGGACGGCGGGACTGACACCTTGACCCATTGCATTACTTTAAGCTCTGTCTTTAGCAGCTTATTCTCGCATTCGAGGCTGGCCACCTTTTCTCGCAAAAACTGGGCCTGAGTGGAATCCTGTGAGGACTCCATGTTTAGAACAAGTAAGTGATCAAGTAATAAATCACTGTAAGAAGGAAGGCATATGAGTGTTTACATACCTTAGCCGATGGGCAGATGGAAAGAAGTTGCTGGGAAGCTGCCAGTTCGGCCTTCAATTTGGTAGTTTCGGCAACGACAGCCTCCCTTGACTTGATCGCGTCAATCAGGTTGCGCTCCAGGGTGATGTCGTGGAGCACAACCTTGTGCGCGAGCACGAACGTCTGCATCTGGACTCTAGTAGTATCATAGGCGAGAGGTCGGGTTATCTGCTGGTCGAAAGCATGTGCATCCTCTCGGTTGTATAGCCTGAATCCTAGTGTAAAGGCCTCTCCGGTACTTGCGCCTGGCTTCACCCAGTCGGGGAGAACATAGGAGATTGAGACCCGGTTTGCTTAAGGGTCCCAATATAGTAGGTGTTAACCTTCGGCATCGAGGAGCTTCCCACTGATGTCGAAGTTCTGATGCCCTTTCGGCACTGGCTTTGCGGGGGCAACGACGGGAGCATCAGCGTGGATCATGACAACTTCACCTACGACAGTCGTTTCGCCAACAGCGGGAGTGTTTACGACCAGGGTCTCGGTCGGGGTCTCGACAATAGACTTGCCCTTGTTCGCCGCGCTTAACCTCTTGGCGGTAGCTGGGGGAGGGGTATTGGGCTTCCAATTTATGCTACTGGGCGCGAATGAGGAGCTGGGCTCCTTTCGGCAGGCTTGTGTGGCAGACTTGGCGAGAGACAGGGTGCCGACAAAATCCCTAGCCTCATAGAAGGGTTGGTGGTGTGGAATATCTCATTCACGTGTGAAAGCATCAATAACACAAAATCCGTGATTTATGATGAAGGGATGTGCAAGAGGGCCGGAAAAGTACCTTCCCCGGAGGAACTGGCTGAAGAGTGTCAAGGTATAACGCATCCATCTGTTACATGACATATAATAGAAGGTCCGGCCGGGGCCCCACACTCTATACCACAAACATATGACGAGGTTATATGTTAATATCAAAAACTAGTACACGCATCCTAACGCAGAGCATTCTAGCGAAAGCATTAGGGGTTAATATTGAACTCATCAACCATGAATGTCCACTCTATATAAACAACCACATTTATATATCTCCAAGGAATGTTTACAAAAATACACAAAATGTTTGGCCTTAAGGCCTTACAGTTAATCTTCATAAGTGTGGATTACATACATCGGCACGTAGGCCGGCCACACATTAAAATAGTAAACTTTATTTATTTGGCCTTTGAGGGCCAGCATAGTAGCAGTAGTAACAGTAGCAAGGGCTTCAACACACTATTTTCTGCTTGGCTCTCCAGCACCTGCATGGGGACAATCCACCACAACGGTGGCAAACAAAGCAACGATCAGCATTCAGCTGACCAATTTATAACGACCCTACCCATTTCCCGGGGTAGTGGTATTCCTTCCCTGCAGGAATAACATTTTCACAAGCAGATATATGACAAGATGTGCACTCACGCGCAGTCAATATATCACAAAAGTCGACCACACAGCCCGACGCTCTGTGCACTCAGGGCACATTCTCGGTGTATTGGAAAACCAGGGTGTAACACCCCGAATTTGTTTGAGTGCGTACGCTTGATGGGCGTTACGTTGGCTTTGACCGTTGTTCGAGCAAGGTTTTTCCCGCGAGCTTGCGAGTGGCTGTTTTGGTAGACGAGTTGCACGGTTCCCCAGCAAACCGGAGTCCAAATTGGGGACTCGGTGAGGCCTCTTAGGGAATGTTTGCACTTTTTCGCGCCCGGGTAATGTTGCTCAAAACGGGTTGCTACAAAAAAAGATAAAAATTTCTTAAGGCAAAAATGGTCTAGGACGACACAGAAACATTTTTCAAAATAGGGGAAAATAGTAGTTTTTGTGCGTGACACGCCCCCCGACACGGGCGTGTCGGGGCGTGACCCAGGGCGTGACCTTGGCGTGACCTCCTTGACTCGACGAATGTTTCTTGTGTCGAGTTGAGCTCGACGAATGGGGTACACGCCCCGTGACACGGGCGTGTCACGGGCCGTGTCCTGCTGTGTCGAGTGTCGAGTGTCGAGTGTCGAGTGTCGAGTGTTGGGTGTAGAGAGAGGGGACACGGCCTGTGACATGGGCATGTCACAGGGCGTGTCAAGCTGTGTCGAGTGTCGACACTTTTGGTCGACGATGTGTCGAGACACGGGCTACACGCCCTAGGTCACGGGAGTGACCGACCCGTCACGGGCGTGTACCCGGCCGTGTACCGTGTGGATAAACTTGGATTTGCCGACTTTCTGTGCCGCTTAAGGTACACGCCCTGCGTCACGGGCGTGACACAGGGCGTGACAGGGCCGAAAAATCGACTTTTTCCAGTTTTTTGTGCCATTCATTTCCTTGGTTCTGCATCTAATAGTCCAGCTCTGTTCTGGATGAAATAAGGCCGAAACAGAGTTTCTCCTCCTCATTTCACCTTCTTCTTCATCTTCTTCCTCATTCCAAAAGGAACTCAAGGGAGCAAGGGCTAATGCAAGGCAAGAAAAGAGAGGAGCAGCCGTCGCGGCATCGTCTCGGTTCAGGCAAGCGGTGTTCTTCACCCTTGCCAATCTTCTTTCTTGTCTTTGATTGTGCAAAATAGCTATTTTTTCTCTTTCAATTTTCCTAGCTTGTTCTTCTTTTTTTGTGTTCCCCCTCCCTAGCCTTATGATGCTTTTGAATTTCCCTATGCTCCATGATTGTTTAGGATGATTCATGTAGTTTATCTTGTTCATGTGATTCATGTAGCTAAGTTGATTCATGTTCATGTAGCCGTTCTAATTTATGTGCTTCTTTCTTGTTCATATCAAAAGCATGTAATTCTTTCTTGGTATGTAATTAAGTTAATCAAACTCTATCAAGTTTGACATAACTTTGGCCATTTGTAGTCATGTGTGAGGATGAAGGAAGGGAATGTGTGTACTTGGGTTATGGTGAGATTTGCTTGTGGTGTTAAGGTTAGGTTCGTTTATGGTGAGTTTTGCGAGGCGAATGGTGAATCATGGCTGAAGCGTTTGTGTGCGGATTCGGTAAGGGGTGGTGTGGTTTACGCCTTTGTGGCCACCAGGTTTGGATTTGTGGTGTAGAGCATCATTTTGGCTCCGATTTGGGCTAGCTTTTATTGGTGCGTTCCACTTTAGGGCTGCCACCAAAAGACCCTTGATGCATCGCATTTAACCACTGCTTATGTTTCACTCGTATAGTTGTTTCTTGTACTAAGGATGATGGAATGGGCATGTGTTTTGCCTTTT
Organism: Platanthera guangdongensis; assembly: GCA_039583875.1. NCBI lineage: Eukaryota > Viridiplantae > Streptophyta > Magnoliopsida > Asparagales > Orchidaceae > Platanthera > Platanthera guangdongensis. Next base: position 197,789,304 of record CM077150.1, on the reverse strand, counting down.
GCTCCTGCGGGTTGAGCATGACTTGATGAAACGTGTACGCACTTGGTGCGTTTAGCATGTGTTTTGGTGCGTTTTCCACTTGTTTTATTCACTCTTTTTACTTACATGAAACATTGCTACGGGGTCGGTAAGCCCCTTCGTCATATTTTTTGAACTTCCTACTATATTGTGTAGCTTTGATGATTGCTGAGGTGTTCTTTCTTGAATGCCTCAGGTGCAGGTTGTAGCCGGTTGAGCGGCTAGTGCTTGGATCGAGTTTCTTGGGAGCTAGCCGAGCTTACTGAGCGAGGTGGTTCTTTTCTTTGTTGTACAGACATACATGTGCCCCAATGGGTTCGTGTCAGCTTGTTAGCGCCCATTGGTGGCTTACTTTACTTGTGATATATGAATAATAGACTGCTAATGTGACTCATTTGGATGAGATGATGTCTTCTTGCTCTTGGGAAGAATTTATGGTAGGTTGCATTAGGTATTTTTAAGCTAAACAAACCTATTATTGTATCCATGCATAACATGTTTTGGTTATCAAACACGTATTTTCCAAATGACGTAAACAAAGATAATTTCTTATAGTAGTATCACTATAGACTGCATATAAGAGATCATCATAAATAAACAAAGTATTTCCGCCGCGTACAAATACAGTTTTTGATACCTAAGGCCGAGGGATACGACCATTAAATCCAAAGGTTTTCTTGCATTTAACTGTTGAATTTCAACTCATAAAGTAAGCGTCAAGGGTTGCCTGAGCGTGTGTAGTTATCCACTGCACGACGTGGCATCATAACCCGTAGTTCCTTTTGCTCTGATACGAGGTACTCGTTGAGGAAATGCGGGTTGTGACAGTTGGTATCAGAGCGAGGTTTGCTTGACAATTGGTCCGGCAAACTTTCTTTTTTGGTTGTAAGCATCATATCATACACACACCGAGGTGCCATCAGTATGTCTTGGCCGACGCACGCACACTACACTCATGGCATGACAAGAAGTATACGGGGCATATTATGTAGTATGGGATGCATAATATGTGGTTGTATATGGATCCACCATAGGGGCAACATGTGCGGGTTATGTAGTATGGGATGCATAACCTTACCACATGGATGCAACTAGCACATTTTCTTTTCTTCGTTGCATGCAATGCTATGTAGTATGGGATGCATAGCATTGTGATGCGTACGACCGCTCATGGCATGCATTAAGGCCTTTTCTAGATTACATCGCACAGCACGCATAACATAACATTGCATGAGCACAACGTGTCAAGCTAAAGATGTACATGATGACACCTGTACACTCATGGTTTTGGGTCAAAGAAAGTCATGCATTCATCGGTTAGGCACAAGTTAGTGGGATGATGGTGAGTCATCTTTAGGTTAGGCATACCATTATTCTCAAACTCCCAGAGCAAGTTAGCAGTTGGTATTCATATTTATATATGTATGGTCTGTACATAGCCGTTGTGTGTTTTGTTGGGTTTGAGTTTGACAAGAGTGAACGTGTGTATAGGATGTCGAAGCATCCAGTGACAAGGCAAACTCCCCAATCCGAGGTCGAGTCTTCGGGCGCGCAGAATAATGCCCTGATGGATAGTCTACGCCAAAGTAATGAAGCTTTGACGAGGCAGGTGCAGGAGGTGCAGTCCCAGCTCCAAGCATGTCATCAGCGATGTCTGGGCTGGCACCAAGAGGGCAAGAGACTGTCCGAGGCCCCACCATTTCTACTCCTTCCGTGGCAGTGATACCCCCAGTTGTGGTTCCCCCTGCGATGACTTTTATCTCGCATTTTCAGCGACTTGGACCACCGACTTATGATGGAAAAGCGGACTTTGTGATCATGGATGATTGGGTGATCACGTTGGAAGAGATGTTTGTTTATTCTGGCGTTACCGAGGACCAGAAGATGATGCTTGACGCCTATCAACTAAAAGGGTTGGCGAAGGGTTGGTGGTTGCGAGAAAAGGAGAGCCTAGGGGCGGGATGTTCGTGGGAAGCCTTTAAAGAAATGTTACGGCGCCAGTTTCTACCGTCAGTTGAAAGAGACCTCCTGATGAATGACTTCTTGTACCTGAAGCAGAGGAAACTCACAGTTAGTGAGTATGAAATTGAGTTTAGCAAGTTAAGTCGGTTCGCTCCGAGCTTGGTGACTACGGAAGCTGACCGAGTAAAGAGATTTCTTGGCGGACTCCGCAGCGACGTGCAGCAGTTCGCAAGTGCTTATGGAGCGACGAGTTACACTACTGTGGTTGAGGCTGCGTTGAAGGTTGAAGCTATCGAAAATTCAAACCAAAGAGGACAACTGATGAGGAAGGATAAGAGGAAGCTGATGGGAGGGAAAAGCTCCCACGAATCAGACGAAAGGAAGAAGAACAAGGAGACGTGTAGTTTCTGTGTCCGGTCAGACCACCCATTTGAGAAATGTTTCAAGCGGTTGGGGATGCAAAAGAAGGAGCAGGTGCATGCCATTCAGGGTGCGCCAACCAGAGACTTGGAGTGTACAGCTTGTGGGGGAAGAGGTCATGATATGAGCCGCTGCTGGGTCAAGGACAAGGTGTGCTTCCAGTGTGGCAAACAGGGACATCTGAAGGCAAGGTGCCCACAAAACCAGCCCGTGCTACAGCCAATGCCACTCCAGGCTTTGCCTCCGCCTCCGAGTTTGGACAAAGGAAAAGGGAAGTTAAATGTGATTTCCTCAGAGGAAGCTCAGATGTCACCTCAGGTTATCTCAGGTTCGATTCATTCCTCTGGTTCACGTTTTGTTTATGCCTCTTACGAGTAGTTCTTAGCTACATATGTACCCTTATAGGACACTTTAAGTTAAAGAACCGTTGGGCGCGTGTTCTCTTTGATTCTGGCACGACCCATTCATTTTTGGCTCGAACCTTTCTGGATCGGTATCATTTGACACCAGATCGAGTGGGGAATGCCTTTTTGGTGAAGTTCCCTTCCGGTGCTTCTGTGGTGGTAGACTGGGGTCTTCTTAATTGTCCCATTTTGTTGGGCGATTTCTTAGCAAAGGCTGATTTCAAGGTGATCGATTTGGAGGATTTTGACGTCATTCTGGGCATGGACTGGTTATCCCGCTATGACGCCGTCATCCAGTGCAAAGGGAAGCGCTTGGATTTTATCAAGGACAATGGTCAGCCGGGAAGTGTTTATGGTGATTCATGCCAAGATACTCCAGGGATTTCGGCGGTATGTGTTCGGATGTTGTTTGTTTCCAACTGTTTTGCTTGTCTAGTCTCAGTTGTGGGGATTAGTGCTGTTTTGCCGCATTTGGAGGAGATTCTTGTTGTGCGTGACTTTCCAGATGTTTTTGCTACTGATCTTCCTGGTATTCCCCCTGATCGTGATGTCGAGTTCGTTATTGATTTGGAACCGGGTATGCGGCCTATTGCGAAAGCGCCGTACAGAATGGCCCCGCGTGAGCTATCACAGTTGCGTATCCAGCTGGATGACTTATTGGCAAAAGGGTTTATCAGTCCGAGTTCATCACCTTGGGGTGCACCGGTGTTATTTGTGAAGAAGAAAGATGGGTCGATGCGGCTTTGCATCGATTACCGGGAGTTGAACAAGGTGACGATTAAAAACAAGTACCCACTGCCAAGAATTGATGATTTGTTTGATCAACTGCGTGACAGTTCAGTATTTTCGAAGATTGATCTCCGCTCGGGCTATCATCAGCTCAAGGTCCGGGAGTCTGATATTCCGCAGACTGCATTTCGATCAAGACATGGTCATTTTGAATTTCTGGTGATGTCGTTTGGTTTGACCAACGCACCATCAGCCTTCATGGATATGATGAACAGGGTGTTCAAGGACTACTTGGATAAGTTTGTGGTGGTTTTTATTGATGACATTCTTGTCTACTCCCGCAGTGCTGAGGAGCATGAACATCATCTGCGATTGGTATTGGCCACTTTGCGAGATCAACGGTTATTCGCCAAGCTAAGCAAATGCGAGTTTTGGTTGCCTCAAGTTGCCTTTCTGGGTCATGTCATTAATCACCATGGCATTTCAATGGATCCCGAAAAGATTGCTGCAGTCATGGAGTGGAGAAGACCGGAGACACCCAAGGAGATTCGAAGCTTCTTGGGATTGGCCGGCTATTATCGCAGATTTGTCGAAGGTTTTGCTATGTTGGTTGCACCTTTGACTCGCTTAACCCAGAATAATGTGGCGTTTGAGTGGAATGACAAGTGTGAGGCGTCCTTCCTGGAACTCAAGAACAGATTATGTACCGCTCCTGTGTTGATCTTGCCGACAGAAGGGATAGATTATGACGTTTTTGTGGATGCGTCGCACGTTGGACTTGGATGTGTTTTAATGCAAGACAAAAAGGTGATTGCGTATGGGTCTCGGCAGTTGAAAAGTCATGAAAAGAACTACCCAACGCATGATTTGGAGTTCGCAGCGGTGATATTTGCGTTGAAGTTGTGGAGACACTTACTTTATGGTGCACAATGTAAAATCTTTACGGATCATAAAAGTTTAAAGTACATCTTCACGCAAAAGGAACTGAATCTGTGCCAACGGCGATGGCTTGAATATGTCGCTGATTATGATGTGGACATTCAGTATCATCCGGGGAAAGCGAATGTTGTGGCCGATGCTTTGAGTCGGAAGACGGGGAAATTATTTCATCTTTCAGTCGACCGTCTTGTGGAGGAATTTCTATTGATGGATATTTCCGTGGGCAAATATGACCCGCAAAGTCATTCGATGGTAGAAGAACCTTCATGGCTGGTGCTTGCAAGACAACATCAAAAGGATGATCCTGATCTTTTACATTTATTTCTTCGAACAGAAAAGCGTGAATTACCGGATTTTTTTATTGATGAGGGGGGCACGTTAAAGTGTCGTGGTCGATTTTGTATTCCCGCAGTTGGAGACATTCGCGAGATGGTGTGTCGGGAAGCACATGGCTCAAGTATGGCCTACCATCCAGGCTCAACAAAAATGTACCGTGATTTGAAACAAATTGTCTGGTGGTATGGAATGAAAAGAGATATAGCGCAATTTGTATCTGAATGTCATACCTGCAAGCGGGTAAATGCTGATCATGGGAGGCCTGGTGGCAAGTTGACACCATTGGAGATTCCAACATGGAAGTGGGAAAGCATCTCAATGGATTGTATTACAGGCCTACCAAAATCTCCACGAGGACATGACTCCGTGTGGGTGATCGTGGATAGATTGACCAAGTGTGCTCATTTCATACCATTTAAGGTCAACTACCCGATGAAGACAATAGCGGAGCTCTATTTGAACGAGATCATCCGACTGCATGCTGTGCCAGTCAATATCATATCAGACAGGGATTCCCGATTTACTTCTCGTTTTTGGAAGTGTCTACAAGAGGGTTTGGGGACGGATTTGCGGTATTCCACTGCTTACCACCCTCAGACGAATGGCCAAACGGAACGAGTAAATCAAATTGTGGAAGATATGATTCGATGCTACATTCTTGAGTATGGCGGAGCATGGTATGAATGTTTGCGGCTTATGGAATTCGCATATAATAACAGCTATCAAGAAAGCTTGCAAATGGCTCCGTTCGAAGCTTTATATGGGCGTCGATGTCGGACTCCCCTCTTTTGGGCTGAGGTTGGCGAGCGGCCTTTGTTGGGCCCAGAGGCGCTCGAGGACATGGAAGTTGCCGTACGACTTATTCGGGAGAAGCTCCGAATCGCCCAAGAGCGATATGAAAAGTACGCCAACCGACGAAGGTCGGAATTAGAGTTTGCGGTGGGGGATTCCGTTTTCTTGACAGTCTCCCCAATGGTTGGAATTAAAAGGTTTGGCAAAGAGCGCAAATTAGACCCAAGATTTGTGGGTCCCTTCAAGATTCTTGCGCGAGTTGGTGCATCCGCTTACAAAGTAGAATTACCCGTGAACTTTCCTGGTGTTCACGACGTGTTTCATGTTAGCCAACTTCGCAAATGTGTGCGAAATGATCAGCGAGTTTTGGATTTTGCGCCGCAATTGGCGCCAAACCTTTCTTATGTGGAGATGCCCATCCGGATATTGGACTCCCAAGATCGCGTGTTGCGGAAAAAGAAGATTCCTATGGTCAAGGTGCTATGGAAACATCAGAATGTGGAAAGCGCGACGTGGGAGGTCGAGTCAACGACGAGGGCGGCTCACCCTCATTTGTTCCCGTAAATAAGCTGGTATGTTAATTGGTGTTTTGTTGCATTGCTGTTTTTGGTTTGTTACATTATTTGATTGAGATCAAAATGATTGAAAAGTTTCGAGGCGAAACTTTTTGTTAGGGGGAGTGATTGTAACACCCCGGATTTGTTTGAGTGCGTACGCTTGATGGGAATTACGTTGGCTTTGACCGTTGTTCGAGCATGGTTTTTCCCGCGAGCTTGCGAGTGGCTGTTTTGGTAGCCGAGTTGCACGATTCCCCAGCAAACCGGAGTCCAAATTGGGGACTCGGTGAGGCCTCTTAGGGAATGTTTGCACTTTTTCGCGCCCAGGTAATGTTGCTCAAAACGGGTTGCTACAAAAAAAGGTAAAAAGTTCTTAAGGCAAAAATGGTCTAGGACGACACAGAAACATTTTTCAAAACAGGGAAAAATAGTCCTTTTTGTGCGTGACACGCCCCCCGACACGGGCGTGTCGGGGCGTGACCCAGGGCGTGACCTGGGCGTGACCTCCTTGACTCGACGAATGTTTCTTGTGTCGAGTTGAGCTCGACGAATGGGGTACACGCCCCATGACACGGGCGTGTCATGGGTCGTGTCCCGCTGTGTCGAGTGTCGAGTGTCGAGTGTCGAGTGTCGGGTGTCGAGAGAGGGGACACAGCCTGTGACACGGGCGTGTCACAGGGCGTGTCAAGCTGTGTCGAGTGTCGACACTTTTGGTCGACGAGGTGTCGAGACACGGGCTACACGCCCTAGGTCACGGGCGTGACCGACCCGTCACGGGCGTGTACCCGGCCGTGTACCGTGTGGATAAACTTGGATTTGCCGACTTTCTGCGCCGCTTAAGGTACACGCCCTGCGTCACGGGCGTGACACAGGGCGTGACAGGGCCGAAAAATCGACTTTTTCCAGTTTTTTGTGCCGTTCATTTCCTTGGTTCTGCATCTAACGGTCCAGCTCTGTTCTGGAGGAAATAAGGCCGAAACAGAGTTTCTCCTCCTCATTTCACCTTCTTCTTCATCTTCTTCCTCATTCCAAAAGGAACTCAAGGGAGCAAGGGCTAAAGCAGGGCAAGAAAAGAGAGGAGCAGCCGTCGCGGCATCGTCTCGGTTCAGGCAAGCGGTGTTCTTCACCCTTGCCAATCTTCTTTCTTGTCTTTGATTGTGCAAAATAGCTAGTTTTTCTCTTTCAATTTTCCTAGCATGTTCTTCTTGTTTTGTGTTCTCCCTCCCTAGCCTTATGATGCTTTTGAATTTCCCTATGCTCCATGATTGTTTAGGATGATTCATGTAGTTTATCTTGTTCATGTGATTCATGTAGCGAAGTTGATTCATGTTCATGTAGCCGTTCTAATTTATGTGCTTCTTTCTTGTTCATATCAAAAGCATGTAATTCTTTCTTGGTATGTAATTAAGTTAATCAAACTCTATCAAGTTCGACATAACTTTGGCCATTTGTAGTCATGTGTGAGGATGAAGGAAGGGAATGTGTGTACTTGGGTTATGGTGAGATTTGCTTGTGGTGTTAAGGTTAGGTTCATTTATGGTGAGTTTTGCGAGGCGAATGGTGAATCCATGGCTGAAGCGTTTGTGTGCGGATTCGGTAAGGGGTGGTGTGGTTTACGCCTTTGTGGCCACCGGGTTTGGATTTGTGCTGTAGAGCACCATTTTGGCTCCGATTTGGGCTAGCTTTTATTGGTGCGTTCCACTTTAGGGCTGCCACCAAAAGACCCTTGCTGCATCGCATTTAACCACTGCTTATGTTTCACTCGTATAGTTGTTTCTTGTACTAAGGATGATGGAATGGGCATGTGTTTTGCCTTTTGCTCCTGCGGGTTGAGCAAGACTTGATGAAACGTGTACGCACTTGGTGCGTTTGGCATGTGTTTTGGTGCGTTTTCCACTTGTTTTGTTCACTCTTTTTACTTACATGAAACATTGCTACGGGGTCGGTAAGCCCCTTCGTCATATTTTTTGAACTTCCTACTATATTTTGTAGCTTTGATGATTGCTGAGGTGTTCTTTCTTGAATGCCTCAGGTGCAGGTTGTAGCCGGTTGAGCGGCTAGTGCTTGGATCGAGTTTCTTGGGAGCTAGCCGAGCTTACTGAGAGAGGTGGTTCTTTTCTTTGTTGTACAGACATACATGTGCCCCAATGGGTTCGTGTCAGCTTGTTGGCGCCCATTAGTGGCTTACTTTACTTGTGACATATGAATAATAGACTGCTAATGTGACTCATTTGGATGAGATGATGTCTTCTTGCTCTTGGGAAGAATTTATGGTAGGTTGCATTAGGTATTTTTAAGCTAAACAAACCTATTATTGTATCAATGCATAACATGTTTTGGTTACCAAACACGTATTTTCCAAATGACGTAAACAAAGATAATTTCTTATAGTAGTATCACTATAGACTGCATATAGGAGATCGTCATAAATAAACAAAGTATTTCCGCCGCGTACAAATACAGTTTTTGATGCCTAAGGACGAGGGATACGGCCATTAAATCCAAAGGTTTTCTTGCATTTAACTGTTGAATTTCAACTCATAAAGTAAGCGTCAAGGGTTACCTGAGCGTGTGCAGTTATCCCCTGCACGACGTGGCATCATAACCCGTAGTTCCTCTTGCTCTGATACGAGGTACTCGTTGAGGAAATGCGGGTTGTGACACAGGGTCCCACCACCATTCTTAGGTCTCAAACCCAACGGTAAACTTTGAGCATTCGTGCACCACGGCCCACGGCCGGAGATTTTAGTCTTGATGGCGAAAAGCCCAAGACTCTCATTATGTGATCCTAACGAAGCCAATAACTTAGGCACTCAAGTTAGACAACCATAACACGGATACAGTTCAGCCCTTGTCCATTGCTCAAATCGCCAGTTCAATGTCTAGACAGACGCGGGTCGGCTTCCCCTTGTTCATTTAGTACACTGGCCTTTAAGAGCGCTTAGCTTATAATAGCCACAACTTCCTCAAAGGACTGGCTTCACAATCACAAGTTAGCTAAGAGTTTTCGTCATTGACAACCACTATTGCCTGGCATTAGCGACAGAACACCTTTATGTACCCAGCCCAAATAATATTTGGACCAACTATCCAGAAAACCCTGCAGCCACCTGCAGTGCCAGAAACACAGGACTTTCATAGCATACAGCACATGCACTTCGAGGATATTTTCTAGGAATTCCACTCCATTACTTCATGTTACTCCACATCACAGGCACAACCCACCGACTCCACAAAATACTCGTTTATACGCGGAGTCTTCTCCGGTGCACAAAATAAAACATCACCAATACAGAACAACCTGTCTAGATGGGCTTCACACAGTATGCATATTCCGTTCTACACATTTCCGGATCTATATGCAAGACTTCTTGGGGATTTCAAGAATCAACCCAACGGAAATCCCTCAACATTCCACCTTTTGGTTGGGGAAATCCATGCAAATGCCAAATTAAGGACTTCACATGTCCAAGGAGGAAGATCGTTACCCTTGGAGTTTTCTTTGGAGCCATGACAAAGCTTTTCTACGTGGATGGAAATGATCGCCTTACTTTTCCCTTCGCGATTCTAGCTTCGGCTCTTGATTCCAGCCACAAGATCTTCTCCAGTAACTCAACAAGTCCCACCCAAACCCTAGTACCAGTCGATAGTTCTCTGCTCCAGAAATCGGTAAGCAAGGAAGAGAATGAGAGAAAAGGAAATAATGATTTCCTGATTCCCATTCCTATACAGATAAGGCCTCGGGTTTTACCCCAGCCACACGATTTCTTCACATCAAAACAAAGCAACGGCTCGGGTTTGAGTTAACAAAGTCAACCACCGCTCAATGGCCACACACCAGCCACCTGACACGAGTCGCTACTTCAGTGACATCTTACTTAGATAATTCGTCGAACGGAGTCAAGTTCGTCGAACGCAAATCATCGAACATGAGAGAATTCGTCGAACGGAGTCTGAGTTCGTCGAATGGGCCATAAAACATAACAGCCATTTTTGTCGAGCTCAGCTCAACGTTTTGTCGAGCTCAACTCAACGCTTTTCGTCGAGCTCAGATCGACGCTTTTCGTCGAGCTCAGCTCGACGCTTTTCATTGAGCTCAGCTCGACGCTTTTCGTCAAGCTCTGCTCGACGATTTTCTTCGAGCTCTGCTCGACGCTTTTCATCGAGCTCTGCTCAATGATTTCTGCCGAGCTAAGGTTGACTTTTAGCCTGTTACGACCAACTACTTTTTGTGGTGTTACACAAGGCCTCGCCACAGGAACAGGACATCGAAGGATTTTGTCCCAAAGAACTCCACAAGAGAGCTCTCTCGCGCCCCAAGGACAGGAGGCTTATAGGTAGACTCGTTGTACAAAATGGGCGCGAGAGGTACGTTGCCAAAAGGACCGGAGACGAAGACAAACCTCTGCGCCTAGTGGTGATGTTTGTTGGCGAGACACTCTATCTTCACCAACTACCTTGACAGAAAACTGATCCTCCTTTGGCCCTGAAGTTGAACAGCTTTTGAAATACAGGCAGGCTAAATTCGATCCTTTCCGCCCGCATATAGCAGGCAAAAGCCACCAGGATGGCGACAATGTTGGGGTTGAGCTGGGTCGGCACCACCTTGTAATAGCGCAAGGACTGGCACACTTCCATCCAGAAAGGTAGGTGGAACCCTACCTCAAAGTGCTCCAAGGGGATGGCGAGCTCCCCTTCTGGCGCGAGGTTTACCCTGTCATCGTTCCCAGGGTTTCGCGCGACGAACCCTAGCGGGATGTAGTTCTCAATTATTGTGAGGAATTCTGCCTGCGTGAGCCAGCTAGGGGGAAGTTATGATCCAAGAAAGTTTGCGCGCACCTTGAGCGACCTTCAGTCTCGCTAGGCATGGTGAGGAAGGGAGAGAGAAAGAAGGGGCTGACAGGCGAGAAGATCTAAGTTGCAGAGGACACGCGAGCAGGGTACGAGGGAAGACGAAGGCGCGGAATCAGGAAGGAGTAAATGTGGTGGGTGGAGTTACCTATTTATAGAAAGAGAAGTAATAATTAGGGAAATCTTATAGGGCAGCGTTTGGTAGATTTTGACAGTTGTCTCTTCGAATTCCACCTCGCCTCGTCGACGTCTCTCGCACCTGTAGATAATGAAGAGTCTTCGGGATGGATCCCGGGTAAGAGCAAGGCGGCATATATATAGCGGAAAAAGGTGCGAGAATCAAGAACTCGGCAAATAGATAAAATAGAACACATAGAAAGGTGTCAAGGGGGTCTCGTCGGGCGAGAATCCTATAATAATAACAATAAAAGTTAAAAAAACATTTAAAAGTTCAACACAAATGTCTTGGGGGTACAACAGGTGAATGGCAGGTTGAGAGGTTGGGGTTGGCAATGCGAGATCTTTTGCGTATCAATACTGCTCCCAGCGCCATCGGCCACGACCTCGCCTTCCCGATCTCGGCGGCACCCGCGGGTAGTGGTAGGCGGTGAGGGCGGTGATCCCCTGGTTGGACAAGCGCAATTGATCTCGTACTTACGCAATGTGCCGTCCGGGGGAGGTCTCCTCACACTCCACCTAGCGCTCCTGCTCGCCGAGAAGATGGGTATATTCCCTCTCAATCACTGACATCCGCCTTTCTACCGACTTCTCAAGGTTCATCAATGCCAGCGAGTCGGCTTGGCGCATCGCAACAAGCTTCGTTAAGATTTTGTTATTCGTCATAGCCGGGTTCTACTGTTCCCCTCTACATTAAGGTACTCCTCCATATCACTGGGATAGGGCAGGGGCGAGATCGCCTCCCCCTCTTCATTCACTTCCTCCACTTCATCCACTTCCGCCTCTGTAACTGCCGGATCCAGAAGGGAAAATTGGGTCAAAATCAAATTAGGGCGAAGAGGTTAGACAAGGATCCGCTTACCTATAACAGGGGATGGGCTATCGGCGGTAGATTGGAAAGAAGGGCCAAGATGTCCTTATGCACCCTTCGCGCCTTTCCCAAAGAGCAGATGAATCGGCTTACCCCATCTCAGACAGTGCCTTGCATGCTCCAGAGTGTTGCTCATGGCCAACTGGAGGGCGGTGATACCTTCTTCTGTCAACTGCCGAGACCCTGGCGCAGGAGCGTCTAGTGCGGTTGTAACCCTCCCAGGCGAGAGGGGGTGGTCAGATACATCATTAGCGGGAGCATTGGGCCCTGGAACTTGGGGGATCTGTCATGTGAGCCTGGGGGTTTCGATGGCGGGAGCAGTAAGGAAATGAGTTAGTGGGAGAAAAGCGAGCCACGCATGATAAATTAACAAGAAAAGTTACCGGGATGGATCTGGGTAGTCGGGGGGATGGCCTCCGAAACCAGCCGTGGGTTCACGTCCAGGGGATGGATCGGCTTAGTGTTTGTTGGAGGGTTCTTGGTGGCAGCTTCTGGGGCCTAGGCATGCCCTAGCTGAAGTTATCTTCTCGATTCAAGCCGAGCCAGAATCTAAAGATCAATTCGCTTGATCAAAGAAGAAGGAAGAGTTGAAATCTGCTCAGTCTAGATCGGGAGATATTCCTGAAGAAGAAGAAGCAGATTTATCTGCTAGTTAATTCCAGAATAATCCGGGCATCATTTCAAGATCGATGTATCATCTTGTTACTGTGAAGACGAAGTTAGGGCTGACATCTGCTTGGTCCAGGTAGACAGGCACAGAGAGTTTTCTCTGGTGTCTGTAATTCATTGTCTTGAATATTTCTGTGTAAGATTCTTTTTGAATCTGAGTGGTAAGGCTAATACCTGAGTTGTAAACCTATGTTATAAAGGCTGAGATAGGGCAGGAGTTGCCTGAGTTGTAGGTGTGTGGATTCACACTGAGGTACAACAGGAGTTGTCTGAGTTGTAGGAGTGTGGTGTCACTCTGAGATAGAGTTCTTGGGAAGAGCTTGATTTGTAGGATCTTGGTAATCTGAGTGGTAAGGCTTGCGCCTTAGTTGTAGGAGCTAGTTGGGCTCTGAGCTGTAAGTTCTGAGGATCTGAGAAAGATAGAAGGAAGTTTGGCCAAATCTAGTATACTGCTAGATAGGCGAAGTGGGAAAAGTGGATGTATCCATCAATTAGGGAATCACTATAAATCTCTGTATACTATGCTGGTATTGATTCTGATAAGATTGTTGTGCTGTGATTTTAATTGATAAGTTGCCTAAGTTTTTATATTGGACCTATTCACCCCCCCCCCCCCCCCAAGGTGATTAGTTGTTCTTGAAATCAAGACATTTAAGTGGTATCAGAGGGAGGTTGCTCAAGATAGACTTAACAGTCTGAGTTGATCTCTAGGGGCAGCTATCAGAAGGCCAAAGTGGGTTCAAGTGAGAATCATAAAGAACTTGGATCCATGAAACTTTCTCTTTGCAGGAAGGAGACCTTTGGCATCTGGAAGGAAAGGGTCAGACTTTTCATGGAAGCATCTGATCTTAGGATATACATCACAGTACAGAAAGGACCCTTCATCCCAATAAAGACATCAGTCCTTGATGCAAATCTGAAGACTCCAAAGCAGTATTCTTAGATGACTAAAGATGAAATCATCTTAGCTACATTGGATAAGAGGGCACAAAACATTATTGTTAGTGTCATAGATGACTCAATCTTCCAAAACCTAGTCCACTACAAGACATCTAAGTAGATGTGGGACACACTAGTTGTCTACATGGAGGGGACTGAAAAAGTGAAGGAGGATAGGAAGTTCATGCTCAATCAAGAGTTTGAAAGCTTCAGGCAGGATAAGTCAGATGGCATTGTTGAGTGCTATGAGAAGTTTTTCAGAATTGTGAATGAGCTGATGACATATGGCAGAGTATTTAGCACTTATGAATTAAATGACAAGTTCCTCGAGTCTTTAACTAAAGACTGGGACACAAAAATCTGTGTCATCAGAGAAGTGGCTAGACTAGCAGACACTCCACCACCAACCCTATTTGGAAAGTTGTTGTCTTATGAAATGCATCTGACTGCTAGAAAGGAGGAGGAGAAAATCAGCATGCCTACAGTCAAAGACAAGTCAGTGGCCTGCAAAGCTGAAGCCACAAGGAAGAGTAAGAGAAAGATTCCTTCTCCACCAAGGAGAGTTGCTGATTCTGAGTCAGAAAGCTCAGAAACCAACACATCAGACTGCCACATTTCTAATGAAGATTTTGCTGCCTTATCTAGGCAATTTTAGAAATTTATGAAGAAGAAGCACTGGAGAAGCAGGTCATTCTCTTCTTCCTATCTCAAGGAAGATTACTACAAGGGCAAGAAGAAATCCTATAAAGAGGATAGGTATGGCTCTAAACAAAGTATAACATACTTCTTCTAAAGTGGTGTGTTATTATTGCAGCAAGCCAGGATATGTCATAGCCTATTACTTTGTCAAAAGAAAGGATGTTGGTGGAAAGAAGGAACATAAGCAGAAAGGAAAGAAGGAGAAGTCCTTTATTGCCAAGAAGCAAAAGAGCTGGACTGACTCCTCATCATCAGAGTCAGAAGAAGTACATGATGCTGAAGCCAACATTGGGCTATTTACTGCTGAAGAAGAATCTGTAGAAGCATACTTCTTAGAGATGCTGGCTGCAATCACTGGAGAAGCTGATGATGCTGCCAGATCTAAAGAAGGAGAAGAAGTCTGCCTTTACCTTGGGCTGATGGCTTTGACTGAGGAAGGACCCAGCCAGGAGCAGTCTGGCCCTAGTAAGGTACATTCTACAGCTTCTGTGTCAGATTATGTAACTAGTCCAGAATTAGAAGTATCTGCATCAAGAGATGAAGTAGTTTTGAATCTGAAGGAGATGTCAATCAATTGATTGATGATTATGGTGAACTCCTGCAAGAACTGAAGAGAAGCAGGCTCCTAGCCAAAAAATAGGCTGAGGAGATTGCCTCTTTGAAGCTGGTTGTTTCAAACTCAGCAAACATTTTGAACCTGAAGTTAAAATAAGTCAGCAAGCTGAAAAACATCACTCCAGTTGATTACTTCTCCTCCCAAAAGGTTAAGAAGGGGTTAGGCTTCAAAGGGAGAATTATTCCAAAAGGAAGGGCAAAGCTCCAGCGCAGCCACTAGCCTCCAAGCCTCCAATTCCTTTCAGGAAAGTAGTGTTACCATCTAACAGGTATGACCATGAGAGCATTTATGGTCACTGAGAGTATGATGTTAGGAATGGCAATGGTGCTAGTTCCTACAAGGCAGCCCATGAAGAAATCCAAATGGATCATCCTAGACCATTTTTGTTTGGTGTACCAGACCCAACACTCAAAAATAAGACTACAGCCCATTCTCATAGTCTGCCAGTCCACAATCAGACTAAAGGAAAGTCTGTCAACACCAGACTTGGGTATATCTGAAGCTATCAGGAGCTTGCACTCTGAAAAGAAGGCAGCTACTGATAGGGTCCAAGATATCACCAGTACCTTCGCTGCCAAACAAATCCCAAATCAGGTTGCGGATGGAAGACTTAAGAAAAAGGCTGTTGTACCTGATAGAATGAGAGTTGCTAACTGCTATGCTGTAAAGCCAACCCTTAAAAGAAGGTACAACATTTATGAGTGGTAGTGTTGTGGCAAAGTGGGTCACTATGCTATTGATTGTTGGCACAATAAGAATGTCCAGAGAGATAATGCTAGCTTACCTATCAGAAGAGTTGCAGGTAGGCATGTTCAATTTCAGTCTAACCTGCACCTAGGACCTAATAAGAATTGTGGTCCTAAGGAAAGATGATTTATTTGTTGCAGGTGAGTCCAAGTGGCCATACCCCTATATGGTACTTGGACAGTGGATGTTCCAGGCACATGACTGGAACAAGGAACATGCTGAAGGAGTACACTACAGTTAAAAATGGACCCAAAGTCATCTTCGGTGGTTCGGAAAGAGGAGTTACCAAAGGGTTTGGTAAGATATCTAATGGCATAATCACTATCACACAAGTAGCTTATGTGAAAGGTTTGCAACATAACCTGATAAGCATAAGCCAACTATGTGATCTCAGCTATGACATTTCTTTCCTCAAGGATGAGTGCGAAATTAGGAGGTCAAGTGACTAAGGTGTCATCTTGACAGACACTAGGAGAGGAAATATCTATTGTCTCAATTTTATTTGTGAGAGTAATGACTCTCTTATATGCCTAGTTGCAGATGAGAAATGTTCACATTGTATCCAATGACACAAGAGATTAGCTCATCTGAATTACAAGACCATAGGCAAACTCTTTAGTGAAGAGTTAGTGAGGAATGGTCCTAAGGCAAAGTGCATCAAGGAGGGTATCTGCTCAGCATGCCAAAAGGGCATGCAGACCAGGACCTCCTTCCAGAGCCTTGATACCAAAAACTCAGTGATGTGTTTATACCTCCTGCATATGGATCTATTTGGTCGTATGCTAGTTCATAGTCTAGGTAAGAAAGTCTACAGCCTTGTGGTTGTTGATGACTTTTCCAGATTTTCCTGAGTGTTCTTTCTAAGGAAGAAATTTGAAACCACTGATGTCTTCCAGACATTTGTTAGGCAAATTCAGAATAAACTTAACAGTACTGTGGTCAAAATCAGAAGTGACCATGGTACTGAGTTTCAGTCTGAATGCATGACAAGATTCTGTGAAGGGATTGGCATTCATCAAGAGTTCTCCTCCCTTAGAACACCCCAGCAAAATGGGATTATTGAAAGGAAAAAAACAGAACTCTCATAGAGGCTGGTAGAACATTGTTAAGTGACACATTTCTCTCAGAATATTTCTGGACTGAGGCAGTAAACACTGCATGTTATGTCCTTAATAGGGCTTCCATCACCAAAAGCCACAAGAAGACTCCCTATGAGATTCTGAAAGGCAGAAAACCAAACTTATCCTACTTCAGGATTTTTGGTAGCAAGTGCTATGTTCTAAACAATGGTATATCCTATATGACTAATTTTGCTGTCAAGTCCCAAGAAGGGATATTTGTTGGCTATAGCAATAATAGTAAGACATGTAGGATCTATAACTTGACTACTCAAGTTGTAGAAGAATCAGTACATGTTGTCTTTGATGAGTCAAACCTAATTAACTATGAGCTACCAAGCACCTCTTCTAGTTCTACAGGTTTAAAGGATGTGATGGACAAGCTTACTATCAGGGAAATGGATCCAGTAGGACAAGATAAGGAAGAAGATGGGTATTATCTAGGGGGAGCTCAAGACTCACAAGCTGAGGATGAAGAACAGTCAGCTGAAGACAATGCAGTATAACCAGCTAAAGATAATGAAGTTCAGCCAGCTGAGAACAATGCAGAATAGCAAGCTGAAGCAAGATTGTCACCAGTTGAGAGACATCTGAGGGACCATCCAACATACCAAATCATTGGTGATGCAAGACATGGTGTCCAGACAAGGTGCAAGAGCATCAACACAGATCTATGTTCAAGCTTCCTTTTACAAATAGAGACCAAGAAGCTTGAAGATACTATCAAAGACTCTTACTGGATTAGAGCTATGCAGGAAGAGCTGAACCAGTTCAAAAGGTGTAGAGTCTGGAAGCTTGTTCCTAGACCAAAGGGACATGATGTCATAGGAATAAAGTGGATCTATAGGAATAAGCTAAATGAGAATGACACTATTATAAAAAAAAACAAGGCCAGATTGGTGGCAAAAGGATATAGGCAAGAAGAAGGAATAGATTTTGACCAGACTTTTGCCCCAGTAGCAAGGCTGGAAGCAATAAGGTTATTCCTTGCTTTTGCTGCCGATCAAGGATTCAATGTCTTCCAGATGGATCTGAAGTTAGCATTCTTGAATGGAGACTTAAAAGAGGAAGTATATGTGGATCAGCCACCAGGTTTTATAGATCCTCACCTTCCTAATTCTTTTTATAAGCTTAAGAAAGCTCTATATGGGTTGAAGCAAGCTCCTAGAGCATGGTATGAAACATTATCTACTTTCCTCATTGAGAACAAATTCTCAAGGGGGGAAATAGATAAGACCCTATTTCTAAGGAAATCTAAGGTCAAAGTCATCCTAGTCGAGATATATGTCGATGACATTATCTTTGGATCTACTGAAAACAACCTTTGCAGGAAGTATGCCAAACTTATGCAAGGAAAGTTTGAGATGAGCAGCATGAGTGAGCTAAAATTCTTCTTAGTACTCCAAGTAAGACAGACTGATAACGGCTTGTTCATATCCCATCCTAAGTTCACAAGAGAGTTAATTAAGAAATATGGTATGGAGAATGCCTCCACCATGAGAACTCTAATGGGGTCAAGTATGTCTGTAGGCAAAGATGAGGGAGGGAAACCTCTTGATGAGTCTTTGTATAGAGGGATAATTGGCTCCCTTCTATACTTGACTATTAGTAGGTCTGACATCATTTATGCTACATGTGTCTGTGCTAGGTATCAGACATGCCCTAAAGAATCTCATTATTCTGCTGCAAATAAAATTTTAAGGTATCTTAAGGGGACACCAGATCTTAGTTTATGGTACCCTAGGAATAGATATTTTAAGCTAACTGGATTTTCAGATGCAGATTTTGTAGGCTGCAAGGAAGAAAGGAAAAGTACCACTAGTACATGTCAATTCCTAGGTGGAAGACTGGTGTCATGGAGCAGCAAGAAGCAGAATAGTGTTGTTATCTCCACTGCAGAGTTAGAGTACATTGCGACAAGTAGATGTTGTGCTCAATTGCTGTGGATAACAACACTATTCTGCTTCTTGCTGCTCCATATATATTGTGATTCAACTAGTACAATTTTTATTGCTAGGAATCCTATTTCACATAGCAAGACTAAGCATATAGAAATTAAGTATCATTTTATTAGGGAGCATGTTGAGAAAGAAGACATTTGCCTAGAGTTTGTCTCCACTGATAAGAAAGTGGCTGATATCTTCACCAAGTCACTAGATGAAGCCAAGTTCAACACCTTCAAAACTGATTTGGGTATGTTGAACTTAGAATAGCTTCAGGGACTCCCTAAGGTATTATGCTTGGCACATGTTTGTTCTTTTTGCAGGTGCTGCAGACCTAGTGGAAAGCAAGATGAGAGAAGATGCTTCTTCTCAAGTGGTATCAGTAGCTGCAGGACTAGAGACTTTCAAGTAGTCTTTTCAAGTGATGTAGAGAATTACCAATGATACAGAATTTCAAGTGTTGTCAAGTGGTATCAAGTGATATACAAGTCAGCCCTGTCTAAGGGGCATGTTGGCAGCTGCAATCCTGGCTTCATCTACATCAGCTAGGGGGAGAACACAAGAGGAGAAAAAGACCTGATGCTCCTTCCTGACTATCTGAAGATGTCAAAAAGGGGGAGAGATAGAGATCATGTTTACATTTGGTTGATCAAAGTTCAAGGGGGAGAGATAGAACATGACTATCAGAAAGGATCAAGCTCCTTCATGGCAGAAACACAAGGGGAGAAAGTCATGGGGAGACGAGGTTGATCAAGCAAGAGAGGATCAAGCTAAGAGGTAATCCTCTAAGGTGTAACTCACCCTGCAACAATCCAGGGGGAGTAGGTAAAATTCATTTCACTGAATTTAATATGAATATTCTTTTATTGCCTGTGCAATGTGTATCTCATTGACTAAGGTAATTGATCAGTGGTTTTGACATCTTCAAATAGGGGGAGATTGTTGGGTCCATTGATCCCAATGGCCCTGATTTGATGATGTCAAATGTTTCAATAAGATAGGCATAGTTGTATTTGATGTATGGTTTGTAACACCCCAAAAGGAGTAGTGGTCATTGGGGGCTACAACGCAGCGATGGTCTTATTACAGGCGGTAGCTCAGTGATTTAAAAGACCTAGCGCTCGGGTTGGGTACCGCAAAGCTAGCGTGTCGCGGTAGCCACTCAACGCTTCGAGCACTCAACGCTTTCGAGCACTAAATACTGAAATTGGGTACCGTGAAGATAGCGCGCCGCGGTATCCACTCAACACTTTTGACCACTCAACGCTTTCGAGCACTCAATGCTCTCGAGAAATCGTCGAGAGCGCTAATGCCAGGCGGTAGGAGTTACCGCGCTGCGCTAACCGATTGACAAAAGTCAAACGGGATACCGCCAAGCGCTAACGCCAGGTGGTAGGAATTACCGCGCCGTCCTAACCGATTGACGAAAGTCGAATGGGTTATCGTCAAGCGCGAAATGTTAGTGCAGGGAGTTAGTTTTGATAGTGGCGCCGACTGGTCAAAGCGGTTACCGCCATAGTTACCGCGCTGCGGTAATAGTTACCGAGCGCGGTAGATTCTATATAAGGACGGACTTGAGATTTTATTCTCATCTTCTCATAGCCTTTCTTTGCTGGGAAGGAGGAGGAGGAATGTCCAGGAGCTGTTTGAAGATTGATCCAAGGTTTGCTTGTGATTGGAATCGCGAGTCGACGCTAGATCCGGGAGAGGAAGTTGTGGCAATTGATACGCCCGAAATAGGTATACGTAAACTACGCAAGTGCACGTGCCGGATCAAGTAATAAAGAGTGAGTAAAGATCGTTCCCATGGAGAGGTGATTAATCTAATGCTCACAAATACTAGCTAGTCCTTTTCTTTAAATCCAAGTGAGTAGATTTAAGTGGGTTTAAAGACAAATAAAATTTTAAATTAAAATTGCTAAGACTTTCTAAAATAACTGTTTATCAAGTTTGGGAAAAACGGTCTTGTATTTTGATTTCCTAAGCCTATAATGATGGATCAAAAGAAGATGATGTATGAGAAATCTATGTGTACTTTCCTGCAACGATTTTACGGTAGAGATCCGTATCTCTCGATATCGGAAATCACTATACCCCTTGCTCCCTTGTCATCTCTAACTCAGGCGAACAAAAAATACGATTAATAATAAAAATCAAAGTTGCTAACGGAAAGGTGAAATCTCTTTCCCCCTCTCCGCTATATCGAGTTGATGATACACTTACGCCTCTCCTCTCTCGAATCTCGAAGCGCAGTAAAACGATCCGAAAACTTTGGTTAAAAATTTACGTGACTCCTCTCTCGAATCTCGCCACGTAGTAAACTATGTTTCATTCAAATACTCACACTTCTCCTCTCTCGAATCTCGAAATGAAGCATCAAATAAAACAATAATCCAAAAGTTCTACCACAAGATCATCAACTAAATAAGGAATTCACAAAATCTTCTCATAAATTAAAATAAAACAAGGATCACATCAAAATAGAGCAAAGTACTTTAAAAATACAAAACCTAGGGAATTTAGTTCATAATTTGAAAAGAGGAATACAAGATTGAATAGATCTTACAAAACATTATGCCTAGAGTTCATAAACGCTGTAGAAAACTCCACCCAAATGCATGTAAGATACCTCGTTGACGAAGTTCCGGTGCGGCTCCTCCTCCTTCTCTCCCAAACCTAGATCTACCTTTTTGAAATTTGAATATTATCAAGCTTCTTCCCTTTTCTCTCACACACCCCCTCTTTATATTCATCCCCTCCAAAAAGGAGTATTTTAATTGCTGAAAAGTTATCATATATACACTTGTAACTGCCAAAATTAAAGAGGAATTCGGAATTCAAAATTTGAATTTTCGCAACTTGTTATAACAAATTTTCTGAACTGCAGAAATTTGTTATAACAAATTTCCTGCTGTCCAAAAACGCAAATTGCACCAAACAGCTCCAAAACTGCTGCAATAATGCTGTAATTGCCTTGCTGGACTTCCCATGTGCTTGACATATGCCGCATCGAGGTGAATACATTGGGTTTCCTAAGATAAAATCATATTGAAACGGCGTTAATTCCATCAATTTTAAAAGTTGTCAGCATATGTAAATTTAATACTTTTTATAAAAATTTGATAAATCATTTCATCAAAATATGAGTATTTAAGACACAAGATAACTTCTTTTTGAGAAGTTATCACACCCCCACACCTAAACTTTTGCTAGTCCCTAACAAAGATAAATCATTGCAAGCTCTTTGAGTGCGCGATTATTTAGCAACATAATTAATCCGAGTTTCCTTACCTTTTGCATTTTGAATCGAGACTGCACAAGAGATTTTAATTGGTAAAAACTTCAGCCATTAAAAATTTCAATTATGCATAGATTCATTAGTGTGATACAAGTAAAAGCTCCATAATGATTTCTTAGTGGTGTGTGTGCTCATCCTTAAACTCACCTATTCCCATTCAAATTAACTCATTAATCCTCTCATAAGGAGGAAAAGGTAACAATAGGCTGAGTCTTTGAGTTGGCCTCCACAAGGGTTTTGCAGTTAACAGAAAATCATAAGGACTTGAAATTTGATCGGCTTTGGCTTGATTTTGAATTCATCGTTTCATTTCTGATTGGGTAAGAGTATTTCCTAACTAATATTCTTAATAAATCTAACTACTATGGGGTTTCTTTCACAATTCTAATAAATATTTTTAAAGTTCATAGTTGGGATCATTCTAAGTAGGTGTACACACTCTTAGTCCACATATCACTATGATATCTATGCAATTATTTTGATTTTGAAATCATAGTTGGGATCATTCTATGTATGAATACACATACCTAGGCCGCATATCACTATGACACCATTTTTATCATTTCATTTTTTTCTATAATCATAGTAGGGATCATTCTAAGTAGGTGTACACAAACTTAGGCCGCATATCACTATGACTTTTTACACATTTTCCTCTTTTTTTTAGAAACACCCATAATTGGAATACTTATTAAGAAATAACTAGTAGGAATATAAGGAAATTATACATGTAAAATTTGTACTAAAATGACAAGGCTCAAGCTCAAAAGGATGTGGATGATATAAATAATTGTGGACTTCGTGGGTTGAACAGATTAAAAGATGGCCTTAATCATATTTATAAATTAACTATTCAACCTCATGTCTTAGCTTCCGTCATTGACCTAGTTCTTATTCCCCCTTCCCTCATTATGTTTGAAAATTAATAAAATTATTTTGTAGGGTGCAAGTAAATTTAAGGAATGGTCTGCAGAATAGAAATGCAAAATGGAGCTCTACATATCTTACTAACTTCAAAAGCAACCATTTGGAATTTTTAAGCTTAACGAATCTACCAATTAAATTATGTAGATATAAAAATTTACTAGAGGTAAGACTACACAGATTAATCATCAATATATATATATATAAATCGCTGCTCAAAATGTGAAGGTTACTTCACATCACCCCCACACCTACACCTTTGCTAGTCCCGAGCAAAATGCACATTAAAATTGACACTCTAATACTCTCAAGTGGTGCCTCTCACAAGATTTAGATCATGTAAATGAAGCCAATAAAAATAGATGCACGGAAATAAAATACTCCCCTGAAGTCCGTTGTTTCGATCATCATTCATTATCAAACTGAGTGCCACTTGCCGAATGTCATGGTGGAGGGGGTAACTCAAAACTTGGGACATCCAAAATAAGCTGCAAGAAGGAAAACTAGTACAGGAGAAAAGTAGTCTTTAAGAGTGGATTAGTACCGATATAGCAAAGACATTCCTATACTCCCATAAAGTTATGTATTATTATAAAACACAGATATGATCAAAATATTGCACACTATGCCCATGAAAAATAACATATAACGGATCATCACAGCACATGATTAGTGTTGAAATCAAAAAAATACATATGGGGGTGAAAATGCGGTAATAATCAGTTGATAAGCAAACAGTTAACAACACAAAATAATCATGCAATCCAAGCAATACAAAAATAAGCAGTCTATGGCCATAATGGCCTCCCAGCATTGTTTTAGATTAATACAGACATAATTAGTTTATGATAAAATAAGTGGGGGAGAGAGATAGGAAATAAGTGCGAAGAGGTGCTAGAGTAGTCAGTCGTCGTCATCATCATCGTCATCTTCACGATCTGCATCATTCTCCGCAGCCACGATGGTGGGATCCACTCTCGATCCATCAATTCCTAGTAGATATCCCTCTTCGTCGAACTGGCCCCCAAGATTGTAGGACGGTTCCACAACTGGAATCTTGACTTTGTGCATAATCAACGCCCGCTCCTGTCGGGCCTGCTCACGTCGGGACTCAGAATAGACGTGCTCGCATCTAAGGTAAGCTTTGATGTACTCCAGATTCTCAATCGTGGCATCTGTGTCCGACCCGCAGTCCACTGATGGAATATCTATGTCGATGCGATGAGCGGTCGTGGTGGACTGCCCTTTGGAGATACGTGGCAGAGAGCCCTGATCTATGCAGACCTTGATGTTCTTGAAGATAACAGACTCAGTGATATGGTGGCCCAACGGAGTGCATATGTCTCCCTCCCTCAAGTTTACTCCAGCAAAGCGACATAACATAGTAATCAGTGTGGGGTACTATAACTGTCGTCCTCCATTGACCGCAAACTTCTCTCTCAACTGATCATAAATCATTTGGCCAGCATTAATCTTTCGCCCAAGCATAATACAGTATATTAAAACAGCTCGCTCAAGAGAGATATGGTCTGCATGCTTCGTCGGAAGCAAGCTCGCATTTACAAATAGCATCCAAACTTTTGCTTCCCTCGTAAAGCTCGTGGAGTTCAGAACATGCTTCCGAGGATTTGCCCACACATCCATTTTAGTTTGGCAAAGGAGGGCTGCCACTTCGTCAGGGGAGACTGTGTTCTTGATCTGCTCGAAATCGTCCCACTTCGGATTTTCCATATCGAAGCACTCACAAATCCCTTGCGGTGAGAAGTTGACTTCCTTTCCCCTCACCAGCACCTTGTCATCGGTCTGAAATCTTCCGTTTGCATAAAATTCGTAAACCCATGGGAGGATTGCCTCCATTCGTGGATGACAGAAGGTCGACCATCCCTGCTTCTGCATGTTATCTTTATATCCCTTGCTCCAGTACTTCATCTCCATTTCAAATCCCCGTTCAAAAATCACGGGCTTCAGTTTTACCAAATCATAATTAACCCTTGCTTCATCATTAACAAATCTATCATCCTTGTACACTATGACTTTCCCTTTGCCCTTTCTAGCAGACATTGCACACACTGGGCACAAAATCAAATAAGAAAACCCTAACATTTTAGTCTAAGTCAAAAACTAGGAAATGAAGGTGCGTTTTACTTACAAATGATGATGCTCCTTGGTGATAACTACTCGAGTGGTGAAGGCCGCAACCTTCGTCCGAAAAAAAAAACCGCAACTCCTTGTGAGAAGGAGGGTGGAGACTGGCCGAATGAGTGAGGATTTGGAGATCATGTGACGTATTCACAATCTGCTCCCGCTGATTGCACCACCGAAGCTTCAGAAATCGGGATGAAGGTGGCCGCAATAATGCAGATCGAGCCTCGTATAGGGTTCCTAAAGTTGTAGCCGCTGGAAGAAGGGTGTTGCCGCTCGGAGTTTCGCCAGGTGGAGCCGCCGATGTTGCTTCGACGCCTTGCTGCTTGGATCTCTGCCGACAGCCGTTGTGGAGATGGTAAACAGGAGCGTGTCGATACTCCCCTATCTTTCTGATGGAGTTGCTGCAGGACACCACCGAGCTCGCCACACGGGATCTCGCCCGTCTGCTATCTTCCTCTTCGCTCAATCGCTGCTCGCGGTTTTGCCCTAATTTGAGAGGCGGGTTTTGGAAATGGAAGCTGGAGATCGGGTTTTAGGAAGTAAATCTTAACCGGGATTTGGGGAAATAAATCTGGACTCGAAATGTGTGATCGGTATTTTAGGAAGAGGCAGACCGGCTTTAGCTTTTTGGTTTCCCTTTGCTAAACTGGTTTGGTCCAGTTTTGACGCCCCGGTTCGGTTGGACCGGCAGTTCAGCGAGAATTTGAAAATGCGGACAACAAGAATCATGTCATGACATCTTTTTTTCACTAGCCAAATAAGTTGTAACTTTCTCTTTGCTGTCCAGAAATCTTGTTGATCGTTTTTTTTTCTTTGTTTATTATTATTTTTATTACTAGTCAATCATTTAAATGATTAAAAAGCTGCAAAACATAATTTGTGCTCAAATAGAATTCTTAAATAAATATTGAAAATAAATTTATTAAAGCTAACTAACAATGCTAATTCGAAATTGGGTTGCCTCCCAGCAGCGCCTAATTTTCAGTCCTAGCAGGACTTTGTCCGAACTTTTGGGTTTTATTTCAGTGCGATGGACAAGACGACTCAATCGATGTCGCTCCCTTTATAATGTTTGACCCGTTGCCCATTCACTTTAAATTCGGTGTTGTCTTTTTCATTTAAAATTGTCACTGCGCCATATGGGTGCACCTCTTTAATTTTAAATGGTCCCGACCAATGCGATTTTAATTTCCTGGGAAATATTTTAAAACGAGAGTTAAACAATAAGACTAACTGTCTGGGCTCAAATTTTTTATCGTTCAAACGTCGGTTGTGCCATTTCTTTGTCCGTTCTTTATAAATCCTTGAGTTCTCATATGCGTTCAGTCTAAGTTCTTCCAATTCATTCAGTTGCGATAATCGTTGCTTGCTTGCGTCTTTAAAATCGTAATTTATTTTCTTTATCGCCCAATAAGCTCGATGCTCCAACTCTAGAGGAAGGTGACATGCCTTTCAATATACTAGTCTATACGGCGTTAAACCAATCGGTGTTTTAAAAGCAGTGCGGTACGCCCATAGTGCATCGTTCAGCTTTTGGGACCAATCCTTTCGGTTGACGCTAACGGTCTTCTCTAAGATTTTCTTAATCTCGTGGTTGGAAACCTCCGCTAACCCATTCTTTTGGGGGTGATATGCTAGTGCAACTTTGTGTGTTACCCCATATTTTTTTAAAAGAGCCGTAAATTGGGCATTGCAGAAGTGACTTCCCCCATCACTGATAATTGCCCTGGGGTCCCATACCGGTTAAATATAAAATTTTTCAGAAACTTTAAGACCACTTTTGCGTCATTTTTAGGTGTAGCAATTGCTTCCACCCACTTTGATATATAGTCAACCGCTAAAAGAATGTACATGTCTCCCTGTGAATTCACGAATGGTCCCATAAAATCAATTCCCCATACATCGAACAGTTCAACTTCTAGGATTGTATTCATGGGCATCGCATCCGTTCTCTTTATGTTTTCAGACCTTTGACATCTATCACACTATTTAACAAAATCTCGGGCGTCGCGAAATAAATTGGGCCAGAAGAATCCGGCCTCTAAGATCTTCATTGTTGTTCTATCTCCCATAAAATGTCTGCCATAAGGAGAGTTGTGACACTTCTCCAAGATGGCTTTCATTTCCAATTCGGGGACGCAACGCCTCACCACCCCGTCGGGGCCAACCTTAAATAGATATGGTGTGTCCCACAGATACGAACGAACTTGATGCAGAAATCTCTTTTTCTGTTGGTAGAGTAGATCCGATGGAAAGACTCTACTGACTATATAATTTACATAATCGGCATACCAGGGCACCATGGTTTCAGATACCGCTAATAGCCACTCATCGGGGAACCTCTCATCAATTTCAGATCGCAGCAGTGATGGTGGGCTCTCAATTCTTGACAGATGGTCAGCTACGGGGTTATCCACTCCCTTCCTATCCTTAATTTCAACGTCAAATTCTTGTAGAAGGAGTACCCATCGGATTAATCGTAGTTTAGCATCCTTCTTCTCCATGAGGTATCGTATAGCCGCATGGTCGTTGTACACTATGACGTTGGTACATAAAATGTACGATCTGAATTTTTCAAAAGCAAAAACTACGGCCAGTAACTCTTTTTCAGTGGTTGTATAGTTGACTTGGGCTTCTATCAAAGTTTTGCTAGCGTAAGCTATCGTGTGGAAGACCTTCTCCCGCACTTGCCCTAAAATAACTCCAACGGCGTAATCGCTGGCATCACACATCAAAACGAATGGTTCCTCCCAATTGGGAGTTACCACAACAGGAGCAGAAGTCAGACGACTCTTCAATTCATCAAAAGCACGTAAGCAAGCATCATTAAAATCAAATCACACATCTTTCTCTAACTGGCCACTCAACGGCTTGGCAACCTTTGCAAAATCTTTGATAAATCTTCGATAGAATCCTGCATGGCCTAGGAAGCTTCGCAGCATCTTCACGTTCTTCGGGGGTGGGAGCCTTTCAATCACATCGAGTTTGGCCTTGTCCACACCTAATCCATTCCTAGATCCATGATGTCCTAGCACTATTCCCTCGCGGACCATAAAATGACATTTTTCCCAGTTCAAAACCAGGTTGGTCTCCACGCATCGAACTAACACCTTCTCTAGGCACTCTAAGCAGGCATTAAAAGATTTCCCAAAGATAGAAAAATCATTCATGAAAATCTCTATACCATGATCCATAATGTCAGAAAATATCGCAATCATACACCGCTGAAAAGTAGCGGGAGCATTGCATAATCCAAATGGTATCCTCCTAAATGCAAAGGTGTCATACGGGCATGTGAAAGTGGTCTTCTCCTGATCTTCAAGATCCACTGAAATCTGATTATATCCCGAGTAACCATCCAGAAAACAGAAAAAATCATTTCCGGCCAGCTTATCCAAAACTTGGTCGATGAAGGGTAGAGGAAAGTGATATTTTCTCGTGGCTTTATTCAGTTTTCTATAATCCATGCAAATGCGCCACCCTGTAATCATCCTAGTGGAGATCAGCTCATTCTTCTCGTTCTTCACCACCGTCATCCCTCCTTTCTTCAGAACACACTGAACCGGTGACACCCAAGCGCTATCCGAGATGGGGTAAATAATACCCGCGTCTAACCACTTAATAATTTCCTTCTTGACTACTTCCTTCATAGGTGGACTTAGACGGCGTTGGTGCTCAATAGAGCCCTTTAAAGGTTCATCTAATAGAATTTTATGCATACACAGCGAAGGGCTTATCCCTCGAATGTCCGCTATGGTCCAACCTATAGCCACTTTATACTGCTTTAATAAGTCAGTCAGCTTTTGTTGCTGCTCAGGTTGTAACCTTGCGTTAATAATAACGGGCAAAGTATTGTTCTCTCCTAAGTACACATACGTCAGGTACTCGGGCAGAGGTTTCAATTCTAATTTTGGGGGCTCAATAACTGATGGCTTGACCGCCAAGGATTTCTCTGGCATCTCCAGGGGTTCTGGCTTACGAGTCCAACTAGTTGGCCTCTCACATACTTGAAAGAGCGCTTGACTATCATCATCTTTATCGGATGCTCCTTCTTCAGTCAATAAGCTGGATAACAATTCATTCTCCTCTTCAGTTTTATTTATCAATTGATATTCACAAATAGATATGGTGTTAACCATCTCGAGATTATCCTCCTCTCTATCAATAAACTTCATAGCGTTCAGTATATTGAACGTAATCTGCTCATCGTTAACTCTCATTGTTAACTCTCCTTTTTGTACATCTATCAATGTCCTTCCAGTGGCTAGGAATGGTCTACCTACAATAATAGGTACTTCCCTATCTTCCTCCATATCCATTACCACAAAATCCGCAGGGAAGATAAACTTGTCCACTTTTACTACTACATCTTCCACTATCCCCTTTGGGAAGGCTAATGTTCTATCTGCCAATTGCAAAGTGATGGAGGTCTTTGAAATCTCCCCCAGCCCTAGCTTCCTATAAATCGATAGAGGCATCAAGTTAATACTTGCTCCCAAGTCACATAATGCCTTGCCCTCAAACTGATACCCTATGGAGCACGGTATGGTAAAACTTCCAGGATCTTTTAATTTGGGTGGAAGCTTTTTCTGAAGAATGACACTGCACTCTTGAGTAAGTGCTACCATCTCGTTCACTCCAAATCTTCTTTTCTTGGACAGGATATCTTTCATGAATTTAACATAGCTGGGCATTTGCTCCAAGGCTTCCGCAAACGGGATGTTTATTTGAAGCTTCTTGAAAATTTCAACAAACTGCTGGAATTGTTGATCCAGCTTGCTTTTCCTTAACCTTTGGGGGAATGGTGGAGGTGGGTAGACTACCACATTATCTTTCTTCTTTGCCACCTCAACACTAGGTTCCATCTTCTTGTCCCCTATTATTTCTACTTCCTCTTCCTTTTCATCAATTGTTTTCTCTAAGTCATTGTCACAGTCAATAGGGCTAACATCTCTCAAGTTCTTTTCTACCTCGTCCTTCTTAATTGGGTCACGACCCGCTAATTCTCTTCCACTACGCAAGGTGACTGATTTACAATGTTGATTATCCCCTTTAGGATTTGGGGTCGTATCAGATGGGAGTGACCCTTGGGGTCTAAGGCTCAACGCATTGGCAATTTGCCCCAATTGCGACTCAATAATGCGTAAGGACCCCTCTAGGATAGTAATACGAGCATCACTCTTATGCATCAATTCAATGAGAATCTCATCGGATAGCTTCCTGGATGAACCTTATTGATTAAAGTTATAATTGTGATGCGGCTGCAGATTCGAGTTGAATCCGGGTGGTTGTGATATGCCGGAATTGTTCTTCCACGAAAAGTTGGGATGATTCCGCCATTCCGGACTATAATAATTTGGAAAGGGATGATTGTTATTGTGTCTTGATTGACCACCTATATAGTTAACCTCCTCATTGTGCCCGATCAGTTGTTCAACTATGAGTGATGGGTTCAAGGGGGCAGGAGGGGTAACTATACTATTCACTTGCGGATTCAATTAGGATTGATTTAAGCTTAAAGCATCTAACCTCTTATTCATCGAATTGAATTGGGCAGTCATTTGTGCGGCGAAGGAGGTTAGTTGATCTACTTGGTACATACCACCCGTGGAGGTGGAAGGACCTTGCCGATCGAAAGATTGATAATTATTGGAGGATAGGTCTTCAAGGATAGCGTAAGCATCCTCAGGATACTTGTTCATAAGTGATCCTCCTGCAGCTCCATCTACTTGAATCATAGTAGAAGTCTGGAGGCCATTATAGAAGGTCCACACTTGTTAATGGATAGCTAATCCATGATGGGGGCACTTCCGTAACAATTCCTTAAACCGTTCCCATGCATCATACAACGTTTCACTATTTCCTTGCAGAAACGTAGTTATATCGCGCATTAGTTTGGCAGTTTTAGCCGGTGGGAAATATTTCGCTAAAAATTTCTCAACCACTTGTAACCAAGTGGTGAGGCCATATTGGGAATCGAGCCACTCTTTTGCTCTTCCAACTAGGGAGAATGGAAACAAACGAAGTCGTATTGCTTCATCAGACGCACCATTGATCTTGAAGGTGTCGCATATATCTATGAAGGTCCGCAGGTGAGAATTGGGGTCCTCATGACTAAGTCCACTAAATTGTCTTTGTTGAACTAGTTGCAAAGCCATGGAATCGATTTTAAAATTATTCGCCTCGATGGCGGGCTTAATGATGTTATAATGCAATCCTCCCCTATACGGCATATTATAATCACGACATGTTCTCCTAACTTCCACAGGTTGTACATTTTGTTCTACCTGACCCTCCTGCTCCTGAACCTCCTGATTATTCAAATGGCCGATGTTTTGATTATTAGGGTTCATGGTCATAGGGTTGTTATGTTCTAACCGAAATGCTCTTCTATTTAGTCTACACGTCCGTTCGATTTCCAAGTTTAATGGCAACAGTTCAGGTGATCTATAACGGGACATGCACAAATAGAGCAGTAGAAAAAAAGTAAAAATAAATGAAGTGAAATAAAACAGGAATTATAACTTGAGCTCTAAATACTAAGAATTACTAATATTGCAAGAAATAAACAATAAATTAACGCACCTCCCCGGCAACGGCGCCAAAAACTTGATACGCCCGAAATAGGTATACGTAAACTACGCAAGTGCACGTGCCGGATCAAGTAATAAAAAGTGAGTAAAGATCGTTCCCACGGAGAGGTGATTAATCTAAAGCTCACAAATGCTAGCTAGTCCTTTTCTTTAAATCCAAGTGAGTAGATTTAAGTGGGTTTAAAGACAAATAAAATTTTAAATTAAAATTGCTAAGACTTTCTAAAATAACTGTTCATCAAGTTTGGGAAAAACTGTCTTGTATTTTGATTTCCTAAGCCTATAATGATGGATCAAAAGAAGATGATGTAAGAGAAATCTATGTGTACTTTCCTGCAACGATTTTACGGTAGAGATTCGTATCTCTCGATATCGGAAATCACTATACCCCTTGATCCCTTGTCATCTCTAACTCAGGCGAACAAAAAATACGATTAATAATAAAAATCAAAGTTGCTAACGGGAAGGTGAAATCTCTTTCCCCCTCTCTGCTATATCGAGTTGATGATACACTTACGCCTCTCCTCTCTCGAATCTCGAAGCGCAGTAAAACGATCCGAAAACTTTGGTTAAAAATTTACATGACTCCTCTCTCAAATCTCGTCACATAGTAAACTATGTTTCATTCAAATACTCACACTTCTCCTCTCTCGAATCTTGAAATGAAGCATCAAATAAAATAATAATCCAAAAGTTCTACCACAAGATCATCAACTAAATAAGGAATTCACAAAATCTTCTCATAAATTAAAATAAAACAAGGATCACATCAAAATAGAACAAAGTACTTTCAAAATACAAAACCTATGGAATTTAGTTCATGATTTGAAAAGAGGAATACAAGATTGAATAGATCTTACAAAACATTATGCCTAGAGTTCATAAACGTTGTAGAAAACTCCACCCAAACGCATGCAAGATCCCTCCTTGACGAAGTTCCGGTGCGGTTCCTCCTCCTTCTCTCCCAAACCTAGATCTACCTTTTTGAAATTTGAATATTATCAAGCTTCTTCCCTTTTCTTTCACACACCCCCTCTTTATATTCATCCCCTCCAAAAAGGAGTATTTTAATTGCTGAAAGGTTGTCATCTATACACTTGTAACTGTTAAAATTAAAGAGGAATTCGGAATTCCAAATTTGAATTTTCGTAACTTGTTATAACAAATTTTCTGAACTGCAGAAATTTGTTATAACAAATTTCCTGCTATCCAAAAATGCAAATTGCACCAAACAGCTCCAAAACTGCTACAATAATGCTGTAATTGCCTTACTGGACTTCCCATGTGCTTGACATATGCCGCATCGAGGTGAATACATTGGGTTTCCTAAGATAAAATCATATTGAAACGACGTTAATTCCATCAATTTTAAAAGTTGTCAGCATGTGTAAATTTAATACTTTTTTATAAAACTTTGATAAATCATTTCATCAAAATATGAGTATTTAAGACACAAGATAACTTCTTTTTGAGAAGTTATCAGCAATCAATTCCATCCAGATCATAGATCACGGTCATGGCTCTGAAGAGATCTTCAAGGGTAACGATTTTCTCTCAGACAAGTGAAGTCCTCAATATGCATTTGCATGGTTCCCCTCACCAAAAGGTGGAATGGGTAGATCGGTTTGATCCCTATATATTCCTGCATTTAGAACCAGAAATGTAGAGTACGGAATAGGCATGTTGTGTGAATCCCATCTGGACAAGTTGGTCTGGATTGGTGATGTTTAATTTTGCATGCCAGAGAAGACTCCATGGATATGCGTGTGAAGTACGTGTAAAATTCGGAGTCAAGGGGTTTGTAGGATGTTGCACCAAAGTACTAGACGAATTTCCAGGAAAATGCCCAAGAATGATCACAGTTGTGTGAATTGTTGATTTTGCCAGGCGATAGTGAGTGTCGTCAGGCTATAGCTCCTTGGGAGCTAGTGTTATGAGGCCCGTCTTTAAGAGACCTGGGGGCCGTTGGATGTAGGCTATATGCTTAAGTTGCCTGGCCTGTGGTGGGTGCCAGCCCAAAATGGACAAAGCCGTATGGCTTGGGATGAGTTGACCCGTGAAGGCCAACTACTGTGTCATCAAGTTAAGTACCTCTGAACGACTGGGTCGTCAAGGTAAGTACTTCTGAATGGGTAATTGATCGTCAAGTTAAGTACCTCTGAACGACATTATCGTCAAGTTAAGTACCTCTGAACAACAAAGTTATCGTCAAGTTAAGTACCTCTGAACGACATAGTCATCAAGTTAAGTACCTCTGAACGACAAAGTTACCGTTAAGTCATGGACCTCTGAACGGTGGTGTTACACGGGGGAGTCCGGTATACTGAAAATGTGCCTGAGTGCACGGGGCATGTGGTCGTTGGGCCAAATCTGTGGTAAATGGTGCTTAAATGCACTTTGTGTTGCCATATATATATTATAATATATTATATATATAATATATATATATATATATATATATATATATATATATAATATATATTGCATTGTTTGCAGGGATGGAGCAATGCTACCCCCAAGTAAGGGGTGGGATCGTTATAAATGGGTCAGCAAAATGCTGACCGTTGCTTTGTTTGCCAGGTTTTGGTGGGCCCTTTTGTACAGGTACTGGAGAGCCTAGTGGGAAGTAGCGGGCTGAAGCCCATGTGCTGCAGTTGGCTGGCCCTCGAAGGCTCAAAAGTGAATATTTATTGTTTTCATGTGTGGTTGGCCTGCATGCCGATGTACGAAGTCACTTGTATTAACCGAAATAGTTGTAATAAGGCTACGACCTAAACATGTGTTGCATGTAATATATTATTTCATTCCTTTTATGTAGTGGACATTCTTATTGTGTATGGGTTCTTCACTTAAAATGTTTCCGCTAGAATACTCTGTGCTAGGATGCGTTTCTACTTGAACTTGGGTTTGGCATACAACATGTAATCTCCTTGCTTGTCCGTGGTATATGGCGTCGGGTCCCGGCCGGAACTTCTGTCATATGTTATGCGACGGATGGGGGCATTACAAAATTGGTATCAGACTCCGTTCTCGGTCTTTCTTCTTAGAATTCGTGGTCGAATTCTTTTAAGGGGTGGTGAGCACGTGTATATACGCTACCGTTATAACAATAATGAATCCATGAATGTCCACTTAGGAATGAAAGTACACATGTTTGTGGAACTGGTATGTTCCTGTGATTGCTTTTGGCAATATTTGTAGTTGATTATTTGTGTGTTTAACATTGTAGGCAACTAGAAGTGGTGTGGGGCAACAAGAACCCCAGTGCTCAGTGGAGAGTAGTGCACCAAATGAGGTGCCAACACCTCCTCCTTCTTCGAAAACTATATGGTTGGTTGTTGAAAGCCGTGTTCGCAATGATGAATGCGCAACCTGGAGGTTAGAGATAGCCTCCTATTCCTGAGATGGTTGAGGAACCGGTTGGCATAGTGGAACATGTAGCGGTGAGACAAGTGGTCGTTGAGCCAGTGTCCGCAAGGCGAGCAGCGGAGAAATAATTGAAACATGTGATGAGTTTCAATCCCCCTGTGTTTATGGGTACTGGAACCCCTACACAAGCCGAAGACTGGCTCTCAAGGATAAAGAGAGTCCTGATGGCAATTAAAATGGAGGAGTGTCAACAAGTCACCATGAATACCTTCTTACTGGATGGTGAGGCAAGACTTTGGTGGGATGAGCTGGAGCTGCACCAGTTTGCTGGGCGGCTGTTGACTAAGATCACGATGGAGGAGTTTTTAAGATGTTTTCTGGTAAGGTATATTCCATCGGCATAGCGGATTGCGATGGAGAATCAATTTCAAAGGCTAACTCGAGGAGAGAGGTCGGTGAACGACAACTTGCATGAGTTCACGAGATTGGGAAGATATGCAGATTTTACGTTTGCAGATGAGAAACGGAAAACAATCGGTTCTATGAAGGCTGAGAGATGACTTGCGGTTGCTTCTCTCAGGACCGATGACATAGTATTTTCTTGCCTTGGTCAATACGGCCCATTCCCTTGAGCTGGACATGAAACGT
This sequence comes from Platanthera guangdongensis, assembly GCA_039583875.1. Lineage (NCBI taxonomy): Eukaryota > Viridiplantae > Streptophyta > Magnoliopsida > Asparagales > Orchidaceae > Platanthera > Platanthera guangdongensis. The sequence continues at coordinate 197,753,540 of CM077150.1, read as the reverse complement.
GTGCAGCGAAAGAATGACTTGGCGGGGAAAAAGATAGAGTTCAAAGTACCTGGGTTGGCAAAATCTGGATTTCGGCGGTGGAAAAAGAAGCCTAAAACTTCTGCACCGGCTCCTTCTCCTCCTACATCTGAAGCAACGTCCGGGAGAGGTCCTCCCACATGTTATACATGTGGAAAGGTGGGTCATTTCGCTCGAGACAGTTGAAGTGGCCCTCAAAAAGGGGAGAAAAGATAGGTGCGTCTTATGCTGAGAAGGGAAAGGCGGTGGTGGAATCAACTGCATCTCAGGCGCAACCCCGAGTTTATAATCTTGGCCAACAGGAGGCCATAAAACAGAGTGACGTCGTAACAGGTATGAGTTAAGATTCAGGTTTTACTGTTTTTCATACTTAGTACCTTGTGCGTTACTTGTGTGGGTGATTGGTTTGCATTAGGCTTTGTCCTGATATTGGATTGTCCGGCGAGAGCACTGTTTGATACGGGGGCTTCTCATTCTTTTCTGTCGGAGTACTTCGTAGGGTGTATCAGAGTGTCTTCGTTTACACTGACAGATCAAGTGAATGTGCTACTTCATAACGGGTGCTTGATGCGCGCGGATCGAGCCTATTGTGTTGAGGTGCAGATAGGAAGTCGGGCTTTTGGTTTGAAAGCATCTATGCTCCTGATATCGAAGTTTGATGTAATCTATGGTATGGACTGGCTCTCAGAGCAGCATGTCTATATAGATTGCAACTCTAAGGAAGTCACACTGGGACAAAACACCGAACGAGAGACTAAGTACGTTGGTATGCGAGGGTCAAGCAAGACATTGATGTCTACTATTCAAGTGGTCAAGGCAGTTCGGAAGGGCTAGGAATTGTTTTTCACGCTGTTGGAGGCTGTAGAGCCGAAGCGCAGTGTGAGTGATGTTCTTATTATATCGGAGTACGCTGATGTGTTTCCTAAGGATCTTTCAGGGTTACCTCCCCGGCGGGAGATTGACTTCTCGATTGAGTTGGTGTCAGGTGCGAAACTTGTGGCCCGCTCGCCATATCGTGTTGTGATATAGGAGATGGGGAAACAAAGGTTCAGCTGCAAGAGTTGTTGGAGCAAGATTTTATACGCCCAAGTATGTCACCTTGGAGCGCTCCGGTCCTATTTGTGAAAAAGAAGGACGGCAGCTTGCAGCTATGTATTGACTATCGCGAGTTGAATAAGCTGACGGAAAAGAACATGTATCTGATTCTATGGATTGATGACTTGTTCGATCAGCTAGTGGGATCAACTATTTACTCGAAGTTAGACTTGAAGTCTGGCTATTATCAGTTGAAGATTCAGGAGTGTGATATTCCTAAGATAGTGTTTGGGACACGCTATGGTCATTATAAGTTCACTGTCATGTCTTTTGGGCTAACAAATGCGTCATTGGTATTCATGGATATAATGCACCATATGTTTAGGAAGCACTTGGATTTGTTTGTCATCGTCTTTATTGATGACATTCTAGTGTACTCTCAGTCTGCAGAGGATTATGCAAACCATTTACGGATGGTGTTGCATACCCTGAGGAGAAATAAGCTCTACGCCAAGTTCTCAAAGTGTGAGTTCTGACTATCGTCAGTGGCTTTTCTTGGCCATGTGGTGAGTGGATAGGGCATTGCAGTGGATCCGTTAAAGACAAGAGTCATACGGGAGTGGCCAGTATTGTCTTTTGTGGCTGAAGTCAGGAGTTTCATTGAACTGGCGGGCTACTATAGACGTTTCGTAGAAAACTTCTCACGGATCGCTTTGCCTCTCACCACAGTAACTAGAAAGGTTCAGAAGTTTGTTTGGACGTCGGAGTGCGCATGAGCTTTTGAAGAGCTGAAGAGTCGCTTGACCACGGCGCCAATCTTTACGTCGTCATGTGGTTCAGACAGCTTTGAAATCTATAGTGATGCACCAGGGAGCTGCTTAGGCTGCATTCTTCTTCAATTTGGAAAGGTGATTGCGTATGGCACACACCAGTTGAAAGTGCATGAGCAGAACTATCTCGTCCACGACTTGGAGTTGGTGGCGGTGATTTTTGCACTTAAACTGTGACGTCATTATTTATATGGCGTGAAGGTGGATATACTCACAGACCATAGGAGCCTAAAATATTTATTGGATCAAAAGGATCTCAATATGCGATAACGTAGGTGGATGGAGTTCCTCGGGGACTATACATTCCAAATACACTATACTCCAGGGAAGGGAAATGTCGTCGCAGATGCCTTGAGTCGGAGGACTCCAGCAACGGCAAATTGGTTGCAGATGCATGATGAGCTTGTTATCCAGGAGTTGGAGGTCTTAGACATTTCTTGTGTGGACAAAAATGCTACTACAAGTGCATGCCTGAACTGGATGGAGGTACAGTATGACTTGAGGACAGGGTTCGGCGGGCAACGACACTTGATGAAAGTCTACAACGCTATGCAGTAGATGGGTCAAATGACCAATTCTCATGGGATGAAGGCCTTTTGCGAAAAGGTGATCATTTGTCCGTCCTGAGTATGGGTAAATTAAGGGAAGAATTGATGTATGAAGCTCACTTTACGAAGTACTCAATTCACCCAGGGAGCACAAAGATGTACAAGTACATGAAAAAGTTATTTTGGTGGTCGGGCATGAAGAAAGATATAACCCATTATGTGGCGAAATGTCAGACTTGTGCCTTGGTAAAAGCTGAATGCCAGAAGCCGGGAGGTTTCATGAAGTCGCTACATGTACCGGAGTGGAAGTTTGATGACATATTAATGGATTTCGTGCACGGTTTGCCGAGATCTCAATGCGGTAACGATTCGGTTTGGGTGATCGTGGACCGGTTCACTAAAATGGCTCACTTCATTTCAAATAAGAGGGACGATTCAGTGGAAGTTTTGGCTAAGATTTATGTTGAGCAAATAGTACAATTACACGGTGTTCCCTATAGCATCGTAAGTGATCGAGACGGGCGCTTCACTTCAAATGATTGGAGGCTAATCCATTAGTTGTTGTGGACAAAGTTAACATTCACTACGGCCTTTCATCCACAAACGGATGGACAAACTAAAAGGACAAACATAAAGATGGAGGACATGTTCCGAATGTGCGCCTTGGATTTTGGGAAGAGATGGGAAGATCATCTTTATATGGTAGAATTCGCCTACAATAATAGTTTTCAAGCTAGTATCAATATGGCGCCTTTTGAAGCTTTGTATGGTAGGAAGTGTCATACACCATTAGCTTGGGCGGAAACAGGCGAATCTAAATTATATAAGCGTAAGGAAGTTGAAGAGACTAATTCAACAATACGCTCTATTCGAGAGAGGCTAGTAATGGCCCAAGATAGACAAGCAAAATATTACAACGCCAAAACACGAATGTGGAATTTGCAGTAGGCGATTGGGTATATATGAAAATTAATCCATTTAAAGCCGTATCTAGGATTCAGCGCTTGAAAAAGCTGAGTCCAAGGTATCTTGGACCATTTGAGGTGGTGGAACGAGTTGGAGATGTTGCCTATCGGCTTGCTCTTTCAGAGGAATTGAGTGGGTTGCATGATGTGTTTCACATATAAGTGCTTCAGAAAGCCGTGAAGGATCCAGCTCAAGTGATTGTGAGTGATTGCGTACCGGTAGAATCTGGGCTAACGATGAAGGTGAGGCCCATTCAGATTGAGGATAAAGCAGTTAAGCAGCTGCAGAATAAGACAATTGGGATGGTCAAGATCCGGTGGGACAGCTGTGGCCATGAAGAGCTAACATGGGAGTGGGAGCAGACCATGCGGGCTGAATATCCCGAGTTGTTTACCTAAAATTTTGTATAATTTTGTTGAGTAGAACCTAATTGTTGTAACAAAGTTGTTACTGGTTGCTGTTTGGTGTCGTATGCAAATTTCGGGACGAAATTTTTGTAAAGTGGGGAGGATTGTAACACCCCAAAAGGAGTGTGGTCATTGGGGGCTACCGCGCAGCGATAGTCTAATCGCAGGCAGTAGCTCAGTGATTTAAAAGACCTAGCACTTGGGCTGGGTAACGCGAAGCTAGCACGCCGCGATAGCCACTCAATGCTTTGAGCACTCAACGCTTTCGAGCAATCAACGCTAAAATTGGGTACCGCGAAGCTAGCGCGTCGTGGTATCCACTCAATGATTTTGACCACTCAACACTTTCGAACACTCAACGCTCTCGAGAAATCGTCGAGAGCGATAACGCCAGGCGGTAGGAGTTACCATGGTGCGCTAACCGATTAATGAAAGTCGAACGGGTTACCGCCAAGCGCTAACGCCAGGCGGTAGGAATTACCGCGCCACGCTAACAGATCGACGAAAGTCGAACGAGTTACCGCCAAGCGCTAAATTTTAGCGCAGGGAGATAGCTCTGATAGCGGCGCTGACTGGTCAAAGCGGTTACCGCCTTAGTTACCGCGCGGCGGTAATAGTTACCGCGCGGCAGTAGCTTCTGTATAAGGATGGATTTGAGATTTTATTCTCATCTTCTCATAGCCATTCTTTATTGGGAAGGAAGAGGAGGAACGTCCAGGAGCTGTGTGAAGATTGATCCAAGGTTTGCTTGTGATTGGAATCGTGAGTCGACGCTACATCCACAAAGAGGAAGTTGTGGCAATCAATTCCATCCGGATCATAGATCACGGTCATGGCTCCGAAGAGATCTTCAAGGGTAACGATTTTCTCCAGAACAAATGAAGTCCTCAATATGCATTTGCATGGATCCCCTCACCAAAAGGTGGAATGGGTAGATTCCAATGAGTAGATCAGTTTGATCCTCATATATTCCTGCATTTAGATCCGGAAATGTAGAGTACGGAATAGGAATGCTGTGTGAAGCTCATCTGGACAAGTTGGTCTGGATTGATGATGTTTAATTTACGTGCCGAAGAAGACTCTGTGGATATGTGTGTGAAGTACGTGTGAAATCCGGAGTCAAGGGGTGTGCAGGATGCTGCACAAAAGTACTGGAAGAATTTCCAGGAAAATACCTAGGAATGATCACAGTTGTGTGAATTGTTGATGTCTCCAGACGATAGTGAGTGCCTCCAGGCGATAGATCCTTGGGAGATAGTGTTATGAGGCCTGTCTTTAAGAGACATGGGGGTCGTTGGATGTAGGTTGTGTGCTTAAGTTGCCTGGCATGTGGTGGGTGCCAGCCAAAAATGGACAAAGTCATGTGGCATGGGATGTGTTGAGCCGTGAAGGCCAACTACTATGCCATCAAGTTAAGTACCTTGGAACGACTGGGTCGTCAAGTTAAGTACCTCTGAATGGGCAGTTGGACGTCAAGTTAAGTACCTTTGAATGACGTAGTCATCAAATTAAGTGCCTTTGAACGACAAAGTTATCGTCAAGTTAAGTACCTCTGAACGACGTAGTCGTTAAGTTAAGTACCTATGAATGACAAAGTTACCGTTAAGTCATGGACCTCTGAACGTTGGTGTTAAACGGGGGAGTCCGGTACACCGAAAATGTGCCCTGAGTGCACGAGGCGTGTGGTCATTGGGCCAACGTCTGTGGTAAATGGTGCTTAAACGCACTTTATGTAGCCATATATATATGTTATGCCTTGTTTGCAGGGATGGAGCAATGCTACCCCCGAGAAAGGGTGGGATTGTTATAGATGGGTCAGCAAAATACAGACTGTTGCTTTGCTTGCCACGTTTTGGTGGGCCCTTTTGTGCAGGTGCTGGAGAGCCAGGTGGGAAGTAGCAGGCTGAAGCCCATATGCTGCAGTTGGCTGGCCCTCGAAGGCCCAAAGCGAATATTTACTGTCTCATGTGTGGCCGACCTGTGTGCCGATGTACGAAGTCACTTGTATTAACTGAAACAGTTGTAATAAGGCTACGGCCTAAACATGTGTTACATGTAATATATTATGTCATTCCTTTTGTGTGGTGGACATTCTTATTGTGTATGAGTTTTTCACTTAAAATGCTTCCGCTAGAATGCTCTGTGGTAGGATGCATTTATACTTGAACTTGGGTTTGGCATACAACATGTAATCTCCTTGCCTGTCTGTGGTATATGGTGTCGGGCCCCGTCCCGACCTTCTGTCATATGCTATGCGACGGATGGGGCCGTTACATAGTTAAGTCCATGCATACAGGTTAGTCTTTGTCACAATGATTGAATAGCTAGTTTAAGAGACAATGACAGGTGGAATCAAGGTGGAGCTGGAAACTCAGAAAACTACCCAAGTCCAAAAGCGTTGATTGGGGCAAGCTCACTCAACGCCATTCAGCTAATAGTGCTGAGATAAAGCAGACAGTCAAAACTGACAGTATTGCAAAGGCAGAAATCTGGCTAAGTTCAGAAGTGTTGAGTGAGCTCAACTCCATCAGGCAAAACTCATGACATTCAACGCCATTCAACTAATAGTGCTGAGAGAAGACAGACAGTCAAAACTGACAGTATTGCAAAGGAAGAAATCGGGCTAAGTGCAGAAGCGTTGAGTGAGCTCAACTCACTCAACGCCATACAGCTAGAAGCATTGAGTCAAGGTTATCCTGTCATAGCCTTACTGTGAAGAATCCAGAAAATCGACTAAGTCCAGAAGCGTTGAGTGAAGCTTCATCAACCAACGTCATGCTGAGTCTGTCAACGCCAAACTTCAGCAAAAAAGCAAGATTGCAGAAAATCAACGAAGTCCAGATGCGTTGAGTGAAGCTTATACACTCAACGCTCTCAACGTCATCAGGCAGAAAGCTGATGAATATGGCCAAGGGAAAAGGTGTTGAGTCAGGGATATACACTCAACGCTCTCAATGTCTAGCAGAGCAGAAATTTCTAAGTCCAGAATCGTTGAGTCTACCATTCCTCGAGCTGAGCTTATCTTTCGTCGACTGGAGTTTAGATAATTCGTCGATCTCAGCTTTTACCTATAAGGACTCAGCTATCAGAATCATCGACCAGAGTTCAGATTTCATCGAACTCAGCCTTCACCTGAAGAAAGAACTGAGCTGAGAGAATTCGTCGATCTCAGCTTCACTGTTTCGTCAAGCTGAGCTCAGATTTCGTCGAGTTGAGCTTAAAGTTCGTCGAACGCAGAATTTGCTTGAGTTGTAGGAGTGTGGAGTCACTCTGAGGTAGAGTTCTTGGGAAGAACTTGAGTTGTAGGATCTTGGTAATTTGAGTGATAGGGCTTGCGCCTGAGTTGTAGGAGCAGGTTGGGCTCTGAGCTGTAAGATTCGAGGATCTAAGAAAGATAGAAGGAAGTTTGACCGAATCTAGTATACTGCTAGATAGGCGAAGGAGGGAAAATGGATGTACCCATCAATTGGGGAACCACTATAAATCTCTGTGTACTATGTTGTGTACTGTGCTGGTATTGATTCTGATAATATTGTTGTGTTGTGATTTTAATCGATAAGTTGCCTAAGTTTTTATATTGCACCTATTCACTCAACCCCCCCCCCCCCCCCCCCCCCCCCCCCCCCCCCCCCCCCCCCCCCCCCCCCCGTAGGTGAATATTCTTGAAATCAGACTTTCAATAGACATGGGAAAAAATCTTTTTGGAAGCAAATCTTTGAGGAACCCTTCAGATTTCGTGAATCCTTTGTCCTTGGCATCTGAATTTATATTGGTAAGTTCGTTTGTTTAATCATATGATATCATCTTTGAAGAAAATTACAAATTTATTTTGAAAATTCTTCTCAAGGAACAACATAATTTCTTCCAAGCACATTATACTTTGACCCGGCTTACATGATGGGCGCTGAACCTCTTTACATTGTTCATCCCCAGTGCAATTCACACATCACATTTCCAATTTCAATAAAGATGGCTGGGCTCTCTCTTTCACAAGGTTTTTTACTCGATATTTTTCCATTAATTATGTGTGTATGAAAAAAAATAACTTGTGGGATGAAATTGCAAAGAGATGTAATGTGTGTGGATGGACTCGCGCTTTGGCGCAAAAATTCTTCGGTTATAAACAATGAGTTATATATGGGTTATGAAATGGGCAACCCCAACAACAGAATTGATGAAATACTTGCAGGTTTTATTCACCTTTTCATACAATACTCAACAATAATATGCTTGGCATATCATGGATATATATGGACTGACAAAGAAATTTGTCGAGCAGCTTATGATTTCTCCAACACAAACATCAACAAATTTAATGTAACCGTATGGCATAATGAGACTTACAAGTGCATGGGCCTCTCCTACGAATTTTCTGTTCTTCAAATGCGGTATGTTAAGATTCTTAGAGCAAGTATAGTATCAATATATAGAAATTTTTTCCTTTTGTTCAAAATGTAAATCAGTGCAGGTTCATAATCACGTGAATGAGTCATGACCTTTATAACCGATACAAAAAGACTAACATTACAAAATATATTAAAAAGTGCAAATCATAAGTTAAATGGCTAACAAGTATAGTATTTGATGGCGTCAAATGTTTCTCCATGCAAATACTAAAATCTATTGCAGAAGAAGTCATCAAACTATAATTTAGTTGCCAAAATCAAGCGTAAACTTTACCTATAATGGCTTCTCTTAATTAAATGTTGCAAACTTTACTCTTTTCGATTAGTGACATGTATTTGTGATGTTAATAGGCCTCAAATGCATATCTTCAGTTCTTAAAAGGAGCTAATGTGAAGATGCTGCTTGAGTTTGTCAAAGAAATGCCTAAAGGTGCAACAAAACCAAGCATTATGGATGTTTCTGCTATTATAGGTCCCTTGTTTTTCACTTGGGTCATTGAACTGCTTTTCCCGGTAAGCCCAACTGTCAAAGAGTTGCATGCCTTCTGAATATATAAGCTAATTGCATATTTATTTATATTTCTTTAGAAACCGTTTCTCAATGTCTTTAAAAATTGTTAGAAGACACGGAAAAATGATGTAAAGGCCCATTTATAGGCTCATTTCCTCCTTCTTTAGTCACACATCTATTGTATAGAATTCTTTCTTCTTCTCTTCTCCTATATATTTGTATTCTCACTTGTATTTAATCAATGAAGAAGTATCTATAAGGTTGGCCCATTGATTTTTACATGGTATTAGAGAGACTCGGTCTCTCCATGCGGTTAGTTCTCTGCTAACCGCACGACCTTGCTCTGCTTGAGCTAGGCGCGGCCTCATTTTTTTTCTAACCGCGGGTCTTTCCTTCTCTTATTCGTGCGGCTTCGATTTCTCTACATGCCTCTCTCTCTTCCCCTTCTCCTATCCCGTGGCCTCCACCTTCTTTCTCTCTACTCTATCTCCTTTGTAGGAGTTCTCTCTCCAGTGGGGCCCTCTCCCACTTCCTCTCTACCCGCGCGGCTTGTTTCTTTTCTCGCCGCAAGCTTCTCTCTTTGTTCGCGACCTCTCCCTGTTTTCTTCTTCTCCCGCGTGGCTTCCTTTACCCGCGGTAACTCCTACCCACGGCGACCTCCTTCTACTCGTGGTTAGTCGCTGCGACTTCTTCTCACCGCGCGGCTTCCTCTCTTCCCGCGGCTTCTCTATCCACGCCGATTTCCGCACTTGGTCGTGGCATCTTCCCCTACCGCTGGTGTATTCACTTTGACCGCGCGTACTTCTTGTGTCTGGCTTAGCATCGTGGACGGTTAATCGCAGCGGTCTCCCTAACCGCTCTGGGCTTAACATTCAGGTCGCGGATTCTTGCCGCTGGTGGCTTATCACCCAGACCGTGCGGCCTGCCTGCTGTCTAATTCTGGTCTTTCCCTGCGGTCTCCCCGTCTATCCGCTGCTTGACCTCTCGGAGGCCTAGTCCTCTGCCCGCCTAGTCCTCTCACCGCTGCTCTTGTTGCTGTGACTACCCGCTGCGACCACTTTGGAAATGACGCAGGCTTGTCGTGCAAGAGCTCTCCCTGCTCTCCCGTCTTGCGGAATGGTCCAGTCCGTCGCGACCTATCTCAAATCGCGCCTTGCAGCCTGCCCTTTCTCATAGCTGCGGCCTGCTCCAATTCGCTGCAAATTGCTCCTCCTCGCAGTTTGCTCTAGTCGTCGCGACCTGCCCTTCGGGGCCCTTGCTCGCCCTCTTACCAGCGGGTTCCTACTTCAGTCCGCTTCCGCTGGACGCTGCGGCTTGGCTCTTCTCGCCCGACATGTTCTCCCGCGGCTACATCATCTCACAGTTGATCGCAGTTCTCAGTGCTTCCTCGATTGTGGCCGCTGGTTCTGTCCGTCAAGCCGCATACATCCTTGTCGACAGGTGTAACGCCCCGAAACTCGAAGGAGCAAAGGGGGACGTTTTGGGCCAGTTTTGGTTCTGGCAGAAGGCACACGGCCTGGACACGGGCGTGTCCCAGGGCGTGTCAAGCGTGTGTCGACACTTAGCCGCGAAGTCGTCGAGTTATACTCGACGATTCGTCGAGAATGGGCACACGGCCTGCGACACGGGCGTGTCGCAGGGCGTGTCGACCCTGTCGACACTTAGCCGTGAATCGTCGAGTTATACTCGACGATTCGTCGAGAATGGGCACACGGCCTGCGACACGGGCGTGTCGCAGGGCGTGTCGACCCGTGTCGACGATCGTCCCGGGAGTCGTCGAGATTCACTCGACGATCGTCGAGACAAGGAACACGGCCTAGGACACGGGCGTGTCCAAGGCCGTGTCATCAAGTCGTCGTTCTTCCCTCGACGAAATGTCCCGTATACACGGCCTGGGTCCAGGCGTGTCAAGGTGACACGGGCAAGGACACGGGCGTGTCCTAGAACCCGTGCAGTGCTCGGGTTGAAAATGGGGAAAAATCATGGGGTACACGGCCGGCTACACGGCCGTGTCAGGTGGAACACGGGCGTGTCAGCTCGAACACGGGCGTGTTCGATACCCGTGTGAGGTTCCAGGTGATTCGATTTTGACGGCGAATGCGGCACACGGCCCTGGACACGGGCGTGTGCCAGGCCGTGTTCGGCCCAGATTGGGCATTTCAGCCCGAATCAAAGCCGTTCGTTTCCTTAGGTTGAGATCCAACGGCTGGGGGATGTTCCTGAAGGGATATACCCGTGAGTTGACTTAGAAATCCATCACTTTCCTCACTGTTCTCTTTCTAAATCCTTGGAGAGAGGAGAGCTAAGCAAGAAAAGAAGAACTAGATCCGCCATTGGAGGAGCTTCGGAGCTCCGAATCGCAAGCCGACTCCGGATCCACGGAGGCAACGCAAGTGCGGTGATTTCTATCCGATTACTTTTCGATGGCGCCAAAGAGGAACTCAAGGGTAACGATCCTCATCTTGAGCATGAATAGCTCTCTTTCTTAGCATAGGAAGCCCGCTCTCGCGAGTTTGCGGAGAGTTGGAGGCGTTCCTTCGGGTAGATATGTAAAGTCCCCGTTGTTTAGAGTCCGTATGCGAGAACGGACGTAGGCATGATGTGTGAAGCCTACCCGGACATGTTGTCTGGATCGGTGATGTTGCATTGCATAAGGCCGGAGAAGACTCCGTGCTATTGGTTGTTTTTTGGGTTTTCTACGCGGTAGATTGCAGCAGGGAGCCTTGGGGACTAACCCAAAGGTGCACCCGGAAAACTGGGCGGATACGAGATCTTGCCAACTTGGTGGCCTGAGAGCCAACTTGAACATAACGGGGTTATGTGACTTGCGGTAGAATGGGACTGGTGGAAAAGTTTGACCCGCGCAAATGGCTTAAATTGTCGTTGCGATGTGAGCACGGGTTAGATGGAACCGTACCCGCTTTATGTCGTTTCGGTTAGAGAGACCTAAGGTTACGTGGCACTCGCCGTTGGCATAGATGAGGGTCTTCGGCGGTCATGGCTTAAATTGTCGTGACCCAGGCCAGGAAGACAAATTGCTCATAGTTTGGCCGTCTAAGTGGCGGTGGTGAGTCCGGAATGTTAATGGCTTTAATTGACGTGACATCGACCGGTTCACCGAGAATGTGCCCTGAGTGCACGGGACGTGTGGCCGTGCGAGCCAACGTCTGTGATGAAATGGCTATGGTTATATAATTATTGCTCGCTTATGCTAATGAAATGCAGGGAAGGAGCATCGCCGCCCCGAGTTGGGGGCGGGATCGTTATAATTTGGTCAGCATTGCTGACCGTTGCCTTGTTTTGCCACCGTGCGGTGGTTTGTTGCTTGCAGGTGCAGCTGGACCAAGCGGTCAATAGCGGGCTAAAGCCTTTTTGCGAAGCTGGCCCTCGAGGCCCAAGTGGAAATTTTTCTGTTTTATTCATGTATCCGGCCTGCGTGCCGAGGTTTGTAAATCATGTATTATTTAAGTGAAACACTCTGTAAGGCCTTAAGGCCGATTTTGGTATTTTGTATAACATTCCTATTTTGTATAGTGGACATTCGTGCTCTAATGCTGGGTTCTTGTTTACAACTTATTAAACTGCTTCCGCTAGAATGCTCTGTGTAGGACGTTGAGATTGGTTGGATGGTTTCCATAAGTAACCACCCGGTCTGTCTGTGGTATATGGCGTCGGGCCCCGGCCGGACCTACTGCTATATGCTATGCGACGGGATAGGGGGTGTTACAATTTGGTATCAGACTACTGCGGGTTAAACTGAATTCGTGGGCGAATTCTTTTTAAGGGGTGGTGAGCACATTGTGTGCGTCATCGTTATAATGGTAAAAGAACCCATGAATGTCCACTTAGGAATGAAAATACTCGTGTTTGAGGAACCTGCGTGTTCCTATAATTGCTGTTTGCAATACATTTGGTCGCTTAACGGTGTTTTGTACCACTATAGGTGACCAGAAGTGTGTTGGGCCGTCAGAACGCCGAGTTTCTGAGGCTAGTAGTGCACCGGATGTTGCTCCTGCAACACCTCTGTCGGCTGAAAATATACGATTGGTGGCTGAAGCGGTGTTGGCCGTGATAAATGCGCAGCCTGGAAGGCAAGCGCAGCAGCCCGCTCCTGTGATGGAGCAAGAACCTCTGCAAGAGGCTGAGCCGAGGAGGGTGGAGCAAGTGGTTTTGGAACCGATAGTGCCAAGGAGGGCAACTGAGAGGCAGCTGAAGCATGTAATGAGCTTTAACCCTCCGTTATTCTCGGGGTTGGGAACCCCATCTCAGGCTGAAGACTGGCTCTCTAGGGTGAAGAGAGTCATGACAGCGACGGAGACGGAGGAGTGGCAAATGACCACCATCGCTACGTTCCTGCTGGACGGTGAAGCGAGGATGTGGTGGGAAGGATTGGAGCTGCATCATTTGAGAGGTAGACAACTGATAGACGTTCCGATGGAAGAGTTCTCGGGATTGTTCTTAGCAAGATACCTCCCTTCTACTCAGAGGATTTCATGGAGAATGAGTTCCTGAAGTTGGTGCAGGGTGAGAGGAGCGTGGATGAATATCTCCACGAGTTTACGCGGTTGAGTCGTTATGCTAGCTCCACCATCATGGATGAGGAGCGCAAGACTAATCGCTTCTATGAAGGCTTGAGAGATGAGTTGAGATTATACTCTCGGGCCGATGACGCAGGGTTTCTTAACCTTGGTCAATACTGGCCGGTCCTTGGAGAAGGACATGAAGAATGTGCAAGCGAAGAAAAGCTTGGGTGAAAAGAAATCTGAGTTCAGAGTGCCGACTACTTCAAAGTCCGGCTATCGGAGGTCTTTCAAGAAGCATAGGACTTCGGGTCCAGCTCCTTCTGGCGCTTCTGGGGCGACTACGAGTCGGACCCCGGGCGCGTGTTTTACATGTGGAAAGACGGGGCATTTGCCCGTGATTGTTGGAGCGGACGTCCTAAGTCCGAGAGGAGCCGGAGCCACTTATGAAGAGAAGGGAAAGGCGGTGGAGTCGACCGCATCCCACTATGCTCCGGCCCAACCAAGGGTCTATAATCTTGGCCAACAGGAGGCCATTAAACAAGCTGATGTGGTGACAGGTACGGTTTAATTTATAGCAAGTCAATTTCTTTAAATGCTTGTTATGCATGTTACCTTACCACTACTTGTTTAGGATTTGTATTGATTTGTGAAAATCCGGCACGAGCACTCTTCGATACGGGAGCTTCACACTCCTTCTTGTCCGAAGGATTTATATCACGCATCGGAGTCCCTTCTTCGATGGCGAAGGATAAGTTGGATGTGTTGTTGCCCAATGGGTGTTCGATGCGAGCGGATAGGATCTGCGATGTTAAGATTCGTATTGTTGGGAGCAGGAGTTCGACCTGCGAGCGTCTTTACTTCCGTTAGTGGAGTTCGACGTCATATTTGGCATGGACTGGCTCTCGGAGCAGCAGGCCCATATAGATTGCGGTAGCAAGGAAGTCAAGCTGGGAGCGAGTCGTGAGACGACTTTTACGGGCTTAAAGGGGTCGAGCAAGACGTTGATGTCTGCTCTTCAGGTGGTGAAGGCGGTTCGTGCCGGAGCAGAACTGTTCTTTACACTAGTGGAGGTTGCAAAGCCGAAGCCCGCTTTGGATTGTATTTCAGTGGTATCGGAATACCCTGATGTGTTCCCCGCAGATCTTCCTGGAGCCCCGCCTCAACGGGAGATAGATTTTACGATCGAGCTAGTGCCAGGTGCAAAGCCTGTGTCACGATCTCCGTATCGGCTAGCGCCTAAGGAAATGGCGGAGCTGAAAGTTCAACTGCAAGAGTTGTTGGAGCAAGGGTATGTGCGCCCGAGTTCTTCGCCTTGGAGCGCACCGGTCCTCTTTGTTAAGAAGAAGGACGGAAGCTTGAGGCTATGTATTGATTATCGGGAGCTAAACAAGCTGACGGAGAAGAACAAGTACCCGATCCCCCGGATTGATGATCTCTTTGATCAGTTAGTCGGGTCGACGGTGTACTCGAAGTGGATCTCAAGGCTGGGTACTATCAGCTGCGGATAAGGGAGAGTGATATCCCGAAGACAGCGTTTAGTACGAGATACGGGCATTATGAGTTTACGGTCATGCCGTTTGGGCTGACTAATGCGCCGTCAGTATTCATGGATTTGATGAACAGGACGTTCAGGGAGTACTTGGACCATTTCGTGATCGTCTTCATCGACGATATTTTGGTGTACTCGCAAAGTGAGGAAGATCACTTCAAGCATCTTCATTTGGTGTTGGAGACGCTAAGGAGAAATCAGTTGTATGCCAAGTTCTCGAAGTGCGAGTTTTGGCTATCCTCAGTGGCGTTCCTCGGGCATATAGTGAGTGGAGAGGGTATTGCGTGGATCCGGCGAAGATTGTTGCGATACGGGAGTGGCCTGAGCTTGCTACGGTAGCAGAAGTCCGGAGCTTTTGGGGCTTGCCGGTTATTATAGGCGCTTCGTAGAGAACTTCTCGCGGATAGCGCTACCTCTCACTACTTTGACGAGGAAGGAGCATAAGTTCGTTTGGACGCCGGAGTGCGCGCGAGCTTTTGAGGAATTGAAGTGTCGGTTGACCACGGCGCCTGTGCTGAGTTCGCCATGTGGAACCGAAGGCTATGAGATATATAGCGATGCTTCGGGCAGCGGTTTGGGTTGCGTGCTACTGCAGCACGGAAGCGTGATAGCTTATGGCTCGAGACAGCTAAAAGTGCACGAGAGGAATTATCCGGTCCATGACTTGGAGTTAGCGGCGCCGTGATTTTTGCCTTGAAGCTGTGGAGACACTATTTGTACGGTGTGAAGATTGATATCTACACCGATCACAAGAGCCTAAAGTATCTAATTGATCAGAAGGATCTGAATATGCGGCAGCGTAGGTGGATGGAGTTCCTGGGGACTATACATTCAAGATCCACTACGTGCCTGGCAAAGGGAATGCGGTTGCGGACGCGTTGAGTCGCCGAGCCCCAGCTCAAGCCAATTGGCTATCGGTGCATGATGAGCGGTTGGTGCGGGAGTTGGAGGCGTTGGAGATTGTTTGTGTGGATAGACAATCTAGTGCTGAAGCAGTTCTGAATTGGACTGAAGTCCAATATGACCTGGCTGATCGTATTCGGCAGGCTTTGGATATGGATGCTCATATGAAGCAGTTCATGATAGAGGCTCTGGATGGGTCAAATTCCCAATTCGTCGTGGAGGACGGATTGCTTTGGAAAGACGGTCGTTTGTGCGTCCCAAGTGTGGGCAATTTACGGTGGAGTTGTTGTACGAGGCGCACCATACCAAGTACTCGATTCACCCGGGGAGCACGAAGATGTACCGTGATATAAAGAAACTATTTTGGTGGCCGGGTTTGAAAAATGTGGCGCTATACGTAGCGAAGTGCCAAACCTGCGCCTTGGTAAAGGCGGAGTGCCAAAAGCCGGGAGGATTTCTTAAGTCCTTGCCTATTCCGGAGTGGAAATTTGACGACATCTCTATGGACTTTGTGCACGGTTTGCCAAGGTCGCAAAGGGGAACGACGCCATTTGGGTGGTTGTTGATCGATTAACGAAGGTGTCGCATTTTATTCCGCATAGGAAGGATGATCCGGTGGAGAAGCTGGCAAAGCTTTATGTGGATAATATAGTACGGCTTCATGGTGTGCCCGCAGCATCGTGAGTGACCGAGATGGGCGGTTCACGTCCAATGATTGGAGGCTGGTGCAGCAAATGTTGGAACAAAGTTGAAATTCAGCACAGCCTTCCACCCACAAACGGATGGGCAGACCGAGAGGGTCAATAGAACCATGGAAGACATGCTTCGCATGTGTGTCTTGGATTTCGGAAAGCAATGGGAAGACCACCTTTATTTGGTGGAGTTCGCATACAACAACAGCTACCAGAAGTATTCAGATGGCGCCCTTCGAGGCCCTATATGGTAGAAGATGTCGCACGCCGTTGTCTTGGTTAGAAACGGGTGAGTCAAAGTTGTATAAGCGATCGGAAGTGGAGGATGCTACTTCTTTGGTGAGAACCATTCGGGAGAGGTTGCTTATCGCTCAGGACCGGCAAGCAAAGTACTATAATGCCAAGCACAGGAACGTGGAGTTCGCTGTGGGCGATTATGTATACTTAAAGATCAAGCCGTTCAAGGGTGTCTCGCGGGTGCGGCGATTGAAAAAGCTAAGCCCGAGGTACCTTGGACCGTTTGAGGTTCTGGAGCGAGTTGGAGAAGCGGCCTATAGGTTGAAGCTTTCAGTGGAGCTAAGTGGTTTACATGATGTATTCCACATTTCGGTGCTTCGGAAGGCGGTGCAAGAGCCTACGCAAGTGATCGCGGTCGATCAAGTGCCGGTGGATAGTGGGCTAACGACAAAGGTCAAGCCCGTGCGGATTGAGGACTCGGAGGTCAAGCGGCTACGCAATAAAGAGATCAGGATGGTCAAGGTCCGGTGGGACAATTGCGGTCGTGAGGAGCTCTCTTGGGAGCGAGAGCAGACTATGCTTGACGAATATCCGGAGTTTGTTCCGCTCAGGTACAAATTTGGTTTTGTACATGTCTTTCCTTTATGTAATTTCGTGGCGAAATTCTTTTAAGAGGGGGAGAGTTGTAACGCCCCGAAACTCAAAGGAGCAAAGGGGGACGTTTTGGGCCAGTTTGGGTTCTGGCAGAAGGCACACGGCCTGGGACACGGGCGTGTCCCAGGGCGTGTCAAGCGTGTGTCGACACTTACCGCGAAGTCGTCGAGTTACTCGACGATTCGTCGAGAATGGGCACACGGCCTGCGACACGGGCGTGTCGCAGGGCGTGTCGACCCGTGTCGACACTTAGCCGTGAAGTCGTCGAGTTTATCTCGACGATTCGTCGAGAATGGGCACACGGCCTGCGACACGGGCGTGTCGCAGGGCGTGTCGACCCGTGTCGACGATCGTCCCGGGGGTCGTCGAGATTCACTCGACGATCGTCGAGACAGGAACACGGCCTAGGACACGGGCGTGTCCAAGGCGTGTCATCAAGTCGTCGTTCTTCCCTCGACGAAATGTCCCGTGTACACGGCCTGGGGTCCAGGCGTGTCAAGGTGACACGGGCAAGGACACGGGCGTGTCCTAGAACCCGTGCAGTGCTCGGGTTGAAAATGGGGGAAAATCATGGTGTACACGGCCGGCTACACGGCCGTGTCAGGTGGAACACGGGCGTGTCAGCTCGAACACGGGCGTGTTCGATACCCGTGTGAGGTTCCAGGTGATTCGATTTTGACGGCGAATGCGGCACACGGCCCTGGACACGGGCGTGTGCCAGGCCGTGTTCGGCCCAGATTGGGCATTTCAGCCCCGAATCAAAGCCGTTCGTTTCCTTAGGTTGAGATCCAACGGCTGGGGGATGTTCCTGAAGGGATATACCCGTGAGTTGACTTAGAAATCCATCACTTTCCTCACTTGTTCTCTTTCTAAATCCTTGGAGAGAGGAGAGCTAAGGCAAGAAGAAGAAGAGCTAGATCCGCCATTGGAGGAGCTTCGGAGCTCCGAATCGCAAGCCGACTCCGGATCCACGGAGGCAACGCAAGTGCGGTGATTTCTATCCGATTACTTTTCGATGGCGCCAAAGAGGAATCAAGGGTAACGATCCTCATCTTGAGCATGAATAGCTCTCTTTCTTAGCATAGGAAGCCCGCTCTCGCGAGTTTGCGGAGAGTTGGAGGCGTTCCTTCGGGTAGATATGTAAAGTCCCCGTTGTTTAGAGTCCGTATGCGAGAACGGACGTAGGCATTGATGTGTGAAGCCTACCCGGACATGTTGGTCTGGATCGGTGATGTTGCATTGCATAAGGCCGGAGAAGACTCCGTGCTATTGGTTGTTTTTCGGGTTTTCTACGCGGTAGATTGCAGCAGGGAGCCTTGGGGACTAACCCAAAGGTGCACCCGGAAAACTGGGCGGATACGAGATCTTGCCAACTTGGTGGCCTGAGAGCCAACTTGAACATAACGGGGTTATGTGACTTGTGTAGAATGGACTCGGTGAAAGTTTGACCCGCGCAAATGGCTTAAATTGTCGTTGCGATGTGAGCACGGGTTAGATGGAACCGTACCCGCTTTATGTCGTTCGGTTAGAGAGACCTAAGGTTACGTGGCACTCGCCGTTGGCATAGATGAGGTCTTCGGCGGTCAATGGCTTAAATTGTCGTGACCAGGCCAGGAAGACAAATTGCTCATAGGTTTGGCCGTCTAAGTGGCGGTGGTGAGTCCGGAATGTTAATGGCTTTAATTGACGTGACATCGACCGGTTCACCGAGAATGTGCCCTGAGTGCACGGGGCGTGTGCCGTGCGAGCCAACGTCTGTGATGAAATGGCTATGGTTATATAATTGCTCGCTTGCTAATGAAATGCAGGGAAGGAGCATCGCCGCCCCGAGTTGGGGGCGGGATCGTTATAATTTGGTCAGCATTGCTGACCGTTGCCTTGTTTTGCCACCGTGCGGTGGTTTGTTGCTTGCAGGTGCAGCTGGACCAAGCGGTCAATAGCGGGCTAAAGCCCTTTTTGCGAAGCTGGCCCTCGAAGCCCAAGTGGAAATGTTTCTGTTTTATTCATGTATGACCGCCTGCGTGCCGAAGTTTGTAAATCATGTATTATTCAAGTGAAACACTCTGTAAGGCCTTAAGGCCGATTTTGGGTATTTTTGTATAACATTCCTAATTTGTAATAGTGGACATTCGTGCTCTAATGCTGGGTTCTTGTTTACAACTTATATAAATTGCTTCCGCTAGAATGCTCTGTGTAGGACGTTGAGATTGGTTGGATGGTTTTCATACGTAACCACCCGGTCTGTCTGTGGTATATGGCATCGGGCCCCGGCCGGACCTACTGCTATATACTATGCGACGGATAGGGGGTGTTACAACAGGTTTCCTTGCCTAGCCGCAGATCAGGATTATGTCATCTGCCTTGAACACTGCTGATGATATTGCTGCATTGCGTGCTCAACTCCATCAGCTTCAAGGGGTGGTTAATCGCCACTCTGGATCCGTGGCCTCAATCTTCCAGGACGGTATATCGTGCCTCTCACACAGCTTTCACTGGATTGTGGACTCCGGTGCTACACACCATCTCTCTCCACAGCAGCTGCCCAAATATTTGGATACGGCCTACCCCAAGCACATTACTGTGCCTAATGGTGACACGCTCCTGGTTTCTGGTGCTGCTAATCTGTCCCTTACTCATTCTCTTTCTTATCATCGGTTCTTCATGTTCCGGGCTCTCCTTTTAAGCTTCTTTCTGTTAGTCGTCTTATGCAAGACCTTGATTGATGTGTTACTTTCTCACACTCTTTCTTTGTGGTGCATGATCGACTGAATCAGACTATACTTAGTAGAGGGAGACTGTCTAATGAGCTATATCTTCTCGAAGTTCCTCCCTCTGCTCTCACCTCTGCTCTCACCTCTGTCTCCACCACTGATTGGCATCGACGTCTTGGGCATGCCCCTCTCCCAATTCTTAAGAAAGCTCTTCTCACTATCTCTCTACAAGAGTTCTTTTGTGAATCCTGTATCTTCGGTAAACAACACCGTGTTTCCTTTTCTCCTTCCTGCACTCGAAGCGATTCTCCTTTCTCCCTAGTGCATTCTGATATTAGGGGCCTTATAAGATTCCTAGTGTCTTGGGGCATCGGTACTTTGTTACCTTTATAGATGATTACTCGCGGGTTACCTGGTTGTATTTACTTCGTGATCGTACCGAACTCACGACTACGTTCTGTGCATTTCTTACCGAAACGCGCACTCAGTTTTCTACCTGTGTCAAAACCGTTCGTACGGACAATGCTCGCCAATATACTGGTCGCACCTAATCCAACCTGTGCACTGAGTTCAGTATTATACATCAGACTTCGTGTGCTTATACACCTCAACAGAATGGCGTCGCGGAACGGAAAAATTGTCACCTCCTTGATGTGGCTCGATCTCTTATGATACAAATGTCGGTTCCTCTCCTCTACTGGAACTTTGTTATCTCTACTGCTTGTCATCTCATCAATCGCATGCCTTCGTTTGTCCTCAACTTTGTGGTGCTCATTACTCTGCTTTACTCATCCATAACTCTCTTCTCTCTCACACCTCGTGTGTTTGGGTGTACATGTTACCTCGGCCCATCATATCCATCACGTCTCCACTTCCACCACTTCTCCCTACCCCTCTGCAACACCAGTCTACATCTCCTGTCATCCCGGTTTCCCCAACACCAGCAGTACCCTCCAAACCTCCTGTCATTCAAGTCTACACTCGTCATCCTTCTCGTCCAGATGCCCTGCAGCAGCCTCCCTCTACCGGTGTAATCTCACGGCCTATTGATCTGGCCTCCTCGACAGCACTTCCCATGGCCAACTATGTCTCTCTACATCGTCTCTCTCCGTCTCTTCTTACCTTTGCTCTCTCTCTCCTCTATTTTTATACCTAATGTTGGGTATTGTATCCACAATTACCTGGATTTGAGGAAGCCACCTGTCAAGCTAAGATGAATTCACAATGTATTTGATGAAATCTTTTAAGTTGTGCTTGCAGTTATTCCACGCTAATTACACACCAATGTCAGGGTGCAGTAGGTCAATATACACGGGTCTGCGCGACGTAATCCCTCGTTGAGCAGATCAGTGTATTGGCCTACGTGTACTCTCTCTATTGGAGTGTACTTATTTTCAAGTACAGGGCTGTGATAATGCAAGAGCAGACAAGGAGCAAGGATGGGTCAAAGTGCAGCTCATGGGTGGAAAGACGAAAATTTGTCTAAGTAATAATCGACGAGAATCACCAAGTGATTCTCGCCGAATCATCGAGAATCACTGGCTGATTCTCGCCGTCTCTATCCGGCTAAATCAGAGCGTGCAAACAAGTCAAAATCGACGAGAATCATCTTTGATTCTCGCCGAATCGACGAGAATCACCTTTGATTCTCGCCGAATCGACGAGAATCACCTTCGATTCTCGCCGATTTTGCCTTAGGCGAATTTCTGAGCACGCTGGACCGGATCAAATGTAAAGGCGCTGTTTTGAACCGCTTTTAGGGTTTCTTCTGGTGGGACCCATAACGGTCATAAAGGAGTATTCTACTGTATAAATACACGCATATTTTGAACAGTAAAGAGACACAGAAAAACGAAGCCGAGCCCCCGACCTTGACCTAGATCGTGAAATCCGCTCCGCCGCCGTCGCCGCTCGTGCCAGTAGATCGCCGACTTTGATCGTGGTTTCTTCCAGATCTCCCGGCGGCAGAAGCTCAGCCAAGCACAGCGTCTCACGCGTCTAACCAGAGATCCTTTGTCTCTTGATTCGTTGACCAGGAAAACCTTCCCCTTCCGAATCGATCGAGACGATCGATCCTAGTGTGACCGTTGGAAGACCTTGCTAGCTTTGCTACGAAGATTGAATCTCCAAAGTACAGCCGCAGCACGCCGTTGTCGCCGCCGATCCTGAGAACCAAGCCGCCGCCCTTCTTTCCGCCGTCGGTTTCGGGGAGATTCTCTCCAAGTGAGATCTAGGGTTGTGGACTCTTCGTTGACTTCAATAACACGTCATCGAACGAAGAGGGACACCTTAGTCTCCATAAGTTGTTTGTATTTCTTGTACATTCTATTTTCAATTTTGTTGTAAAGGAACGTTGGTTCCTAGTTGTAAGGGTTGGGTGCAACCCGTGTTGTGGGAGTAGTGACTCCTACGTGTGGAAGGGTTCCTTCCGTTAGTGCAAGGATTGGATTTCAATCCTGTTGGTAAAGTGACCGAGTCATCCCTGATTGGGAGATAGGTCGAAGGGGAAAGTGGATGTACCCAAATTGGGGAACCACTATAATTTTCCTGTGTCCTTTCTGTGCTGTGGTGTTTTGTTTTCTTGTGCAAGTACAATTTTAATTCCGCAAAAATACCGCAAGTCACCTATTCCCCCCCCCCCCATAGGTGAAGGTAGTTGACACTAGGTGGACTTTCAAGTGGTATTAGAGGGAGGTTACTCATCAAATAGGTTAACACCTTGAGTAGAATCCTGCCACCAGTGTCAAAAGCATGGAGCTGGATCATGGGATCTCTCCACTAAGACTTCCCACGTGCACTAAGGAGTATTATCCCGTCTGGAAGATGAGAGTGTCCTATCACCTGGAGGCTATCGATTCTCGAGCATCTCTCATCTTGGAAGAGGGTCCATTCATTCCTATGAGGACCTCCGGCTCTGGAAAGGATATCCAAATCTCCAAGTGTATTACTGAGATGTCGGAGACTGAACTCTCATTATTTAATCTGTACAAGATGATTCGTCAGATCATCATGGATGTCTGGTCTGGACCTTCTCGATCTAGATTGGAAAAGTGTGGGACGGCCAAATCTATGTGGGTAACCATCTCAGATCTCATGGGGGGATCAGAGAAAGCAGGGATCTGCTGTCAGCAAGAGGATGAAGCCTATGTGGGGGTCCTCGCCTCTGAAGATGAAGGCAAGGATCAATCGGACAGCATCAGGGCTCTGGTGTCCTTGTTAGAGACTGAAGAAGAAATTAAGTAAAGCAGTTCTGATGAATCTGACACAACGGTCTCTGGCGATAGTGACAATAACTCTGAAGAGCAGGTAACTTCTTCATCTTGCCCCTTTTCTCTTGAAGTTCCTGAAGACAGGAATTGTCACCCTTCAGAAAATCCTGATTCCCTGAAGAGAGCCCTTCAGAAAGGCAACCTACTTGTTGAGGAGCAAGCTCAGGAGATTGCTCGGCTGAAGATCTTGTTGGTTCTCCAATTGGCATCCAACAAGGTCAAGGACTCTAAAATCTCAGATCTAGAGAGTAGTCTAGAGAATGAGAAAAGGATAGTATCCAACTTTTCCAAGGTTGATGCTATCAAGAGAAAGGAAGAAAATGGGTGGATATCCCGAATTATCAATTCTTGGAGAAATGGGGAAACGGTATTCAGACCCCCACTCCTGGCAGGAAGGGTACTCATCATGCCTTCAGGTATGATCACAGGAACAACCGTGGTCACTGCAAGGGTGATCTGCCCTCATATGGAGACACCCATAGTGCAAGGGCTGTCATGGCCACCCTTGAAAGAATACCTAAGGCTCATTTTGAACCCTTTGTATTCTCGGCCACTGCCCCAACTCGGCTTGAATCTGCTGGTATCAGCTCTCACTGCGATTCTCACCACCCTAGGACATGGGAAAGGGAGGTTAGAAGTCATGCAGTTAGTTCTCATGGGTCTCTGTAAGGGTGCTGACTGAAAGGAAGGCACCACCTCCCAGGCCTCATGACGCTCACTACATGCATTCCTTCCACCCTTCCAAGTGTCATGGTGGAAGAAGAAATTTTGTGAGCAGATCTGGCTCTATCCCGTTTGGACCTAGGACCATGACTACCTCATTCACTGGATCAGGTCAGAAATGGAGGTACAACATTCACACGTGTTGGTGCTTTGGCAAGGTGGGACACTTTGCTATAGACTGTTGGCACAACCCCTCTGTGTCAAGGGCAAGGGCTTATCCACATCTTCTGGGCAGAGGTAGTCTTCCTGACAGGATTTCTGAGGGAAGGCATTCGAGTTTTCATGCTAATAAGAACCTAGGACCCAATACATGTTGGGTTCCTAAGGTAAGGTAACACTCTTTTGCAGGGTAGTCTAGGTTCCTGTAAATATAATGGGAACTAGACAGAAGATGTTTCAAGAATGCATTGGAACAAGTATCTGGAATAACAGAAGCACTATCTACAATGGTATACTCAAATTGAACGCCTGGTATGCTTTAACCAGAGGGGCTGAATGATAAATCTTATAATCCCAGGTATTTTTGATCAGCTCCAATACTTGAGTCATATTGTGTCGACATTTACATATATATATTTATATATATACACATATATGTGTGTACACCTAAGGAAAGGTTAACACTACAAAAATAACCCTTAGATACATTATTAAAGATTTATCTGTAAATTCACTGGTAGATTCGAGAATAAACATCTACAGGCATAAATCAGTTCACAGAAAATTAAAGAAGATACGACATTGGAAATCACTAAAACTTACAATTGACATCAAGAAATGTATGGAAAAACCCCTTTCAAACACTAAATAGATTGGTATTAAGAAATATATATATTTAGAAGATTTTTAAACCGTCTTAATATCAGAAGATTTCGAGAATCCGGCATGCCTCTTAACCCGTAGATTTCTATTTAGAAAAACTCCCGCCGACCCTTCGCGCAAGGAAACCCGTCGATATCCCGCAGGAATCCCACCGACTCTTCATATTCCGCATTTCCGTCGATATCACGCAGGAATCCCACAGACTCTTCCTTCCCTCTTCATTTCCGTCGATATCCCGCAGGAATCCCGCCGCCTCTTCCGTCGATATCCCGCAGGTATCCCGCCGAATCTTCCTTCCGTAGACCTCTCTTCTCGCGTCCAGGGTGCACGTCCAGGTGTTTCTCCGCGGTTTCTATCAATCAAGGCCGCGAGCTCCTCCAGGTTTTCCGTCGTCTCTGTCGACTCTCGCCTCCTCCGATTTTGGGTAACCTCCTCCTCACCCTTACAGTGACTTACTGTTAGTGTAGCTTCCCACTTGATTTCTGATTAGGCGTAGACCTGGCATTCCCTCTCTAGGTTTGCAATGGCTCCAAGGACCACCGCCGGCCTGGTCACTGGATGTGAGTTGGTTCGAACCGGGTTCTCACATGCCTCGGATGAGTTCAGAAACATCATCATCATGCTTGAAGAGGATGGACTCTCTTTTATACTGGAGCACCCCTGCAAAATTTTGGACAAGGAAGTGATGGAGTTCTTCGCTACCGCCAAACTTCGGAATGAAGACTCTATCATCAAGAGTAAGGTTATAGGTGCAAGGATCAAGATGTCTGCAAGCAAACTGACCCAATACTTGCAGCTCACCAGTTCTGAGCACGAGGATTATCTGGAGGAACATGATAAAGCAAGGACATTATTATTCTATGGACTAGCTAGAGGAACCAGATCGATAAAGAGAAAAGAAATGAATGAGGAGGGGAAACTCTTGTCCGACATCATTGGAAAAGTACTGATATGCAAACCCGGCTCACATTGCCACATCTCAGCTGACATGTTCAAGATTCTTGTGGCGATTGTCTGCAGAAAGCGATTCAACTGGGGGGCTATGCTGTTTGAGAAGATTAAGGACACTCTTAGATCTCCAAGTTTTGGAAGAATAATCAGCCTATATCTTAATCAGTTGAACGGAGATAGGTTCGACATGAGTAAAGGAGTTCCATTGCATTATTTGAAGAAAATGGACTCCAGTGTATTTGACAGATGGGAGCGACGCATCGGGCAGGCTGCAGTGGTAGTAGAACAAGAAGAATCTCCTGCCGAGGATAGAACTGTAGCAGATTCCTTGGCTATTCCCAGTGAAGTTCCTGATGCACTGACTGCAGGAATTGAGGGGGAGCATCTACCCACTTCTGCTAATGTCATATCTGAAATTTCTCAGATAGCTAGAGATGCAGTTGCGGATCTGCAAGAAGAAAGTGAAGATGTGGTGAAAAATGAGGCGGCCTTGAATGTGAATGATCTAGGAGCCGGAGGTAATGTAGAGGAGAATGATGAGGAAGGTTTGGAAGATGATGCAGTTGAGAATGATTTCATGGATGATGAGGATGAGGAAGAAGGAAATGAGAGACAGGAAGTAATGGAGCCTCAGGACAACACTGAAGTTCCATCTGAAAAGCAAGCTCCTGAGATAGTTCCTGAGAAAATTAGTGCAACAGTGGAGGGGGAGTCCTCTCAGCATAGGCTGCTAAGTACTTCCGAGAAATCTACTGAGGCTGCAAGTATTCCCCCTTTAGAGACTGTGCTAGTGTCCAGCTCTACAAGTGAATCTGCTGAAGAGCAAGGCCAAGGAATGCCTCAGGATCATCCACTACGAGCTGATCTAGCTAATCACACAGTGAATGTTATTCAAGGTATCGTGGATGAGCTCAAAGCATCTTTTGAGCAAGCTCAAAATAAAATATTAAAAAGAATTAAGAAATCTGAGAATCTAATGCTCAAGAACGTTGTGGAAATCAATCACAAACTGGATTTGATGGAAAAGAAGTTTGAAGACAAGTATAGAGCAGCCGACAAAGCTGTAACTCTTCTTATGGACGGATTGAAAAAGAACACAGATACTCTCGCAGTCGTTAATCAGAATGCTCATGTCGTGGCAAATAACATCCAAAAATTTGATGCCAACATGGTGACTCTTAACAACAATCAACAAGCCTTGATTACCGAGTTCTCCAAGACTACAAAGCACATTGATGAGTCACTGCATTCTTATGCAAACTCCATTGCCGTCGAAGCCAAAAAGGGGGAGCAATAATATACAGCTAAGATGGCCGAGCTTCAGGAAATCATAATCAAAAATTTTGAACAGTCAAACATATATGTTTATGACAGTTGCTGGTGGATG
This sequence comes from Platanthera guangdongensis, assembly GCA_039583875.1. Taxonomy (NCBI): domain Eukaryota; kingdom Viridiplantae; phylum Streptophyta; class Magnoliopsida; order Asparagales; family Orchidaceae; genus Platanthera; species Platanthera guangdongensis. The sequence continues at coordinate 197,726,398 of CM077150.1, read as the reverse complement.
CTCAAACAGGTGCTGGGCACCAATATCCCTGAAAATCCTGAGGGTAATCCTGCTCCTGAAAATAATACTGTGGCTGATGAGGGAGCAAGTGCTGAAGAAGTTCCTTTAAGTGAAGCTGATGCTCAAAGGGCTGCTAGGGCCACCTCCAAAGCAAAACTGATGGCCATGTTTGACCAAGGAGCCCTAGCAAAAGCTAGGGACAAGAGAAAATCTCAAGAAGGGACATCTAAGGAAACGCAAGCTGAAAAGAAAATCAGATTGAAGGAGGATGAAGTAAGGAACGAAAAGTAGAGTCCGGTATCAAAGAGTATTATCTTGGACACGTTCTGGCTACAAGAAAAAGGGGAAATCAATCGGAACGAAGTATACAGCCAGCATGAGTGGGAGCTGCACAAGACATATGAAGTCAAACGTAACATCTTATTCAGGACCAACACTGTGGCAGACAAAGCTCCTCCTCCCAGATACTATCCAAAGCCCAAGGAGTACGTTGAGAGGCAAAGAAAGAAGTTCCTGGCTCAAAAACACAAGGATGACCTAGCCAAAGAGAAATAGACACAAGTTTATAGCTTGTCACTTCCTCGAGAGCATATTATCTTTTCTTATTGATATATGAACAATTTTGGGAATATATATATATATATATATATATATATATATATATATATATATATATATATATATATATATATATATATATATATATATATATATATATATGAATTTATGATTGACTCAAGCTTTGATCTGTTTGCCTTTATTTCTTTATGTCGTATCTTTAAATTCTATATGCTGTGTATATTACCTGGATGGTGGTATTCATCTTAGCTAGTAGGATTTTGGCTTCGTCAAATAGGGGGAGATTGTTGGGTATTGTATCCACAATTACCTGGATTTGAGAAAGCCACCTGTCAAGCTAAGATGAATTCACAATGTATTTGATGAAATCTTTAAAGTTGTGCTTGCAGTTATTCCACGCTAAGTACACACAAATGTCAGGGTGCAGTAGGTCAATATACACGGGTCTGCGCGACATAATCCCTCGTTGAGCAGATCAGTGTGTTGGCCTACGTGTACTCTCTCTATTGGAGTGTACTTATTTTCAAGTACAGGGCTGTGATAATGCAAGAGAAGACAAGGAGCAAGGATGGGTCAAAGAGCAGCTCATGGGTGGAAAGACGAAAATTCGTCTAAGTAATAATCGACGAGAATCACCAAGTGATTCTCGCCGAATCGACGAGAATCACTAGTGATTCTCGCCGAATCGTCGAGAATCACTGACTGATTCTCGTCGTCTCTATCAGGCTAAATCAGAGCGTGCAAACAAGTCAAAATCGACGAGAATCATCTTTGATTCTCGCCGAATCGACGAGAATCACCTTCGATTCTCGCCGAATCGACGAGAATCACCTTCGATTCTCGCCGATTTTGCCTTAAGCGAATTTCTGAGCATGCTGGACCGGATCAAATGTAAAGGCGTTGTTTTGAACCGCTTTTAGGGTTTCATCTGGTGGGACCCATAATGGACATAAAGGAGTATTCTACTGTATAAATACACGTGTATTTTGAACAGTAAAGAGACACAGAAAAACGAAGCCGAGCCCCCGACCTTGACCTAGATCGTGAAATCCGCTCTGCCGCCGTCGCCGCTCGTGCCAGTAGATCGCCGACTTTGATCGTGGTTTCTTCCAGATCTCCCGGCGGCAGAAGCTCAGCCAAGCACAGCATCTCACGCGTCTAACCAGAGATCCTTTGTCTCTTGATTCGTTGACCGGGAAAACCTTCCCTTCCGAATCGATCGAGACGATCGATCCTAGTGTGACCGTTGGAAGACCTTGCTAGCTTTGCTACGAAGATTGAATCTCCAAAGTACATCCGCAGCACGTCGTTGTCGCCGCCGATCCCGAGAACCAAGCCGTCGCCCTTCTTGTCGTCGCCGGTTTCGGGGAGATTCTCTCCAAGTGAGATCTAGGGTTGTGTACTCTTCGTTTACTTCAAGAACACGTCATCGAACGAAGAGGGACACCTTAGTCTCCATAAGTTGTTTGTATTTCTTGTACATTCTATTTTCAATTTTGTTGTAAAGAAAACGTTGGTTCCTAGTTGTAAGGGTTGGGTGCAACCCGTGTTGTGGTAGTAGTGACTTCTACGTGTGGAAGGGTTCCTTCCGTTAGTGCAAGGATTGGATTTCAATCCTGTTGGTGAAGTGACCGAGTCGTCCCTGGTTGGGAGATAGGTCGAAGGGGGAAAGTGGATGTACCCAAATTGGGGAACCACTATAATTTGCCTGTGTCCTTTCTGTGCTGTGGTGTTTTGTTTTCTTGTGCAGGTATAATTTTAATTCCGCAAAAATACCACAAGTCACCTATTCCCCCCCCCCCCATAGGTGAAGGTAGTTGACACTAGGTGGACTTTCAAGTGGTATGAGAGGGGGTCACGGGTTCGAAACCCCGGGGTCGTTTCTGGAGGGGGATTGTTGGGATCCAGCAATGCCCCCGGTGTTGGGAGGTACGGCATGATGCGCTATGGCCCACACTAGTCGAAACAGAAGGGTGTGTCCCCTGGGGCCTAACTGGCCGCCCCGTGGATCCTGCCTAGGGTATCCAGCTCCATAAAGGAGTGGTAGCGCCGTCCTCAAACAGTCCGGGCTTTTGGGCGAGTTGGTTGCGCCATATCCCTACACCTAACTCTGTACCGGAAGCTCTCAAGCATCCGGCGTGGCATGCCGCCATGGATGAAGAAATGACTACTCTGTGGATTATGCATAATTGGGATCTTGTGTCTCCTGCTCCTGGCCACAGTTGTGTTAGCTGCAAATGGATCTTTACAGTCGAACATGTCGCGGATGGAACAGTTGATCGTTTAAAGGCTCGACTTGTGGCACGGGGATTTACTCAATAGTACGGGTTTGATTATGAGGAAACGTTCTCCCCAGTCGCAAAATTAAATACAGTTCGGGTCTTGGTCTGTTTAGCTGTTCATCGCTCCTGGCCTCTCCACCAGCTGGATGTCAAGAATGCCTTTTTGAATGATGATCTTCTTGAAACTGTCTATATGCAACAACCGCCCGGGTTTGAGACCACGGGGGAGTCCCGTGTTTGTTCACTTCGCAAATCCATTTATGGTCTCAAACAGTCTCCACGAGCATGGTTTGGCAAATTCAGCAAGGTTGTTTGTGATGTTGGCTTCAAGCAAAGATCGGCAGATTCCTCTCTCTTCACTCGTCACCAATCAACGGGGACTATAATACTTCTTGTCTATGTGGATGATATTCTGATCACTGGTGATGACTCCGCTGGGATACAACAGGTTAGGCAACATTTAAATTCTATCTTTCAAATTAAAGATCGGGGAAATCTTCGATATTTTCTTGGACTAGAGGTAGTACGACGACCTGATGACCTTATCTTATCCCAACTTAAGTATTGCATTGATCATCTGCAAGATGCTGGTCCCCCAGGTTGCAAACCAGCGGAAACCCCGATGGAAGTCAACCATAAGTTGTGTGCTCAGGGAGCTGAGGCTGACTCTTTACTTCCAAATCCAGAATACTGTCGTCGTCTTGTGGGAAAGCTGATATACCTAACCGTTACGCGACCAGATATATCATTTGCGGTAGACGTGGTTAGTCGGTTCATGCATACCCCACGGGTTTCCCACCTTCAGGCAGTGGAACGGATTCACAAATATCTGAAGACTGCTCCTGGGCAAGGACTTGTGTATAAGTCATCTTCCTCCTTTTCTCTTATTGCATACTCTAATGCGGACTACGCGGGCTCGTTGGATGATCGACGTTCAACTACTGGTTTTTGCACTTACTTTGGAGGAAATCTAATCACATGGAGGAGTAAGAAGCAGACGGTGGTTGCCCGCTCATCTTGTTGAAATTTGTGAAGTGGAAGTGGGTGATGGACAGGTCGGGCGGACTGTGCGGCCTGGTGACCTTGGCTGGCTTGGCTGTTGAAGAGCAGCTTGTGCGGCCTGAGTGGTCTGAGTCCGCGGCCTGGGCGGACTGCGGGTTGCGGCCTGGGTGTTGGCTGTCTTATTGGCTTGGCTATTGGGGAGCGGCCTGGTATGCGGCTTTGTTCGGTCTGTTGTGCGGCCTGGTTGGCCTATGGCCAAGGGTGTTGGGCTTCTGGCGAAACGGACTGAGCGGACTGCAGTTTACGGGTTGTAGACAGTGCTCTGTTCAGCGGCCTTGTGTGTTGCAAGCTTGTGTTAATCGGCGGATTGGATGTTCTATCTTCGGAAGGCTTGCGGACAGGCGTGTCCGCGGTGTCCGCTGTGGCGGACTGGCCTTAGAGTTTGGTTGTGGCCCTTGCCGAGCTCTGGTGATACAGCAAGTGTTAGCTGCTGTGGAAGACTGCGCAGACTGGTGTCGGAGTCCGACAGTTGGCCGTTTGTTTGGGCAGCTGTGCGAGTAGTTTTGGCGACCTTCTTACCTTGGTGGAATTGGCGAGCTACTTACCCTTGTGGAATTGGCGAGCTGCTTACCTTGGTGGAATTGGCGGTCTGCTTTGGGTATTGGGGGACTGGGCCTTGTCTGCCGAGCGCGCGCTAGGCCTTTGGTGATTTACTGGACTTGGTCACATTCTGTGACAAGTCTAGTATGTCTGCAGTATCCGCTAAGTCCGTTGTTGACCGGGCGGACTGCCTTTGGTCGTGTACTTGTGGTGGATGGAGGTTTTGCCCTTGTGTTCTGCGGACTGCCTCTTGTATGTGCGGACTGTCACTGAAGGAGTTGTGGCTGTCCATGTGATGATGTGTGCGGACTGTGCGGATTGTACCTTGTCCGCATAGTGTGGGCGGTCTGGTTCAAGGCCGCCTGGTAGTGAACATCGGTGTCTTGCTTCTGGCGGTTTTCTTGGAATCCGGCTAAGTCTTTCCAGACTCAGCGGACGGATGTTTTGTTAGTGCGCGAGCTGGGGTGGTGATTCTATTCACTAGGGTGGTGACCACACTCCTCACCTCGCTTATAAATAGAACCCCCCCCCCCCCCCGCCCGGCACGTTTACAGTAACGGAGTGAACAGTAAGTTGAGCTTGGGCAAGTGTTGCGGTCTGCGATTTTCTGTCCGCGCGGGTTGAGTAGTGCTGACGTGTGATGTGTGCAGGTCGCGCGGCTAGCTTCAAGGAGCCAGGAGTTGGTCATTGTAGCGGTCTCTGCGGTCTCAGTTGGTCGCTTCTGCGGCTTGTCAGTTTTCTGCTTCAACTTGTTCAAGTTCCAATAACCTGTCTGCCAGTCTCAGGCGGGTAGGTGGTCTGTTCCTCAGTTCATCTGAAGGCAACGAATAACGGTGTGTCTGCTTGACCTCGCAGTCTCGGCGGACTCCGTGTGCTATTCGGCTTGTGGCAGTTGCAGTTCGGGCGGCTTTGGCAACCTTGGTGGACTAGGCGGTCTCGGCAGTCTCCAGTGTTGTTCGCCCGGCGTGTTTTGTTCTTTCTGTTTGTAGCTTGTGTACTAGCGAAATCATGTCTCGCTACGTATACCTCGCCTTGTAAAGAAGTGTGAATGAATATAAGACTTGCTTGTTCTTCCATTTGTGGTTGGTGTTAAACTTGCTCCTTGGTTTTCCGCATGATCAAAGTGTGAACTGGGTAGTTCTGAGAATATTAATTTGTCTTTAGGCTACCTTACTACCGCTTTGAGAAAATTCAACACGTCTGCTGAAGCTGAGCACCGTACGATGGCTGCCGTTACATCTGAACTAACCTGGCTAGAAAGTCTTCTAATGGATTTGGGAGTCAAATTGTCCACACCATTGATGTTGTTTTGTGACAGTCAAGTTGCAATACATATTGCAAAAAATCATGTGTTACATGAGCGGACTAAACATATTGAGGTTGATTGTCACTTTGTTCGGGAAAAGGTTCAAAAGGTACTAAAGGTTGATCATGTTCCTGCGTCTGGGCAAGTTGCTGACATCCTTACCAAGGCTTTACCTCGAAAATTGCATTATCAGTTCTTGTCCAAGCTTGGTGCCTACGATTTGTACGCTCCAGTTTGTGGGGTAGTGTTAGAAGACACAAGGAAAAATGATGTAAAGGCCCATTTATAGGCGCATTTCATCCTTCTTCTTTAGTCTCACATCTATTGTATAGGATTCTTTATTCTTCTCATCTCCTATATATTTGTATTCTCACTTGTATTTAATCAATGAAGAAGTATCTATAAGGTTGGCCCATTGATTTCTATAAAAATAAATCAAATCCATCTTCCTTGTCCAAGAATTATCAAGGAAACAATGCCTTCTGTATTATATATTACATCTTTGAATTACGAACAAACTACCAATATATTGGACCAAAATGAATAATCTGAATTGTGCAGGTAATGTTGACTTATCTAGTTCACGAAAAGCAAAAGAATATGCGGATATTCATGAAAATGCATGGTCTTGGTGATCTTCCATACTGGATAATTACCTATGCATATTTTCTGTCATTGTCAGCCTCCTACATGCTATGCTTCGCCTTATTTGGATTCCTTATTGGTAAGTTTCATCATTGACCTCAACATAGCATGTATCTTTGTGATTTTCATATCTGGCCCTTATATTTTGTCTTTATAACTAAGCACACATGTTATAGGTATAACATCATTCACATTAACAGTTATTGTCTTCAGCTTGTCTTCTACGTTGTCTACATAAACTTGCAGATTGTTGTTGCCATTGTATTCTCAGCACTATTCTCAGAGGTGAAGACTGCTACGGGTATCCCCCCCCCCAAATAAATAAATAAATATATAGACACACACACGAGCTCTCACTTAAATCTAGTTTCAAGTAGTAAATGCAAATATGTATTAATGTATTAATTTTACATGTTGCATTTCAACACAGTGGTTGGATACATATATGTATTTATATCAGGACTTCTAGGATCATCCCTTTTTGAGCACCTTCTCGAAGACGCATCCTATCCAAGTAAGCATGCAATATTGAACACTTAAAACAATAAAAAAAACACTCACTTTCCATAGCAAATGCAACTCCAATGCATATTACATTTTCTTTCAGGAAAACTAATTGAGGCTATAGAGCTCTTCCCAGGCTTTTCCCTATACCGAGGGCTTTATGAACTAGCACAATATCCGTATCATGCAGAATCCCTTGGCGGAACTCATATGAGTTGGATGGAGAGTATTAGTGATAATCAAGGGATGCGGACAGTTTTGATCATCATGGTTGTTGAATGGGAGGCATTCATGTTGATTGCATATTACTTGGACCATGTTGTCTCAAGTGGTAGAGGGGTAAGAAAACATCCACTGTGGTTTTTACCACAGCTTCATGGGAATCAATATTATAAAAAACAAAGACAAGGATATCATGTTCTCATCAATATGGATAAACCGGATGTTGTTCAAGAGGTATTTTAAATCCATTTTTTGAAATGAGTTAAAGTGATTTTATTTTGTTTGTATGAACTCCGCTTATCAACTGAACTCATATGCTTGTTTGAAGTGAATTAAGTTTCATTTTACTCACCCTCACAATTACTTGTTTTATTATTACAATTATTTTAATTAATCATCGTACTATTTAATATTATTGTATTGTTCCTGAAAGAGAAAAGCAGAATTGAATGTGACTTCTTTAACATGTTCTCAAGAATGAGAACTCACTTCCTATCATTTTCAATCAAACACATAACTGAATCACTTCGGAAAGTGAGATCAAATCACTTTTAGACACTTGCAATGAATGAAAATGGCCCTAAAGGTAAACAGAAAAGCAGTTTGACATTTATCTAACATTTTTATACACAATTTAAGTATGAAATTATTCTATGTTGATTAGCATATAACCAAACCTCCCCTAGAAGTTAGCATTATTATAGGTTGCACCCATCTATCTTTTAAAATTGCAAAAACCTTCTCTCTGAATTTACATTTTATAACATGCATGCACAAAAATACTCCCCTGGAGCTCCCCTTCACGGGGTATTTTGTGCATGCATGTTATGAATTGTGATCTGATAGGGGAGGTTTTGTAACTTCAAAAGATGGAGGGGTGCAACCTGTAATTTAACATACTTGCAGGGGAGGTCTCAATAATGACCTTAGGTTTGTAAGTTTTATTATAGCCATTGGTTGGACTAAGTCACAACTTTGTGCAGGGGGAAATAGTTCACAAGTTGATACAAGAACCTTACCGAATCCAAGTCGTGCTATGTGACAACTTAAAAAACGTGTACCCACGAAGCGATGGAAATCCAGAGAAACATGCAGTTCGAGAGTTATCGCTTGCTATTTCTCAAAGAGAATGCTTTGGAATTCTTGGTCCCAATGGGGCAGGAAAAACAACTTTCATAAATATGGTTAGTTTATCTAGTCTTAATTGAATAATATGAACAACGGAAGCCATATTGAATATGTTCTGCACCGGGGGTTCATCTATGGGGTGTTTGTAAATATAAAACATGTTTTCGAGATTTCATTTTTGACCAATTTGTGGATATGGGGAGTTTGAATTTGATATTAGCTTCTTGCAACATCCAACAAAATTGCATAACTTACAAGTTCTATCTTTTCTAATTACATCAAATAAAATAGCGCATCACAATTAACTAATGTAGTTTGGGATATATACTTCGATTAACGATTTGGGATTAAATCATGACAATAACAAAAAGAAGTACTTCTGTTTAATAACACCCTCCTAAAGATATGTTTTGCATGTTTGTAGGTGACTGGGCTCACAAAACCTACTTCTGGCACAATATTAGTTCAAGGACTAGATATCTGCAAGGATATGGATAAAGTGCATACTCTAATGGGTATATGCCCACAACATGAGTAAGTGATAGTTCAATCATTTTAGCTTATTAATGGAACACCTTCTATGTACAACCACCATAGTCATCTTTGATACAGGAGTATATTGTTCAACAACACTAATTTGTGAGATAAATGATGCTACATAACTGAAATATAGCAGCCAGGAATGACACTGCTATATTAATCTGACTGCAGTCATAAAAATAAAAAAATTTTGACAATTGAAATGTTGTTCGTCACGTTTTCTAAGCTGTTTGCTTGTTTACAGCTCGATCTGGGACACTTTAGCCGGTAGAGAACATCTTCTATTTTATGGTAGACTGAAGAACCCTAAAGGAGATCTGCTGATGCAGGTAAATTATCTTTATAGTAGGACTTACTAATAACTATCTACTAAATGGAAATTCCATCAACAACTTATCCATCACATAGGGCAAGAATGAAGAGATTGACATTCTATTATTCAATCTCAAGTTATTAAAGCAGGCATGTGCCAGTTTATTCAACCGTAAATTGAAAAAAAAATGTAAGATATAAATTTAATTCTAGAGCTAGTCAAATAGTCATTTGTTTGGGAAAACGAAAGAGAACAAAAAAAACACAAGATTTACATGAATTGCTCCAAGATGGACTACATCCACGGTCAGCAGAGTGTCTTCGAAACTCTAGACTAAGATTAGTTTTAGAAACAACCCCATATATTACAAAATACCCCTTAAAATATATAGAAAAAAATTTCGTTCGGGGACAGATGGTCTTCAAGTGCGGCACTGTCAGATGTGCAGGTGTGACATATCAATGTGCTTGGGCGTAGAAGTCAGATGAATGAAGATTAACTCTTTTCTAAAGAAGCTTATGCATAGGACCGAAAAAATAGGAATCAAAGAAAAAACATCATAGTCTTCAACAGTAGTTAGTACTTTCATGATAAGTGAAAAGTAATGAATTTCAAGAAAAAATTTGTCCGATGTTAATAATTTTCATAAAATAACAAAACAATAGAGCATAAACTATAGACAAGTGATTTACAAAGAGCTTAAGCATAACAAAATCATTACCAGAATGTGACTTTCTAGTTTCTACTTGCTTCATTTATTTCATTTTATTGAATTCTTGCTTGCAAACTTATCATATACTTCATACCTCGCAGGCGGTGGAAGATTCATTGCAGGCAGTCAATCTATTAGAAAAAGGTGTGGCAGACAAGCCAGCTGGGCAATATAGTGGTGGAATGAAGAGAAGGCTCAGTGTAGCCCTATGAAGCACGGATACTTCACCGAAGGAAACGTACCCGTACCGGATACGTATCCGGTACTGGTACGTACCCGATACTCAACAGATACACCTATGTGGACACACTTGGATTTAACACATCATTCTGCATATTGTGATACAAGTCTTTTTTTCTAGAGTAAACAAAAGTTTGTTCTATGCTAGGAAGTGTTGTTACGTCCAATTAAGTTGTGTATCTGTACCGAGTATGTTTTTGGTACTGGTACGTTTCTGTTACAAATACGCGTATTGAACATGTTGAAATGACACAAGTTATTAACAAAACGACTAACTTGTCTGTAGACTAACCGGAGATTGAATATGTTGATCACCAATGAAGAAGAAGAAAAAAGATTGATGAGTAGACTTACGTTTAATTTTATCTCTTTTGGTTAAACATATAAGATGTTAATTTTGTAATTTTTACGAATGCTTAATGTTTGAAAACTTCATGGTACGTTGCATTGATTTGTGGACCTGTACTTCAAGTTATGATTTATGTTTGATGTTTTGATGTTTTGAGAACTATTTATTGTACTTGTGATATATATATATATATATATATATATATATATTATATTTGTTATAACATATCATGACGTACCCGTATCCTTGTTTTTAAAAGTTTGTCGTACCGCCGTACCGGGTACGTATCGTACCCGGTACCCGTACCCATACCGGTGCTGCCTAGGTGTAGCCATATCAATCATAGGCAATCCTAAAGTATGAAAATCATAATTAATATACAAGTCATTTACCATTTCTCTTCATTTTTTATCAAATTTACTTGCTGATTATAGGATCCATAACCTTATTGTTCACTAGTAGGTTGTATATATGGATGAGCCTAGTACTGGATTAGATCCAGGGTCTAGAAAAAAAGTATGGAATGTTATCCAACATACAAAAAGCTCTAGCACCGTAATTCTCACAAGAGTTTGACTTCTTGTATTACTTTCTATTAGCATACATTATCTAATGACGAATAAACCTTTACTTTGTGACGATACCAGCTCATTCGATGCAGGAAGCCAAGGCTCTATGCGATCGTCTTGGAATATTCGTGGACGGGTACCTACAATGTATTGGAAGCCCGGCGGAGGTATTGTAAAACCCTTTTGAAACATTGTTTAAGTTAAAAAATATCTGGCTTTTAACAGCTTTCAACAACCAACTAGAAGCCAGAAAAAATTGTGAGCTCACATTGAATGACTCATCTCTGCACATCTGAATCATGAATTCACTGCTATGGAGTTTTTTTTTTGTTTTTGCAGCTAAAAGCCTGATATGGAGGTTATTATGAGCTCACAGTGACCACTCCCTCGAATCAAGAAGAAGATGTGGAGAAAATCGTGCAAAACCTGTCTCCAGCGGCGACAAAAGCATATAATTTATCGGGAACGCAGAAATTTCATATTCCAAAGCAAGGACTCAGGCTAGCTGATATCTTCAGGGAAGTTGTAGCAGCAAAGAGAAGACTGAACATACAGGCATGGGGCTTATCGGATGCAACACTGGAGGATGTTTTCATAAAAGTTGCAAATGATGCACAATCCATTTCTGACCATAAATTATATAAGAAATGTAATTGATTACATGATGAAACTCTAAATCTGATACTGAGTTCCCTTATTATTACTAGTAAGGAAGAAGTAAAATCTTCTAGGGTTTGTTTGTTTGGACAGAATTGGGACGCTGAAATTAGAAGCGGAGATCCATTTTCATTGAAATTGAGCTCTAATTTCAATTTTAAAACCTCAATATTGTTCAATCAAGTGCTCAGTGCATAACTGCAAGGCTGAACAGACCTTTAGGAAACTTTCCAATTGTTTTCTCCTTTATCCAAAACTCCCTAGAAAATTGTGTGCAACCATAAATAAAACTATCCGAAGATACTTAACTACGAAGTTTCTAACACAACACCACTTGCTTCGAAAAGACGCTTCTGACATTTACGATTCTGAAAAGGCGCCTCCAAAAAACCGCCCGAGGACGTTCACTTAACCTTGATAATTTTCAAGCACCCCACAATAGATTCTCTTTGTGGCCTGAGCTTTTCACACGAGCTCTGCACCCACAAGAAATTATATGGCTAAATGAACCTAATTAATCATAAATAAACCAAATTGATCTTTTGGCTTGCTCTCAAACAAGTGATCTCCGCATCTTTGGATATTTTGCAAGTTGCACTCACTTATACCAGCTGCAAGCTGACTAGCGAAGTAACTTTCCACTTGATTTACCCTCCCCCCCCCTCCCCCCCCCCCCCCACCCACCCACCCACCCACACACACACACACACACTCACACATACAAAATAAAATAAAGAAATAATTGTACTTGCCATCATCCTTCTTTACAGCCTAAAAAAATCCTAAGCATCAATGGTATGGTATAACTAATAGGAACACTAATTTTACCACTTCCGACGCAAGCGCAACCTGCCGCACGCACTCCCCGCGCGAGCGTAAGGCGCGAGCGCGGCACACACGTGTGGGGGATTGCAGAGCGGTCCCTGGACAACCCCGAGAAGATCAAGACATTAGAAGACATGTCTCCCCCTCGCACCATCATGAAAGTTCAGCATCTCAATGGAAGGATTGTTGCACTCCCCGCTTCCTGGCTCGGACGGGGGGCAAGTACCTCCCTTCTTCAAAGCACTCCACAGAGCACGCCACTTCGGATTCCAGTGGACGAATGAGTGTCAAACCGCCTTCGAGCATCTCATGTAGTACCTGGCTACTCCCCCGCTACTCTCAAATCCCTTTGAAGGGGAAGCTCTTTTCCTATACTTGGCAATCTCGCCGCACGCGCTCATCTCGGTCTTGGTCAAGGACAAAGTAGCGGTCCAACACCCGGTCTATTACCTCAGCAAATCTTATCTGACATATGACACCGAGAGCAGATATCTCATGGTAGATTCGGCTCTGGCCATAGTGTTCTCTGCAAGAAAGCTCCAGCCATACTTCCAGACTCACACAATCAGAGTGCTCTCACAGCTGCCACTCCGCACAATCCTGCAGAAGACAAAGGTGTCGGGAAGGCTAGTTATGTGGGCAGTGGAGCTGGGAGAATTCAATATCCAGTCCTTGCCGAGACCTGTCATCAAATCCTAAGTCCTGACAGACTTCATAATGGAATGCACAATCCCAACAGAAGATGCATCCAACGCTAACGGCGTGGCTCCCACATAGTGGACTTTTAACATCGACGGGGAATCTGGAGCTAAGGGGCAGGCGCAAGCCTGCTGCTAACAAGTCCCAAGGGGGCCACTCTCGAGTATGGGCTCTGACTGAAGTTCCCAGCTACCAACAACGTCACGGAGTACGAGGCCCTAATCGCAGTCCTTCGCATGTCCATCGACTGCGTGACGGAAAGCTTAACCATCAACACTGACTCTCAGCTAGCAGTCTCGCAGGTCGAGGGGGACTACGAGGCAAAGAATGACTAACTCACGCAGTACCTCCAGCTGGCGAAGTCTCTCCTCGGGAAAATCATGTCTCACCAGATCCTCCACATTCCTCGGAAGCAGAACACCAGAGTTGTCGCTCTGTCCAAGCTCGCCAACTCTACTATGGGGTACCAGTCTCGGCGCTGCCGAATCGAGGACATGCTCATTCCTAGTATCACGGGCCCCTGGGAGATTGCTACCATCGCGAGAGGGTAGCCTTGATGAATGGATCATATCATTGCCTACCTTGAAAGCGGGCAACTAACAGCGAGCCCAGTGGAGGCCCGACACCTATGAATTTGCGTCGCCTCATTCTCCATCATCGCCAATGAGCTCTACAAGCGTTCTTTCTCCGGGTCATACCTAGCGTTCTTTCTCCGGGCCATACCTAAAGTTCTTACGTCCGTCCAAGGCAGACTATCCTCTAAGGGAAGTGCACGAGGGATTGTGTGGGGAGCATTTGGGAGAAAAAGGCTTTGGCGCTGAAAGTCTTACGACAAGGACTCTACTATTCCACGCTAAAAAAGGACACTCATGATATGATCCACTCCAATGTCACACATCAACCCCTGGTGGGGCTCACCCCGCTCCGAAGCGCATGACCCTTCACACAATGGGGGATCAATTTACTCTGCTCATTCCCACTAGCCTCCGGGCAAAGAAAGTTCATCATCTTGGTCGTCAACTACTTCTCTAAATGGGTCGAAGCAGAGCCGCTGGACAAAATCACCAAGGATAACGTCAAGCGGTTTTCCTGGAGAAACATCGTTTGTCGATTTGGCATCCAGCTACCATCGTCGCCGACAATGGGATGCAATTCACGGGGAAGGCCTTCACCAAGATATGCGAGGACCTAAAAATAGAGCTCTGTCACACGGTTTTTGTGCATCCCCAAGGCAACGGACAAACTAAAGTCACCAACTACACCATCTTGAAAAGCATAAAGACCTATCTTCAAGAGGCCAGTGGGTAGTGGGTAGATGCACTTCCCAGCATCTTTTGGTCATACAAGACAATGGCAAGAATCCCAACCGGGGAGACACCACTCAACCTTTGTCATTGATTAGAAATGGTTATACCAGTGGACATCGACATCCTAAGCCCCCGCGTCCAAACTTTCAACCCGACAGAGAACAAACCCCTCCTGCGGGGAAACCTGGACTTAGTCTAGGAAGTCAAGGACGAAGCAGCTCAAAGGATCGCCGCATATCAGGGCCGCATGGCTGCTTCTGCGACCGGAGGGTAAAGCTGAGACCTATCAATATCGGGGACCCTGTCCTCCGAAACATCGAAGCAACAGGGAAGGGCCATCAGAAGGACAAGTTCTCTCTGACATAGGAAGAGTCTTTTGTCATCACAGTAGTAGTAAAGCCCGGGACATACAAGCTAAGGGATTCGGACGGGAAGACACTCCCCCGAACTTGGAATGTGTAAAACATGTGCATCTTCTACCAGTAATCGATGACAAGTTGCACGGTCAAACCTGCCCACTAATGTATCTTTTTTCAACATCAATGCAATAAACTTTGGTTTAATCCAGCGGAACGACCGCTGAAAAGCTCAGGACCCCCTCTCAGACGAGATCAGTGAAAGCCCTTTTGTACCTCTCAGGCGAGATCAGTGAAAGCCCTTTTGTACCTCTCAGGCGAGATGGACAAGGGACTCTATACACCTTCACTCGGACGGACCCCGGTCCTCCTGAGGCGCGAACAAACAAATGTTCTTCACCACCTCCACCCGGATGAACCCCGGTCCTCCTGAGGCACGAACAAACAAAGGATCTTCTCCACCTCTACCCGGACGGACCTCGGTCCTTCTGAGGCGCAAACAAACAAAGGTTCTTCGCCACCTTTACCAGGACGGACCCATGTCCTCTTGAGGCGTGAACAAACAAGGGTTCTTAGTCACCTCCACACGGACGGACCTCAGTCCTCCCAAGGCACGAACGGACAATGGTTCTTCATCGCCTCCCCAGACGGATCCCGGTCCTCCTGAGCCATGAACGATCAAAGGTTTTTCGAAATCTCCAATGGAACAGACCTCAGGTCCTTTCTAAGGATGCACAAACCAAGGTCCATTGTCGTCTCCCAAAACAAATAGACCTCCAAGTCCATCCGCAACTCTAAGTCAAGGGGGCAGGACATTCCTCCAAGCGGAACGACCGCTGACAAGCGGAACGACCCACTAATGTATCTTTTTTCAACATCAATGCAATAAACTTTGGTCTAATCCAGCGGAACGACCGCTGAAAAGCTCAGGACCCCCTCTCAGACGAGATTAGTGAAAGACCTTTTGTACCTCTCAGGCGAGATCAGTGACAGCCCTTTTGTACCTCTCAGGCGAGATGGACAAGGGACTCTCTACACCTTCACTCAGACGGACCCCGGTCCTCCTGAGGCGCGAACAAACAAATGTTCTTCACCACCTCCACCCGGATGGACCCCGGTCCTCCTGAGGCACGAACGAACAAAGGATTTTCACCACCTCTACCCGGACGGACCTCGGTCCTCCTGAGGCGCAAACAAACAAAGGTTCTTCGCCACCTTTACCTGGACGGACCCATGTCCTCTTGAGGCGTGAACAAACAAGGGTTCTTAGTCACTTCCACACGGACGGACCTCAGTCCTCCCAAGGCACGAACGAACAATGGTTCTTCATCTCCTCACCCAGACGGATCCCAGTCCTCCTGAGCCATGAACGATCAAAGGTTTTTTGCAATCTCCAACGGAACAGACCTCAGGTCCTTTCTAAGGACGCACAAACCAAGGTCCATTGTCATCTCCCAAAACAAACAGACCTCCAAGTCCATCCGCAACTCTAAGGTAAGGGGGCAGGACATTCCTCCAAGCCACGTCCAAGAATCCGCCACTAGCGCTAGCTCTGCGTGATGACCGACCCAATAAATGTGTCACACTATATTCACGAATTCATGCAAAAGGGAGGAGCGTGAAAAGCAATGCGCTTCCACACTGACACAACGCATAAACTATGTCGTCTTTGTGACACGCCATAAGCACCACAAAACGAGCATAGGCGATGCACGAGCAATCAATCGCAAGGAATACTAGCCAGGACTTACCGCGTCGCAAACAAAAAACTTGTGATGCACGCTTGAGGAATAAAGCCCATAACCCAAGGACAAAACTAGCCAATCTTGGAAATTTTTGAGTTCGTAGCTTCGTGGATCACGATCCACAAAAAATAGGGGGCATTTGACGGGGTTCCACCTTAGCTTTCCCGAACCAAGCCAAAGAAACCAAGCAAGAAACGGCACGCAAGCACAACTTGCCCGCCCCCACACCCCGCGCGAGCGCAACGTGCTAGCGCAGCACGGACACGCGGGGGCGTGCAGAGCTTGCCCGGGTGTGCGCGCTACTGCGTGGCCTCGAGCATGCGGTAGAGTACAGCCCCCAGGCGCGCGTGCGCGCACAGATATTGGGGGTGTAGCCCCCGGGCACGCGCACGTAGACCTTCCACACGCGCACTCGCAGCCCTTGTGCACGCGCGCCGGCGCTGGCAACCCCCGCCATCTCCGCCACCGATCAACCTTCCCGGGCCGCCCTAACTGCCCGGGGGCACGCCCGTCATTTCCTAAAAATTGGAAATCCATGCGACTATAATGGAGCGACACTATTCATCGGCACAAAAATCTGCCCCGACGCAATTACCAGTACAGCCCTCCAGAACACTATAAATAGGTCCTCATGCCCTCATTTGAAGACAAGCAGCTCCAGATGCTAGAGAGAGTTCTGAGGTTTTCCAGTGAGGACATGAGACTTAGATCGCTCCTCCGCTCGGAATTCGCTCTGCTCCCTCTCTAGGCCGTCAAGTGCACAACGCTCAGCACTGCAAGGACGTAGTCATTTTTTTCAAAAGAATGTTATCATCCATGCCTCGAAGACTTAGTCAATCCTCAGCTCCATTGGGCGCTCTTGTCAGAGCATCGTGAAATTAGTTTATTTTCTATAATTCTTTTACTCAAAGATTTGAACGGAGATGTGACTTGTCACACTCTGAGGAAACTTTCAACTCTTGTGAATTCAACGAAATAGTGGATTTTGGCCTAACACAGATCCGAACACGTGTATTTTTACTTTTTTCGGGTTTTCCACATCAAAAAAAGTCTCATGTCATTTGAGGTTTTTTCATTGACTGTTTGCGCACCCGATCTGACTTCAAGCTAAGGCGGTCCGATTCTCCGGACCGAGAAAAAACCGAGTGACCCACACCAAGCTTCACCAATACCTCATGCTGAATTGCTTGATACAACTAATCATTATTGCTAGAATGTAGGATTTTTTAAAAAATAAAATAAAACCATGCAAAATTTATTTACTAAAATAAAAATTAGAAACATTTAGTAACATAAAACTATTAGGGATTGACTGGTCAGTCAACACTTAGTTAACATAAAACTATTGTGTGAAGTATAGTCATGCATGGTAAGCGTCATGTAGTAGGGGGTGACTCGTTAATCGACCCTACCGTAGGGCCATTGCTCTAGGCATAAGTCCTTCCTTGACTGTGCTTATTACCGAGTGGTGGATATTATTGTTGTGTGAAAACGATGCAAAAAAAATCAAAATCACACAACCACAAACAATAAAACACGATGTGATTTACGTGGTTCGGCGAAGAGCGTCTACGTCCACAGGGTGGGGTTATTCACTATCACCGGTGAGGGAGAAAAAGAAGAGGTCAATATAATTACAACTCCAAAGTCTCTCAAACTCTCCCTAAAGAGAAAACACTAACCCATTTATATTTATAAGGAAAATTAGGGCTAACAAAAAAGACATAAATACTGTTTCTCAAAATAACAATCTCCGCCTCATCTCTTATTTGACACAAAACAAATATGAGATGACACAATAAATAACACCAAAACCGCTGAGCTAAGTACGCTGCCTACGTAACCCCTACCATAGGATCAAGCCACGCGTAGTTCTTCAAAAGTTCCTCTCAAGACACTAACCTTTGAGCTCGAACGTTCAACAATCCTTTGCAATATGTGAACTTCTGGACTGAAAACACCTTCGTGAGCATGTCTGTTGGATTCTCCTTATTATCAATCTTCTTCAAAAGAACCTCGTCAGTCTCGATCAAGTCTCGAACAAAATAGTACCTGACATCAATGTGCTTGGTACGAGCATGATGTACTGGATTGGTCGCCAAGAAAATCGCGCTTTGACTGTCACAAAAGACGGTTAAAGTCTTATGCTCCACACCCAAATCACCCAATAGGCCTTGCATCCAGATGGCCTCCTTCATAGCTTCTATCACTGCCATGTATTCAGCCTCTGTTGTAGATAAAGTCACTATCGACTGCATAGTCGACCTCCAACTCACTGGACCTCCTGCCAATGTGAATAAATATCTGGTCGTAGACCTGCGCCTATCTATATCACCTGCATAGTCTGAATCGGTGTAGCCCAAACACAATCCAACGCTGGACTGCTGCCTCTTGTACACTAAACCAACATCAACTGTACCCTTGAGATACCTCAGAATCCACATAACTGCATGCCAATGACCCTGATCGGGATCATGCATGAATCTGCTAACCACGCCAACAGCTTGTGCAATATCTGGCCTTGTACAAACCATGAGATACATCAAACTGCTCACTGCACTGGCATACAGAACTAGCTTCATTCTCTTCCTCTCTTGGTCGTCTTTAGGACACAAGTCAGCACTCAATTGAAAATGCGCTGCCAATGGTAAAGTCACTGACTTAGTAGTGTCATTAATCTCAAACCTCTTCAACACTTTTTCAAAAGAAGCTCTTTGAGTGAGCCAAACCTTTCCAGCCTTCTTGTCCCTGCAGATTTTCATCCCGAGAATTTTGCGAGCCTCACATAACTCTTTCATCTCAAACTGCTTTGAGAGTTGCCTCTTCATTCTATCAATCTCTAACTGACTTGAAACGACAATCGGCATATCATCAACATACAGTAAAAGATAGATGAATTCACCAGTAGCTAATTTCTTGAAATATGCATAGTGATCATACTGATTCCGTGTGTACTTCTATCTCAACATAAACTGATCGAACTTTTTGTACCACTATCTCGGTGACTGCTTCAAACAATAAAATGACTTATCCAATTTGCATAGCAAGTCACTCTGAGCCTCATATCTAAGTGGCTGCTTTATATAGATCTCCTCCTGCAAATCTCTGTGTAAAAATGCAGTCTTCACATCAAGCTGCTCCAAAATCAGATCATACTACGTTACTAAGGCCAAGAGAACACGGATCTCCGTGCAAAAATGCACTCTTCACATCAAGCTGCTCCAAAATCAGACCATACTGTGCTACTAAGGCCAAAAGAACATGGATCGACAGATGCTTGACAACTGGGGAAAACACCTTGTCATAATCAATACCTTCACGCTGAGCAAAGCCCATGGCCACCAATCTTGTCTTTTAACGTACATTAGCAGCTCCATGAGATCCTTCTTTCTTCGCATACACTCATTTGCATCTAATTGTTTTTCTACCTGAAGGTAACTTCATTAATCTCCATGTAGCATTTTTCTTTAGAGAAGTCATTTCCTCATCCATCGCATTCCTCCAAAAATCTGCTTCAAGACTCTCTACAGCCTCCTTGAAGTGACAAGGGATTTCAGCCTCAGATGCTGGAAGTGCAAATGCAATGTGGTCCCTTAACCAAGCTGGCTTCAGGACATTTTGCCTCCTAGTCCGGCTTCTGACAATAGAATCCTGAACTTGACTCTCTGCCTCTACTTCCTCCACCTCCTGATCATCAGTATCTAGTAGCTCATCAGCAGTCTCATCATATACCTCATCAGGAGTGTGAGTAATTGGTGAAACAAATGGAGTCACATCAAACTCCTTCTGATCAGTAGTAGTGATCGGCTTTGAACTCTCCACCTGCTCTATGTCCCAAGGCTTTAACAAACTCGCCTCGTCAAATGTAACATCCTTGCTAATAACAATCTTCCTTTCTGCCAGATCATATAGTTTGTAGCCTTTGACTCGACGTCTGAAGCCAATGAAGATTTCTTTTTTTGCCCGTGGTTCCAGTTTATCATTCTTGACATAATAATAAGCTCGACAGCCAAACACTTTCATATGCACATAATCTCTAGCAGGGTTCCCCGACCACATCTCTTTTGGTGTTTTCTTCCCAATAGTTGCAGAAGGCAGGCGGTTCACCAAGTGGTAAGCATAGTCAATGGTCTCAGCCCAAAAAATTCTGCCTAACCCAACATTAGACAACATGCATCGAATCTTCTCCACCAAAGTTCGTTTCATGTGCTCTGCCACCCCGTTCTGCTGCGGTGTCTCCCTGACTGTGAAGTGATGCTCTATATCTAATCTCTGGCACTCTTGCAAGAACGCTTTCAATGTGTATTCATCTCTATTGTCTGATCTGATACATCGAATTTTTTTGTCAGTTTGATCCTCAATCCACTTCTTCCAAGTTACAAATATATTCAGAACTTCGCTCTTATTCTTCATGGTGTACACCCAAACGAATCTGGAAAATCGTCAATGAAGGAAATAAAATATTATCGCCCGGTGAAAGAATTCGTCTTCGTCGGGCCCCAAATATCTGTGCGAACATAATCAAAAATACTTTTCGTACTGTGGATGACAGTATCAAAAGATACTCGCGTCTTCTTTCCAATCACACAATGGTCACAGCAATCCAATTTGCACCTTTTCACTCCCTTAATCAATCCTTGTCTTGATAAAGCCTAGAGGGAAGCCTCTCCAGCATGAGCCAATCTCATATGTCATAAAATACTGGCATCCAAAGAATCATCAGCCACAACCACAGTCCCGATAACTGTACTCCCCTGAAGATAATATAAATTGTGGTGACGAACTCCCTCATGAAAACCAAAGCTCCGCGACTGATCTTCAGAACTCCTGCCTCGATCACTACCTTGTAGCATTTGCCTTCTAAAGCCCCAATAGACAGCAAATTTTTCTTGATATCCGGAACATGTGTGACCTCTGTCAACTCTCTCACTGCTCCATCATGCATCCGAACCAGAATACTCCCAAAACCAATAGTACGACACATCTGATCATTGCTCATAGCAACAACACCAGTATCCAAAGACTTGTAAGTACAGAACCGCTCCCGATTGGGACAAATGCGATGGGTAGCACCCGTGTCCAGAATCCAACATGAATCATCACTGAATAAATATTGTGGAGTGACAGAGAGATAAAAAACAGACTCATCACCACCGGTAGTCTCTTGAGTAATATACGTCTTCGCCTCTGAGGAAAGCCCTTATTTTTTCTTCTTTAATTTAGGGCAATCGTTCTTCCAGTGACCCGTCTCTAAATATAATGCGCACTGATTGCACCCAAGACTTCGGCCACGTGATTTATCACGCTTCTGAGTACCGTTATTATTCTTCTTGGGACAGTTCTTCTTTTTCTCAAATCTATTTCGATGAGACACAAGTGCTTCGGCCGACTCCGCCTTTGATGACTCTTTATCTCTTCGACGAAACTCGTGATTCAGCAACGCCATAGACACTTCATTGTACTTTATGAGATCCTTCCCATGAATGAGAGACATCGTGAAGTTCTCATACTCATCTGGAAGCGAATTCAATAGAAGGAGTGTCTTGTCTTCATCGCCAACATTCTCGTCCAAATTCAACAGATCTGCTAACAACTTTGTAAACTCATTCAAATGCTCATCAGTCGAGACTCCACGTCTCATCTGAAACCGATATAATCGACGCTTCATTTGGAGACGATTCTCCACGCTCTTCGTGAGATATTTGTTCTCTAACGTCCTCCAAAGGTTTCTCGCAAACGTCTCCAACATAACTTTATATTTGATCTCCTGAGTAAGGCCATTTCTGATAAATCCGCAAGCACTCCGATTCATCTTCGACCACACTTTTTCAGTCATCCCATCAGGACATTCATCACCATCAAGAACGTCCTCCAAATTAAGAGAGCACAATGCATCCATCACTTCGCAACGCTACATGCCAAAGTTACTCTTTCCATCAGACTTGGTAACATCGATTTTGACCGGATGAAAACCCGTATGATGGATCATCGATTTCATTGCCCAGGAAGATAAAGAAGTCGTACCGGAGTCTCACACTTTTTTTGATTGATCCCAAATAAAAACAATACAGAGAACCAAGAAAACCAAAGCAACAATTTTTTATTAATTAATCTAGAACAAAATAAAAATTTGTTACCTCTTTGTTGGAACACCCTATTACTAATTTGGGTCAAGATCACTATGTCTATAGGACCCTTTGCTTGACCTTCTGTATAGCTTAATAGGTCAATTAGAATTGAGTCTAAGGGTTAGAAGTCTAGGTTTGGAAGCTGCCCTGAATACCAAGTTTTTCTGTCTGGAGACTAAGTCTGATCGTCGAGCTCAGCACGATGATTCGTCGAACTCCGGTCGACGATCGTCTAGCTCAACTTCGACAGATCGTCGAGCTCCATTCGACAATCGCTGAGCTCAACTTCATAATATCGTCGAACTCCATTCGATGATCGGTGAGCTCAGTTCGACGATTTTGACTCTGCCTTGGATCTTTATCTCTGAGCTCAGTTCGACGATCTTTGAGCTCAGATCGACGATATTTTGCTGCTGTGTATTTCCAGATCGCTGAGCTCAGCTCGACGATAGCAGAGCTCAGTTCGACGACTTCAGATAACTTCTAGAATTCAAATTCAAATCAGTTAGGAGTTATTCTGCAATTAATTCAGAGATTTGCTAGCCGTTTTCATTCAATTCTAGACCAAGTTTCAAGGGATTTTTCAAGGAATAATTCTGTGGACTTTCCTCCAGAAGAGATTATGCAATTAAGGATGCAATCAATACAGACCAATGACTATCCTTGACAGAGGATGATATTCTATTCTGGAACAGAGAATAAAAGACAGAATGTTTTTTGAATCTGGAACAACAAGAAGAATAGAACACACAATATACAGAGCACACACAATACAGATTACAGAGACAACCTCAAAAATCTTTTGTCTAAAAGAATTCTGAAGAACACTCATCAAAGAGATCAAGCTTTCAAAAAATCTTCAGATCTCTTCAGCTCTCAAAGTGTTCAAGGCCAACATATTCAAGACTCCAGACACTCAACATTTCAGCCATTGCTGAAACCATCTATTGCTGGAGTTCTATCTTTGAAAGCCTATCACCCTCAGCAAAGCTTTTCTTCCTGAAGATTTCAAGGATTCAGGGGGAGCTTTGACATCAATCCACATAGTCTTTTCAGTTGTTTGAGAAAGAGAAGACTGCCATCAATCTCTCACCCCCACTCTGTAAAGGGTTTTTCAAGCTCCCTTCAAAAGTTTGAACCTGGTTTTTGAGCACCTTGTCAAAAGCTTATTGGTGGCAAGACACCTGATCAAAAAATCTGCTTTGGTTTTTGAGCACCTTATCAAAAGCTCATTGGTGCCCAGGACACCTGATCAACTCATCCTGCAGTGGATTCCTACCTAGGGTGGTAGAAGAGTGGATGTACCCAAGTTTGGGGAACCACTATATTTCCTTGTGTCATCTGGTTTTGCCTTGCTTTCTTTTTGTTTCTGGCCTTGATTTTTCTGTGCTTAGTTTTTACATAGCTTAGTACTGTGATTAGATTTATTTCTGCTTCCCTGCTCACACATGTTACAACAATTGTTGTAAAAGCTTGTAAAAGTGTTTAAAGCACCATATACTCTATTCACCCCCCCTCTATAGTATATCAGATCTAGTTGCACTTTCAATTGGTATCAGAGGGAGGTTGGTTAAACATACCATATCTGATTGGTTGTACAGGCTAACACCTGAACCCCAAGATCCCAAACTAGATCTGCTTTTCTTCTGTATTTTATTATTAGATTTTGTTTGCACAAATCATGGCCCAAAACAAGGATTATGCTAGCACCAGACCTCCAGTGTGCAATCTGTCAAAGTTTGCACTTTGGAAGGCAAGGATTAGACTTTACATGAATTCTATTGACGAAGATATATTTAATTCTGTTTTAACAGTGTGTCCAAGATCCCCAGAGAATACAAGTACAAATGATGTTCCACCTCCATCAGGAACAGATGCTGACATCAAAAAATGGAAAGTAGCTGATGCCAAGGCTATGAACATACTAGCCCAGACAATGTCAGATGACATATTTCAAAAGGTAGCTGAATGTAATTCAGCCAAGGAGATTTGGGACAAGCTCTCAGAAATAGTCCCAGGCTCAGCTGATGAGAGAAAGGACAGAAGATCCCATCTCATCTCCCAATATGAGAACTTCAAGAAGGGAGAGACTGAGTCAGTGGGAGACATGTACAACAGACTGAGTCTAATTGTCAGTGAACTAAGGACATTGGACAAAGAGATTTCTCTGACAGAACTCAATGACAAGATCCTAATGTGCTTCCCCAGCACTTGGGATTCAAGAATCTGGCCAATTAAGGATGCCAGAAGTCTAAATGAGATCACCACTGAAGCTTTGCTGGGTAAGCTCAAATCTTATGAGCTACTTATCAAGAATAGAGAGGAAGAACAGAAGGCTGCTTCACCAGCCACAAGGAAAGAGAAGACCATAGCCTTTAAGGCAACTGAGGATCTGCCTGAAGATAAAGCTACAGGCAATGATGAAGTACTCAGCTTGTTGGCCAAAAGATTCTACAAGATGGCCAGAAAGGACTTCAGAAGAAGATCATACAAGGAGCAGGACAAGCCAAGGTATGACAAGTCCATTAGCAACAATAAAGGACATTATCTGCTTTGGTTGCAGGAAACCAGGGCACATAGTTCCTGACTGTCCAGAGAACAAAACCAAGGACAGAAGGGACAGAAAAGAAAGAAGAAAGGAGAAAGACTCCAAAAGGAATGGAAATGGCAAACCTTCTTCAAGCAAAAATAAGCATACAAGAAAAGGGTTTGTTGCTGAATCCTGGAGTGAGACAGAAGAGGAGTCAGAAGCCTCATCCAGCTCTAGTGATGATGAGGATGATGCAGAAGAAATGGAGTTCTGCATGATGGCAATTAATGCCTCACAGCACAATTCAGAGGAAGAAGAGTCAGAGTCAGACTCAGAGACTCAACCTGAAGAAGATCAGGTAATTAGCTCTTTTGATTTTAGTTCAGAAGATTTTAAATCTGAATTTAAAGCACTGTGTTTAGACCTGCTAAAGTCTGAGAAAGAGATTATCTCTCTCAGAAATCAATTATCTGAACACAATGTTTTAAAGTCAGAAAACCTCAAACTCTCTCAGGAGTTGGAGAACTGTAGGGAACAGATAGCTACACTGAAAAGTGAGCTCTCTGAGGCCAAGAAGCTTGAAGAATCCCTTAATGGGAGAAGCATCAAGCTGATGGACATCACAAGCACAGTGAACTCTAGATTTAACAGTACACTGGGCTTGGGTGCCTCATCCAGCCAACCTATTGTTCTAACAACTCCCATCAAGTTTATTTCTGACAAGGGAAAGGGAGTTGTAGAGGTTGCTAGGAAAAATTCTGATCTGCCTCAGAAAACTAAGTCCCAGCAGAAATCGTCGAACGTAGATCGACGATTGCTGAATGAAGATCGACGATCGCCGAACGCAGCTCGACGATCTCAGGCAAAATCGTCGAACGCTGATCGACGATCTCAGCCAAAGTCGTCGAACGCAGGTCGACGATCTCATACACCTGACCTCAGCCATAGTCGACCGTCGAACGGAGCTCGACGATCTGACCCAAGATCGTCGAACGCAGCTCCAAGATCGTCGAACAGAGGTCAGAGCTCTGGAAACTTGTTTAAAGGCAAATCAAAATTGAATCCTAAGGGTTCTTCATCCCAAACCTTTAACCCTTATACTGAATGGATTTTACCTCCAAGGAGATATCATCCTGAAGGATATAAGAGTCAACCTGGGATGTCTTTCATTTCTGAATTTAAAGGTTATCAACCTAGGCCCAAGGTAAACTGGGTCAAAAACAAGTAAATTGTTTTATGTGCAGGTGAAGACCTATCCAACATCTAACCAGCAATGGTACTTGGATAGTGGGTGCTCTAAGCACATGACAGGGAACAAGGACAACCTCACTTCCTTTAGAGCCAAGCTTGGACCCAAAGTTATCTTTGGTGATTCCAACTTTGGACAAACTAAAGGATATGGTGCAGTCCAGATTGGTTCAGTAACCTTCAAGAAGGTAGCTTATGTGGAAGGACTGAAGCACAACCTAATTAGCATCAGTCAGCTGTGTGATGAAGGCTACCAGGTGACCTTCAGCAAAAGCCTTATGCAAAATCAAGTCAGAGGACAACACAACTGTGTTGACAGGTACAAGGAAAGGTAACATCTATCTAGTAGATTTTCTTTCAACTAATGTAGATATCTGCTTGTTTAATTCAGTCTGTAGACCAAATGTTTTATGGCATAAGAGATTAGGACACCTAAACCTTAGAACTATTGCTAGGCTATCCAAGGACAACCTTGTTAGAGGACTACCTTCTGGCCCCTACAAGAAGGAAGGACTCTGCAGGGCTTGTCAATTAGGCAAGCAAACTAAAAATAGTTTTAAGTCACTTAATAAGAGTGATTCACCTAGGATATTGTATCTGTTACACATGGATCTTTTTGGACCCATCACAGTACAAAGCCTAGGAGGGAAATCCTACACTTTAGTAATTGTAGATGACTTCTCTAGATTCACTTGGGTGTTCTTTCTAAGGAAGAAGTCTGATAACTTTAAGTGTTTGACAGAGTTTCTCAAATGTATACAGATTGAGTTCAATACTCACATTGCCCTGATCAGAAGTGATCATGGGACAGAGTTTGATTCTCTTCTTATGCAAGAGTTCTGTCAGAGTGAAGGGATCAGGCATACTTTCTCAGCTCCTAGAACTCCTCAACAAAATGGGGTAGCTGAAAGGAAAAATAGAACCCTTATTGAATCTGCCACTACATTGTTGTCAGATGCTCATCTACCTCTATCCTTTTGGGCAGAGGCAGTGAACACCTCCAACTATGTGCTGAACAGAAGTCTGATACATAAACTAAAGGGAAAGACTCCCTATGAATTACTCAAAGGGAAGAAACCTAAAGTTGACTATTTTAGAATATTTGGTTGTATTTGCTATATTCACAATAATGACAAGAAATATTTAGCAAAATTTCAAGCAAAAGCTGATGAAGGAGTGTTTCTGGGATACTCCATGATCAGCAAGGCCTATAGGGTCTATAATAAATCATCTTTGAAAATTGAGGAATCTGTTCATGTTTCTTTTGATGAATCTAACATGTCTTTCAAGGAGAAGATTTCTTCTACCATAGAACTTTTGCAGGAACACTCTCTAGTTGAAGATATGAACAAGTTACAGGTTGCTCAAGATAATGAAAGCAGTGAAGATGAAGGGAATGCTCAACACATTGAAGCACAACCTGAAGAGCCAGTTGTTGTACCACAAGAGGAAACAACAACACAAGGTTGGTGAACAATCAACACCCCCTGTTGATTTAGTAACATCAAGAGACCATCCAATTTCCCAAATAATTGGAGAACTCTCAGCTGGTGTGCAAACCAGAAATCAGGTCAACCAAAACCTGTTGCACACCTGCTTCCTATCTCAAATTGAACCTCAGTCCATTCAAGATGCAGAGCAAGATCCACACTGGATCATTGCAATGCAAGAGGAGTTACATCAATTTGAGAGGAACAAAGTATGGGAACTAGTGCCAAAGCCTAAGGATCATTCCATTGTTGGAACAAAATGGATATTCAGAAACAAACTGGATGATCATGGAGTAATTATAAGGAACAAGGCAAGGCTAGTTGCTCAGGGATATTATCAAGAAGAAGGAATTGACTACGACCAGACCTTTGCACCTGTTGCAAGATTGGAAGCCATCAGAATATTTCTAGCTTATGCAGCTCACAAAGGCTTCAAGGTTTATCAGATGGATGTCAAAGTGCCTTCTTGAATGGAGACATCAAAGAGGAAGTTTATGTCAGACAACCTCCAGGTTTTATCTCTCCAACTTATCCTGATTATGTTTTTAGATTAAATAAAGCATTATATGGTCTCAAGCAAGCTCCTAGAGCATGGTATGAGACCCTAGCATGCTTTCTCTTGGAAAATGGTTTTATAAGGGGTAGAGTAGACCAAACTCTTTTTATTAGAACCCATAAGTCCAATACCCTACTAGTACAAATTTATGTAGACGACATCATTTTTGGTTCTACTGACTCAAAATTATGCAGAAGGTTTTCTAACCTAATGCATTCTAAATTTGAGATGAGTAGCATGGGTGAGTTATCCTTCTTCCTAGGATTGCAAGTCAAACAACATGCTGAAGGCATCTTTATTTCTCAAACCAAATATGTTAATGAACTGGTTAAGAAATTTGGTATGTCTGAGGCATCTTGTATGAAAACACCCATGCCTACCAATGCTGTATTGGATGCTGATGAACATGGGAAACCTGTTGATCAGACCACATATAGAGCAATGATTGGCTCTTTACTGTATCTTACAGCTAGCAGACCAGATATAATGTTTGCTACATGTATATGTGCTAGGTTCCAAGTAAGCCCTAGAGAGTCACACCTCACTTTAGTAAAGAGGATTCTCAGGTATGTTAAGAGTTGTCCAAATCTAGGTCTCTGGTATCCAAAAGATTCAGCATTTGATTTAACTGGATTCTCAGATGCTGATTATGCTGGATGCAGAATTGATAGGAAAAGCACCAGTGGAACTTGTCAGTTCCTTGGTGACAGACTTGTCTCTTTGTTTTGTAAGAAACAAACATCTGTGTCAACTTCAACTGCTGAAGCTGAATATATGGCTGCAGGCAGTTGTTGTTCACAAATATTGTGGATTCAAAAACAACTCCTAGACTATGGTTACAACTTAGAAAAGTCTAAAATCTTTTGTGATAACACAAGTGCTATTTCCATAGCTCAAAATCCAGTCCTCCATAGTAGGACAAAACACATAGAGATTAGACATCACTTCTTAAGGGATACTGTTGAAAAGAATAAAATTGAATTACAATATATCCCAACTGATTTACAAAGGGGAGATACTTTCACCAAGCCTTTGGATGAAAAGAAACACACCTTCTTCCTAAATCAGTTAGGAATGTTAGATGGAGGAAGTCTTAAATAATATCCAAGATTTTGAAAGCTCAAAATTGACCAAGACTGTAACATCCCATTTCCAACTAGACCCCTAAGAGTGGTTTTGGCCATGACTAGGTCATGACAAAACCCTAGGAAGCCAGAAATGAGCCAAGAGATAGGAGGCCAAGGTGGGGATCACTATGGTCTGCAAATAGTAGAATTTTGAACAATGGTTTAGAATGACAATGGGGCTTCACCATGGCCCCAAGACCCTACCACAACACTCCCAAACATTTTGGGAGACCCACTAGAGCCAAAAGGACCCATTAGGGCCAACCCAAGAGGCCTAGTTGACCAAGGTCAACCCTAGCCCTGAATAGGTCAACCTAGCCTACATAGGGCCAATTGACCCACTCCTAGTCTAGAGGACCCCACCTATGCCCTCCTAACCCTAAAGTGAGGTCAATGGGTCACTAAGGACACATTGGGGTCAGCCCTAGAGGCCAGGTTGACCCAAGTCAACTCAAGCCCTAATCTGGTCAAAGTACCCTTACTAAGGGTATGAGACCTCCAAAGTGCAGGGTAACCCTACATAACCCTACCTAGACCCTAAGGGAAGTCAATGGGTCACCAAGGATCCATAGGGGTGAACCCTAATGGTCATGTTGACCCAAGCAACTCTAGCCCTAAAATGGTCAAAGTGACCTTACCAAGGGGCATGTGACCCCCAAGATGCCCAACCAACCTTACTCAAGTCTTCCTAGACCTTACGGGAGTCCAATGGGTCACCAAGGACCCATTGGGGTCAACTCAAATGGTCTTGTTGACCAAGGTCAACTCTATTCTAGTGTTAGGTCAACTTAGCCCAAAAAGGGCAAACTCAAGCTCAAGCCACTTCTCCCTTAGGCTAAACCCATTCCCATGACCATCATAATCCAGTGGGCTGCCTTTAGCTTGTGAGGTTGACTAGTCAACCAGAGGTGACTAGGAGAGAGAAAAGAGCTCCTCTCCATGATAATGGAGGAGAGAGAAAATGGGGAAGAGGAAAGGGAAGAGAGAAGCCGGCCAAGGAAGGCCAACAGCCACCAGTTATGGCTGTAATCAACTCCTCTAGGGGAGAGGAGTTGATTCCAGCCGTTTCCCGGCCACCAAGGGGTGGGTTCAGCCCCCCTCCACACAACCCGAGCCACACCTTTAATGGTGTTAATGGCTATTGAAGAACCAGCCTCTCCCCTCCCCCATTTGCCATTTAAGCACCTTCAGGGAGCCGAGGGGATCATTTTAGAGCATTCACCTGGAGGAGATGGGCCATTCCACTGTGCAGTTGCAGAAGCCGAGCGCCGCCGCCGTCGTCAATGGCATCCCGCCGCTCCTCTCGCATCCAGGCCGCCAGGAAGGTCCTCCTCCTCTCCTTAACTCGCGGGTAGATCCTAGGAATCATTAGGCTTGAGTTTCGGGCTCAATTGAGCCCGATTCGATCCGGGATTTCTCTTGGTTTCGGCAAGGAAATCTCTTGCTTAATCCGCCGGAAAACGCCTCTCCGGCGGCGGAGCCGCCGCCTGACGATAGCCACCACCTCAACGGAGGTGTTGGTGGCGGTGGCCGGCCGGGGAAGGGGCTGGATCGCCGGCGGCAGGGCTTGGAAATCGCTCCAGGCGGGACGAATCTCAGCCGTTGGCTCAGTGGGGACGATGACCAGATGCCGTCGATCTGCGCCAAGATTCGCGCGGCATCAAATCATATACTATAGGATTAAAATGAAAATCATTTCATTTCTGTCACACTGGATGTATTTAATGTATTTAATTTTTAAAAATACTTAGGGACCCTGAATGGAAATCTGCCCAACATGAAAATTGTAGCTTAGGGTGTCTAGTTTGTAGCAAAAATTGCTTGGACCCTTTTGGGCCACTGGTTAGACCAGGGTACCCTTTTTGGTAGGACCTATACCTAGGCCTAAACAGAAATTGTTTTGGGTGCCCACACTTCATTCCTTGTCCAAACAAGTTGAAATTTGGGCAGTGAGAAATTCTTAGTCATATCTAGAACTTGTCCAAAATTTAGAATTTTTGGAGAATATTTTTCTATAGTTTTTAGAAAAATTTAATAAATCATGATTAATATAATTATGTGACCCAATTAATTTAAAACTCCCCCAAATTTGGGTGGGTGGTCTTAGATGTCATGATAGGTATAGGGTTAAAACTTTAGCTCATTTGGAGATGTTTAGGATAGGTAATCTACCCACCCTATATATGACCTTATAAGGGTATTTTGGTCAAAAGCCACTATTGATGGTTGAGTGGCCAAATTCCCTCATCAGAGGCTGAAATTTTGGCCACTGATATAATTAGACTTTTTACACTCACCTATGAAGTTTGGAGTGGTTTGGACTAGGGTAGCCCTAGAATTTTTGGGTAGGCCCTTTAGGGTAAATTTCTAGGGTTTGAAGAATTTTGGGTCAAAAGACCTTGGATGGACTTGAAACTTGGGAATGAGGTCCATAGGGTTTACTATGGTCCTGTGGTTAAAATTTTAGGGCATTTGGAAGAATTTAAACCCCTTAAATCTATAACCCTAGTTTAGGGCACTAGCCTTGAAATCATAAGCTCTAATACCAAAACTTTCTGAAAAGGGCTGAGTTTTTGAATGGGTAGTTGTTTAGGGTATATATATCTCTGGAAATTTTATAATAAATTTTGGATGAATATTTTTGGTACTTTATTCACAAAGTCATGTTTTACAAGTTTCACTTAGGAATTTTTGGAGAAAAATATACTTGAATAAATCTGATGAAACCTAGCAAAGGGGCTTATAATCATGGTACCCATCTCTGTAAATTTTTATGAAATTTTGGAAGAATGATATTTAGTAGTTGCTTCTTTAATTATTTAATTCTATGGAACATTGGTAAATTTAATAATGGCATCTAAATTGTCTGAAAAATTTTAATTTCTTCATCATGATGTTTCTAGTTCCTTATGAAGCCCTAATAATTTTTACATAATTATTGGAGACATATTTGTGACACTTCCTTCATTATATTTGATCTTAGGAATTGTTTTTAATAAATCTTTTAGAGGTCAAGAACTATCTGGAAAATTATGAAAATTGGCAACCAATACTATTTCTCTGTTATGTAGTGAATAAAAATTTTAGGAGGCCTTTACCTGAGAAAATATTATGGTTCATGTTCAAATTGACTATGGCCTAGCTTTTGAGGAAAATTCAATAAATAGTAGATTAATTGGGAAAAATATGATTTTCTGAATTTAGACTATATTTATCATAATAGACCTCTGGTAAAATTTGTAGAGTTATTGGAGTAGAATTTAGAGTATCACCTATTGAGTACATCATATTAGCTTAGGGTGGTCTGCAATTAGTAAAAACAGTAGAAATCAAATTAAAGTGCACAATGAGTTTAGGAAGTTGGAATAATGGGGCATTAGTCTGGTAGGTGAATTAGGTTTGTCATCAGAAGTGTAGATGAGTAGTGGAGGTTGGTTAGAGTTGTGTGGGGTTCGGGATCGTCAAAGGATCACTCATCCTCGTCGAAAAGAAGGAGTCATATACACTTGGGTTAGAATTCAATTATAACCCTAAGGGATTGAGAGATTTGTGTAGTAACCAATAATAATAAGTGCCTTGCGAAAGGGAGCTTTGGGCGTAATCCCATCGTAGTTCCTAGTGCCTTCGAGAGCCCTTCACGGGGAATACCTTGGGCAGTCCTGGGCTAACGTAACTCATAGGAATAATGAAACTTCAAGAGTAACTAGAATAATTAGGGTTTCACTCTCACACACCCCGAGGTTACGGGAAGTAGTTTTGTCCAGATGATCAAGCAGTAGGCTCGGTCGTTGTGGTAAGAGGGCAGGATGGCCCGGTGAGCTTCGGCTCGGTGTTGGTACGTAAATTTGCATGTGCATAAAAGGGAATGAAATTAAGGTGGTGGGTCTTCGGTATTGGAGGATCTTAGCACAGACACCAATACGTTGACTCGACAAGTGTTGTGACAGCACTTCGCCAACAGAAGTCCGGTGCGCCAGCCGGCAAGAGTACGCAGGAGTCCGCTTAGTGCACCAGCGTTGAGGCGTACGATAGGTCTGACCAGTAGTGCTATACTGGTTTAGAGGTGGGCGAGGCCCAACCCACCGCTTTCGTCTGCCACTACGGAGGTATCCTGGGAGGTGAGGCTCCAGAAAGGGGGAACTAAAGGTCTGTGTGCACAGAGTCGGGTGCGTGTGTTGCACTTGCTTGATCCATCATACCCACTTGCATGTCATAGCATAAGCGATTCATTTAACCTTTGACACCTAAAATATAAGTGGTATGGGACACTTATACATTAGGCCCTGCAAAACGACCCCTTGGTCTATAAGCTTGTGTGGGCAAGTTTATAAATTAAGGTTAAATTTGGATATATATAATTGCTGCTGTTTGACAACCGACACCCCATCGTATAAACTGGTATGGGACATTTTATACGATGGGAGCCTTGCAAAAGACCCCTTGCTTATATGTACCCATATAAGTTAAGGTTACTTTACTTTACTTGTTTACAAAAATGATTAGTTACTATATAAATTGCTAGTTTTAGGTCCACCGTCACCTGCATTTGATATACTCTCCACTTTCAAGTCCTCCCTTTCTTCCTCTCCGCTCGGTGCCTAGGAGCCACGGGGGAAGGGGTGGGGGATGATAGGACTTAGTCTTTTAGACTAACGGTTTTCGAACCGCATCATTTAGGGGATCGCGGAGACCAGCATGGAGGAGCAGCCCCAGAGACCGGTGCGCTTGGAGGTGGGGCAGTCTAGCTCCGGAGTACACACAGCCGGGACCGTGAGTCTCGACCCTGAGCAGTTTTCTACTTTTGTTTCCATATGAGAGATCTTGTAGTGAGGATTTGATGTACCGGGCATAAGCCCGTTTTGCTACTCTGATGTCGTTTTCTGTGGACACTCCCTTCGTGGAGTTATATTTATTATGTCATGTGATTCTCTGTGGACAGATAGTTTACCTTTATTCCATTATTTTGCTACTTTTATGTGATCGAGATGGCCGGCAGAATCGGCGCTTTGTGGTGATGACTCTTCAGGGCGTGAAGGAGTCACCGCAAAACGGCGGTTCTGGGCCTAAGACCCCGGTGTCGAAAAAGAAAAAAAAAACGGGGTCTTACAAGTGGTATCAGAGCAGACCTCGATCGAAAAGTAGCCGTCCACAACCCTGGGTCACCCCCGCGCGGGTTTAGTTTGGGGACAAACTAAGCAGCGGAAGCAGTGGTGTGCCCATATGGGGGGAATCACATGTAAATTGTCCACTATCATTAGGCATTGCGTCGATTACCTACTGATGTAGTTCGTTTTGCAGCCCTCGGCTCAGCCCACCCCACAAGGTGGAGCTCAGCAGACTCCAGACATTGCACCACCTCCCATGGTCCCCACACCTTTCCTCCAGTCAGACATGGGGCAGACCCTTACAGCTATCCTTGAGGCCTTCCGGGCTCAGCAAGCCCCAGCCCAGCAGCCAAACCCAGGGGCCAACTGGATGAGCACCTTACGAGGACTCTCTCCCCTATCTTACATAGGGACAGAGTCGGCAGTACGGACAGAAGAGTGGCTGGATGTGATGTACGAGATGTTGACTGGGATACGATGCCCTTGGGAGGAGAGGGTGGCCCTAGTGGTATCTTGCTTGGAGTCACATGCCAAGCGGTGGTGGAAGACGCTGTTGGACACGACTTTTGCTGATAGAGAGATTGCAGAAATCACTTGGGAAGAGTTCAGGGCCACGCTGCTGGAGCACTTTGTTCCTCAGTCGGCCAGGGACGAGTTGGAGGAGCGGTTCTTGCAGCTGAGGCAGGGCACCAGGACAGTGGTGGAGTACCACCGAGAGTTCGATCATTTGGCCCGATATGCGGGCTCCTATCAGCTGGATGAAGCAGGTTACGTCAAGAGGTTTTATAAGGGCCTAAAAGAGGAGTTGAGGGAGGCCCTGCTTTTTGTCTCTGACAGGCCCATCTCCCGGATTTTGGAGATGGCGAAGAGGATTGAGGCCGACTGGCACACCACTCGGGGCCGGAAACGGCAAGCGGAGGACCAGGGCCGGAGGGCCCGAAATGATCAGCGGCGAGGCACCGTACCAGATGGAAGAAGGGCAGAGGAGCAGCCTCGTCAGGAGTTGAGGCAGGAGCCGAGAGAGCAGGTGGTCTTGGCCCCTCAACCTCTCCGGACCCAGGAGATGCAGAGACCCCGGGGTATGGCGTATCCCCTGCCGGAGTGCTTCCATTGTCACCAGGTGGGACATCTCCGGAGAGACTGCCCTATGAGGGGGGCACCACCTCCAGCACCACGGGATGGCCCACCGGCCCAGCATTTCGGAGGCCGAGGACGCGGCCGAGGTCGTGGTTACCAGGGAGGCGACCGCAGGCAGTATGGGGAGCAGATTTACGCTTTGGACCTAGCACAGCCCCGGAACCCGGACAGGGTTATTGCAGGTATGAGAGCAATCTTAATTTTGGATTCATTCATTACTCATGTTAAGTGTTAATAGAACTACTAAACGACCTAGGTTAGAAAACCTTACACCAGAGTTTCTTCCAAACTGATTTAGGAATGGTGATGGTGTGCGGCAAGCCTGCCCATACCCTGTTCGACACGGGGGCATCGCACAACTTTGTGTCGGAGGATTTCGTCAAGGACCTGGATCAGATTCGATGTTATACGGGACTACCCAGGAGGGTGCGCCTCCCCAATGGGATGGAGATCCAGTCCACAGAAAAGTGCCTCCTGGAGGTTGCCATAGACGGGTTGACACTCGAGGCCCCGACAACGATCCTGAGGATGCCGGACTTCGACCTCGTCTTGGGCATGACATGGCTTGTCTGGAACCATGCCCAGATTGATTGCCCGGCAAGGAGGGTCGTGCTCAGCCACGGCGATACTTATGCGACATTCGAAGGTACTACACCGGTCTCCCGTCGCCTGCTTTCATCTATTCAGGCCATTAAGGCTCATATGCAAGGGGACGAGGTATATCAAGTATTGTTCGAGATGACTGAGGAGAAGGACCTGATTGCTAACATTCCGGTGGTTCGTGACTACGCCGACATTTTTCCGGATAAGCTGCCAGGACTACCTCCGCATAGGGAAAAGGACTTCCAGATTCAATTGGTACCAGGGGCTAAGCCGGTAGCCAAGGCCCCTTACCGGATGGCCCCGAAGGAGTTGGCGGAGTTTCGAACACAGTTGCAGGAGCTGGTGGAAGCAGGATTTGTTAGGCCGAGTTCCTCATCATGGGGAGCTCCTGTCCTATTCGTGAAGAAGAAGGATGGCACTCTTCGCCTGTGCATTGACTATCGAGCACTAAACAGGCTGACCGTCCGAAATACCTATCCGCTCCCCAGGATAGACGAGTTGTTCGATCAGCTGGAGGGAGCCCATTATTTTTCGAAGCTGGACTTGAGGTCAGGCTATTACCAGCTGCGGATCCAGGAGGAGGATATTCCGAAGACGGCCTTTAGTAGCCGATATGGATTGTATGAGTTCATCGTGATGCCCTTCGGGCTCACGAATGCTCCGTCGGCATTTATGAGCCTCATGAACCGGGTCTTCGAGGCTTATTTGGATGTGTTCGTCATAGTGTTCATAGACGACATCCTTATCTATTCTAAGACGGAGGAGGAGCACACACGACATCTGGCCCTGACCTTGGAGAGATTGCGGGAGCATCACCTTTATGCGAAGTTCAGTAAGTGTCAGTTCTGGCTGAAGGAGGTGGCTTTCTTAGGTCACATTATCAGCGGAGCCGGGCTGGCAGTGGACCCGACAAAGATTCGAGCTATTTCGGAGTGGCCGCAGCTGAAAACAGCCACTGACGTACGGAGTTTTCTAGGACTTGCCGGTTACTATCGGAAGTTCGTGGAGGGATTCTCTCGAATCGCCCTCCCGCTCACATCCTTGACGAAGAAGGAGGTACCGTTCGTGTGGACCCCGCAGTGCCAGACAGCTTTCCAGGAGCTGAAGGATCGGCTGACCTCGGCTCCCATTCTTACTCTCCCCTCGGGGAGGGAGGGATTCCAGGTCTACACCGACGCATCATATCAGGGGATGGGAGCAGTACTGATGCAGAACGGACACGTCATAGCTTATGCTTCCCGCCAGCTGAAGACCCACGAGAAGAACTACCCAGTGCATGACCTGGAGATGGGAGCAGTTGTATTCACACTAAAAATATGGCGGCATTACCTATATGGAGTCCACTGTGATATATACTCCGATCATAAGAACCTTAAGTACGTGGACACGCAGAAGGAACTAAACATCAGGCAGAGGCGGTGGGTGGAGTTCCTTTCTGACTATCAGTATGAGATGCATTACCACCCGGGGAAGGCGAACGTGGTAGCGGACGCACTGAGTAGGAGAGCTGCCACAGCAGGAGCAGAGCCTCAGTTGATGTCTATGGAGCTGCTGCAGAGACTAGAGGACATGCACATTACCCTGGTATCGTCCGATGATCCTGAGCTCTATGAGGAGTACTTGGCCGCGATAGGCGTTACCGATGACATCAGAGACCGAGTCAGAGAAGGGCAGAGGCAGGATGCCAAGTTAGAGTCCATCTTCCAAGCTCTGGAGGCAGGCACTGCAGGAGACTACACACTGAGGGACGACCTGGTGTGCTTCAGAGGACGGGTGTATATACCGGAGGGAGGCCAGATCCGGGAGGATATTATGATGGAGGCGCACTGCAGCCGGTATTCTGTACACCCGGGGATCACAAAGATGACGGCTGATTTGAAGAAGACGATGTACTGGCCGGGCATGAAGAAGGATGTCTCACACTTCGTGACCCATTGTGAGGCATGTCAGCTAGTGAAGGCGGAGTGCAGGAACCCCGCGGGATTATTGCAGCCACTCCCGGTGCCGGAGTGGAAGTTTGATGACATAGCCATGGACTTCACACATGGGCTTCCCCGGTCTCGGACAGGGAATGACTCGATCTGGGTAATCGTCGATCGGTTGACCAAGGTGGCTCGATTTATACCGATCAGGAAGGATGATTCAGTAGGAGTACTGGTGCGGAAGTTTGTGGAGCAGTTCATTCGCTATCATGGCGTGCCCAGGACGATAGTGTCGGATTGAGATGGCAGGTTCACCTCCAGGGAGTGGAGATCCGTGCAAGCTTACTTAGGCACGCGATTGACTTTCAGCACTGCATTCCACCCCCAGACAGACGGGCAGACAGAACGCACCAACCGGACGCTGGAGGACCTTTTGAGGCTATGCATCTTGGACCGCGGGGAACCGTGGGAGAAACTCTTGCCCCTTGTCGAGTTCTCCTATAACAACAACCACCAGTCCAGCATCAGGATGGCGCCTTACGAAGCCTTGTACGGGAGGAGATGCCGGACCCCGCTTTCTTGGGTGCAGAAAGAGGATCCGAAAGTGTTGGGGTCAGAGTTTGTTGAAGACACCGAGGCACAGGTGAGGCTGATCAGGGACAGGATGCTCGAGGCACAGAGTAGACAAGCTAAGTATTATGACGCCCGGCATCGGCAGGTGGAGTTCCAGGTGGGGGACCGGGTGTTTCTGAAGATCCGGCCCATGCATGGAGTTTCACGGGTGCGGGGTCGGAGGAAGAAGCTCAGCCCTAGGTACATGGGCCCTTACAGGATCCTGGAGCGGATCGGACCCCTAGCCTACCGGCTGGAGTTACCACCAGAGCTGGAAGCGCTGCACGATGTCTTCCACATTTCTTCTTTGAGGAGGGCTCTGCTACGCCCGGAGCAGCAGATTCTGACTACCGAAGGGCCGGTAGCTTCAGACCGGTCGGTTCATTTGGAGCCTGTGAGGATCGACGACCGAGGAGTGCGGGTCTTGCGACGCAAGAAGGTCCCACTAGTCAAGGTCCTGTGGAGGAACCACGGCCAGGAGGAGCATACCTGGGAGCCACAGGACCTGATGCGACAAAGATACCCCGAGCTATTCAGTCAGGTATACCTCTCAGACCCCTCAAGATATTAAATTATTTTTCCTGCTTTAAGTATACTAAGGGCTGCTCTGTGTAGATAGGGGCTTATCTTTTATTTATTGGGGGCTTAACCTTGTTTATTGGGATTTTGGTTCGCCGTTTGGGCAAAAGGGGTCTTAGATCTAAGTTTTCCCATAAAATCAAATTTAACAAACAAGGCGTCATAATGGGATGTTACAGGACTCTTTCCTTCGGTAGTAAGACCCGTGGGCGCAACCTTGATTTCGGGGACGAAATCTTTATTTTGTTTATTGGGATTTGTAACATCCCATTTCCAACTAGACCCCTAAGAGTGGTTTTGGCCATGACTAGGTCATGACAAAACCCTAGGAAGCCAGAAATGAGCCAAGAGATAGGAGGCCAAGGTGGGGATCACCATGGTCTGCAAATAGTAGAATTTTGAACAATGGTTTAGAATGACAATGGGGCTTCACCATGGCCCCAAGACCCTACCACAACACTCCCAAACATTTTGGGAGACCCACTAGAGCCAAAAGGACCCATTAGGGCCAACCCAAGAGGCCCAGTTGACCAAGGTCAACCCTAGCCCTGAATAGGTCAACCTAGCCTACATAGGGCCAATTGACCCACTCCTAGTCTAGAGGACCCCACCTATGCCCTCCTAACCCTAAAGTGAGGTCAATGGGTCACTAAGGACACATTGGGGTCAGCCCTAGAGGCCAGGTTGACCCAAGTCAACTCAAGCCCTAATCTGGTCAAAGTACCCTTACTAAGGGTATGAGACCTCCAAAGTGCAGGGTAACCCTACATAACTCTACCTAGACCCTAAGGGAAGTCAATGGGTCACCAAGGATCCATAGGGGTGAACCCTAATGGTCATGTTGACTCAAGTCAACTCTAGCCCTAAAATGGTCAAAGTGACCTTACCAAGGGGCATGTGACCCCCAAGATGCCCAACCAACCCTACTCAAGTCTTCCTAGACCTTAAGGGAGTCCAATGGGTCACCAAGGACCCATTGGGGTCAACTCAAATGGTCTTGTTGACCAAGGTCAACTCTATTCTAGTGTTAGGTCAACTTAGCCCAAAAAGGGCTAACCCAAGCTCAAGCCACTTCTCCCTTAGGCTAAACCCATTCCCATGACCATCATAATCCAGTGGGCTGCCTTTAGCTTGTGAGGTTGACTAGTCAACCAGAGGTGACTAGGAGAGAGAAAAGAGCTCCTCTCCATGATAATGGAGGAGAGAGAAAATGGGGAAGAGGAAAGGGAAGAGAGAAGCCGGCCAAGGAAGGCCAACAGCCACCAGTTATGGCTGTAATCAACTCCTCTAGGGGAGAGGAGTTGATTCCAGCCATTTCCCGGCCACCAAGGGGTGGGTTCAGCCCCCCTCCACACAACCCGAGCCACACCTTTAATGGTGTTAATGGCTATTGAAGAACCAGCCTCTCCCCTCCCCCATTTGCCATTTAAGCACCTTCAGGGAGCCGAGGGGATCATTTTAGAGCATTCACCTGGAGGAGATGGGCCATTCCACTGTGCAGTTGCAGAAGCCGAGCGCCGCCGCCGTCGTCAATGGCATCCCGCCGCTCCTCTCGCATCCAGGCCGCCAGGAAGGTCCTCCTCCTCTCCTTAACTC
Source organism: Platanthera guangdongensis (assembly GCA_039583875.1). Classification (NCBI taxonomy): domain Eukaryota; kingdom Viridiplantae; phylum Streptophyta; class Magnoliopsida; order Asparagales; family Orchidaceae; genus Platanthera; species Platanthera guangdongensis. The sequence continues at coordinate 197,685,185 of CM077150.1, read as the reverse complement.
GCGGGTAGATCCTAGGAATCATTAGGCTTGAGTTTCGGGCTCAATTGAGCCCGATTCGATCCGGGATTTCTCTTGGTTTCGGCAAGGAAATCTCTTGCTTAATCCGCCGGAAAATGCCTCTCCGGCGGCGGAGCCGCCGCCTGACGATAGCCACCACCTCAACGGAGGTGTTGGTGGCGGTGGCCGGCCGGGGAAGGGGCTGGATCGCCGGCGGCAGGGCTTGGAAATCGCTCCAGGCGGGACGAATCTCAGCCGTTGGCTCAGTGGGGACGATGACCAGATGCCGTCGATCTGCGCCAAGATTCGCGCGGCATCAAATCATATACTATAGGATTTAAATGAAAATCATTTCATTTCTGTCACACTGGATGTATTTAATGTATTTAATTTTTAAAAATACTTAGGGACCCTGAATGGAAATCTTCCCAACATGAAAATTGTAGCTTAGGGTGTCTAGTTTGTAGCAAAAATTGCTTGGACCCTTTTGGGCCACTAGTTAGACCAGGGTACCCTTTTTGGTAGGACGTATACCTAGGCCTAAACAGAAATTGTTTTGGGTGCCCACACTTCATTCCTTGTCCAAACAAGTTGAAATTTGGGCAGTGAGAAAGTCTTAGTCATATCTAGAACTTGTCCAAAATTTAGAATTTTTGGAGAATATTTTTCTATAGTTTTTAGAAAAATTTAATAAATCATGATTAATATAATTATGTGACCCAATTAATTTAAAACTCCCCCAAATTTGGGTGGGTGGTCTTACATGTCATGATAGGTATAGGGTTAAAACTTTAGCTCATTTGGAGATGTTTAGGATAGGTAATCTACCCACCCTATATATGACCTTATAAGGGTATTTTGGTCAAAAGCCACTATTGATGGTTGAGTGGCCAAATTCCCTCATCAGAGGCTGAAATTTTGGCCACTGATATAATTATACTTTTTACACTCACCTATGAAGTTTGGAGTGGTTTGGACTAGGGTAGCCCTAGAATTTTTGGGTAGGCCCTTTAGGGTAAATTTCTAGGGTTTGAAGAATTTGGGGTCAAAAACCTTGGATGGACTTGAAACTTGGGAATGAGGTCCATAGGGTTACTATGGTCCTGTGGTTAAAATTTTAGGGCATTTGGAAGAATTTAAACCCCTTAAATCTATAACCCTAGTTTAGGGCACTAGCCTTGAAATCATAAGCTCTAATACCAAAACTTTCTGAAAAGGGCTGAGTTTTTGAATGGGTAGTTGTTTAGGGTATATATATCTCTGGAAATTTTATAATAAATTTTGGATGAATATTGTTGGTACTTTATTCACAAAGTCATGTTTTACAAGTTTCACTTAGGAATTTTTGGAGAAAAATATACTTGAATAAATCTGATGAAACCTAGCAAAGGGGCTTATAATCATGGTACCCATCTCTGTAAATTTTTATGAAATTTTGGAAGAATGATATTTAGTAGTTGCTTCTTTAATTATTTAATTCTATGGAACTTTGGTAAATTTAATAATGGCATCTAAATTGTCTGAAAAATTTTAATTTCTTCATCATGATGTTTCTAGTTCCTTATGAAGCCCTAGTAATTTTTACATAATTATTGGAGACATATTTGTGGCACTTCCTTCATTATATTTGATCTTAGGAATTGTTTTTAATAAATCTTTTAGAGGTCAAGAACTATCTGGAAAATTATTAAAATTGGCAACCAATACTATTTCTCTGTTATGTAGTGAATAAAAATTTTAGGAGGCCTTTACCTGAGAAAATATTATGGTTCATGTTCAAATTGACTATGGCCTAGCTTTTGAGGAAAATTCAATAAATAGTAGATTAATTGGGAAAAATATGATTTTCTGAATTTAGACTATATTTATCATAATAGACCTCTGGTAAAATTTGTAGAGTTATTGGAGGAGAATTTAGAGTATCACCTATTGAGTACATCATATTAGCTTAGGGTGGTCTGCAATTAGTAAAAACAGTAGAAATCAAATTACAGTGCACAATGAGTTTAGGAAGTTGGAATAATGGGGCATTAGTCTGGTAGGTGAATTAGGTTTGTCATCAGAAGTGTAGATGAGTAGTGGAGGTTGGTTAGAGTTGTGTGGGGTTCGGGATCGTCAAAGGATCACTCATCCTCGTCGAAAAGAAGGAGTCATATACACTTGGGTTAGAATTCAATTATAACCCTAAGGGATTGAGAGATTTGTGTAGTAACCAATAATAATAAGTGCCTTGCGAAAGGGAGCTTTGGGCGTAATCCCATCGTAGTTCCTAGTGCCTTCGAGAGCCCTTCACGGGGAATACCTTGGGCAGTCCTGGGCTAACGTAACTCATAGGAATAATGAAACTTCAAGAGTAACTAGAATAATTAGGGTTTTCGAACCGCATCATTTAGGGGATCGCGGAGACCAGCATGGAGGAGCAGCCCCAGAGACCGGTGCGCTTGGAGGTGGGGCAGTCTAGCTCCGGAGTACACACAGCCGGGACCGTGAGTCTCGACCCTGAGCAGTTTTCTACTTTTGTTTCCATATGAGAGATCTTGTAGTGAGGATTTGATGTACCGGGCATAAGCCCGTTTTGCTACTCTGATGTCGTTTTCTGTGGACACTCCCTTCGTGGAGTTATATTTATTATGTCATGTGATTCTCTGTGGACAGATAGTTTACCTTTATTCCATTATTTTGCTACTTTTATGTGATCGAGATGGCCGGCAGAATCGGCGCTTTGTGGTGATGACTCTTCAGGGCGTGAAGGAGTCACCGCAAAACGGCGGTTCTGGGCCTAAGACCCCGGTGTCAAAAAAGAAAAAAAAAACGGGGTCTTACAAAGACTAGGCAAAAATTCTGATTTTTCTTAGTGTCTAGAATTTTTCTGATCTCTGAACTGTGCTCGACGATTTCCCCTAAGTTCGTCGAACGGAGATCGACGATTTCCAAAAATCGTCGAACTGAGTTCAGCACCTCTCAGATAGTATGAACTATCTCTTCCGGTCAACGATCGTCGAACGGCGCTCGACGATTTTGTTCACTGAACGATCGTCGAACGGAGCTCGACGCTCTCCAATATCGTCGAACGGAGATCGACGATGTTGAAGACTCTTCAGATTCCTTTAGAAGCCTCGATCGTCGAACTGAGTTCAACGATCTTTCCAATTCTGCATCGAACCCTAATATAAAACTCATTTTTCGTCGTCGTTCTCTCTTGTGCTTTCGATTTCTCTGCAGGATTTTCTTTCCCTCCAAACAGTTCTACGCTTGGTCGTTTTGTTTGTTGAGTTTTTGCAGGTACAATGACTGTGTCAGTTGCAGTTCTTGCCGCAATGAAGTTCGATGCTGGGTTCGACATTGATCTGGAATCCTTCAACACTACTGATCAGATTTTCCAAGACATACTGGGTTTTTTCAAAGACCAGAATCTATCTGCCCTCATGACCACTAGAATCAAGCTGGCTTCAGATGAGATAAAGGAGTGGGTTTATACTGCTCATAATCAAGACAACAACACAATAGTCGGGTCTATTGCTGGAAATCAGGTACCCTTGACCCCCACAGTTTTAACAGAAGTTTTTGGCCTGAGAAATGGAGATGATATTGCTGAGTTATCTAGAGAGGATTATTCTGAACTACTTGCCAGGATGGGTCATCTAGAGGGAAACCCTAGCAAGATATTCAAGAGGAATCTGTCTGTTGAATACAGGTTCCTGGCAGATGTGGTAGGGAAAGTGCTGCTTGCAAAGCACTCTGCTCATGACACTATATCCAGACATCAGCTCTGTATCATGGGAGCTCTGGTGGATAAGAAAAGTTTGAACTGGGGAGAGGTGTTCTTTGACCTCATCAAGAAGAAAATAAACAAGGGTTTTGTTAATTTTGGAAGGATTCTTGGAATTTTTCTGCAGACCAGGTGCCCTGCCTTACTGGTCTCCTCTGGAGTTCACATAAATGCCTCCAAGAGACTTACCTGTGCCCTCTTTGGCAAGTGGGACTGGCAAATAAGCAAGCCTAGCAGGCCCTCCTCAAGTGCTCCTTCAGGCACAAGGACTTAAGGAGTCACTCTCCCACAGGTCTCTGCCCTTGCAGATGACCTGGCTGCTGGTGTTGCTGCCTCCTCTCCTCCTCCAATTCCAACCCTTCCCCTACCATCCACCATTCCAGCTTCATCCCCCATTACCATATCCAGCCCATCTCCAACATCAACTCCATCTCCAGACCCCATTCTACCTCCTCCAGCAGACCAATTCCACCCTCTGTTCTCATACCCTCCACCAGATATCACATCATCACCATCCATTCCATCCTTCACCCTCCTGGATGACTCTTATATGGATGATTCCCCATCCTCTCCTCCTGAGTTACCCTCCTCCTCCACTTCATTCCAAGATCTCCTACACCACATCATTGATCAACCAACATTTACTCCATCCATCTCCATCCCCTTGTCCTCCATATCCACCATCCCAACACCTCAGCCATCCATACCACCACTCTCCAGCCCTCCACTTCCAGAATCTTCAGCCCCTCCTATTCCATCTACCTCTGCTCCACCAGTTGAGCAAGTAGACCTCTCAGCCCTAGCTGACAGGTTGTATGAGCTAATTGCCCCCAGGCTCTCTCTACTCTTGGAGACCTCCTTGGCTCCTCTACACCTGTCAGTGGCAGCCCTCTCTGCCAGGCTTTCCTCCCTCCTTCCTCAGGCAGCACCTACAGCAGTGTGCCTTCATCCAGATGTCTTTGCATCTAGGCAGGGGGAGATGCCACATGAAGCAAGCTTTCATGTTGTTGCTGCTGCTGTTTCTGCTCCTGTTGCTGTGCCTCCAGAATGTCAGACTCCTAATGCAGTTCTTGCAATTGACCTAAGGTCTTTGCTATCTGCTTTTGACACTGCCTTCTTCAGCTGTCTGCCAGAGAGTAATGCTGTCCAGCCCACAGAAGACTTATCCAAGGCACTGGTGCTTTTATCTTGCTGTGACCCTAGCATTATCTCTTCTTTTGTACATTCAGTGTTTGCTGCTACTGAAGATGTTGCTGCTGCTGCTGATGCTGAAGAAAGGATTGTTGATACTGCTGCACAGTTTGCTGATTCTACTGCTGTTAGTGAAATTTCTGCTGATGTAAGTGAGACTATTACTGCTGCTGTCACCAGTCCAGTATCTGCTGCTGTATTTGCTTCTGTTGCACCCTCTCCATCTGCTGCTCCATCTGCTGCTGTCCCTGCTGCTGTTGTTGCTTCTGCCTCATCTGCCTCTGTTCAGCTGAAGAAAGACTTGATGAAGAGAATAGATGCTCTATATGATGACCAGAGTTCTGAATCTGATGAGTTCAAAACAGACTCTGATGATTCTTCTGCTACTATTGCCAGGAAAAGGAAGGCAAGGAGCAAGGCAATGAAAAGGGTTCCTCCTGTAAAAGTCAAAGATAACAATGATATCCCTTATTACATCCTTCATAATTGCCCTCTCACTGAACATTGGATGCAATATTCTAAAAACCAGCTGAAAGCCATGAAGAAAAAGAGAAAGTATTGAAAGGGCTCTTCCCAATTCCAGCACCCTCATCCTCCTCCACCACCTCCTCCTGATGCAGGTGCAGGTGGAAGCTCTGCAAGTCAAGCCCCAGCTAGAAGCCAGGCTCCCTATCAACCCCATGCCAGATCCTACCAAAGGGAAAGCCAATCTAGGGGTTCATATTCTAGGAGAGGAGGATACAGGGGTAATCAGAGAGATTTTCAAGTTTATTCTAAAGGGTACTCCAGGCAGCACCCATATTCCAGGGGAGGACATGGTTCTTCTGATACATCATCAGGTCCTTTCCCCTATAAGCTAAAAGAGACTGTGTCTGCCAGGCCTCCTCAAGACAATCCTTCCAACAGGTATGAGCCACCTGTACCTTTTGAGGACCCTGAGAATAACCCAGCTGCTTGGACTGCCAGGTTAAAAGAATTGGCTGCACTAGACCAGATAAAGAAGGCCAAAGAACAAGGATTAGATTCTTCCAACATTTCTACAATGTCAGAACAAAGACAGAAAGAATTAGACAGATATGCTTCCAGTAAATTCTTTGATGCTGACAGATATATGGAATTGCATCCTGCTGCTGTGGTTCCCAGGGCTTCAAAGCAAACTTATTTGGGTGCAGCAGATGACACCAAGTCCAACAAGGAAGCTCTAAATCCAAACAGAGAAATTAAACTTATCAAAGGCAAAGAGAAGAAATGACATTGTAAGGTGACAATTGCTTGAATTTCTGATTATCTGGATGACATATATATATCTGTGATGTTTCTGCAATGTCTAGCTGTTGTTTTCATGTTTTACTGATTGTATGTTATTATTTGAATTTTCCAAAGTCTGTAAATAGTAATCCTAACCCAAATAGGGGGAGATTGTTGGAACACCCTATTACTAATTTGGGTCAGGATCACTATGTCTCTAGGACCCTTTGCTTGACCTTCTGTATAGCTTAATAGGTCAATTAGAATTGAGTCTAAGGGTTAGAAGTCTAGGTTTGGAAGCTGCCCTGAAGACCAAGTTTTTCTGTCTGGAGACTAAGTCTGATCGTCGAGCTCAGCACGACGATTCGTCGAACTCCGGTCGACGATCGTCTAGCTCAACTTCGACAGATCGTCGAGCTCCATTCAACGATCGCTGAGCTCAACTTCATAATATCGTCGAACTCCATTCGACGATCGGTGAGCTCAGTTCGACGATTTTGACTCTGCCTTGGATCTTTATCTCTGAGCTCAGTTCGACGATCTTTGAGCTCAGATCGACGATATTTTGCTGCTGTGTATTTCCAGATCGCTGAGCTCAGCTCGACGATAGCAGAGCTCAGTTTGACGACTTCAGATAACTTCTAGAATTCAAATTCAAATCAGTTAGGAGTTATTCTGCAATTAATTCAGAGATTTGCTAGCCGTTTTCATTCAATTCTGGACCAAGTTTCAAGGGATTTTTCAAGGAATAATTCTGTGGACTTTCCTCCAGAAGAGATTATGCAATTAAGGATGCAATCAATGCAGGCCAACGGCTATCCTTGACAGAGGATGATATTCTATTCTGGAACAGAGAATAAAAGACAGAATGTTTTTTGAATCTAGAATAATAAGAAGAATAGAACACACAATATACAGAGAACACACAATACAGATTACAGAGATAACCTCAAAAATCTTCTGTCTAAAAGAATTCTGAAGAACACTCATCAAAGAGATCAAGCTTTCAAAAAATCTTCAGATCTCTTCAGCTCTCAAAGTGTTCAAGGCCAACATATTCAAGACTCCAGACACTCAACATTTCAGCCATTGCTGAAACCATCTATTGATGGAGTTCTATCTTTGAAGGCCTATCACCCTCAGCAAAGCTTTTATTCCTGAAGATTTCAAGGATTCAGGGGGAGCTTTGACATCAATCCACATAGTCTTCTCAGTTGTTTGAGAAAGAGAAGACTGCCATCAATCTCTCACCCCCACTCTGTAAAGGGTTTTTCAAACTCCCTTCAAAAGTTTGAACCTGATTTTTGAGCACCTTGTCAAAAGCTCATTGGTGGAAAGACACCTGATCAAAAAATCTGCTTTGGTTTTTGAGCACCTTATCAAAAGCTCATTGGTGCCCAGGACACCGGATCAACTCATCCTGCAGTGGATTCCTACCTAGGGTGGTAGAAGAGTGGATGTACCCAAGTTTGGGGAACCACTATATTTCCTTGTGTCATCTGGTTTTGGCTTGCTTTCTTTTTGTTTCTGGCCTTGATTTTTCTGTGCTTAGTTTTTGCATAGCTTAGTACTGTGATTAGATTTATTTCTGCTTCCCTGCTCACACATGTTACAACAATTGTTGTAAAAGCTTGTAAAAGTGTTTAAAGCACCATATACTCTATTCACCCCCCTCTAGAGTATATCAGATCTAGTTGCACTTTCACTCTCAAATAAGAACTGTTCTGCGGAGAGAGATGAGAATGAGAAAATAAAACTCTGGTACGACCAATAAAGAGAAAACTAGTGGTGCACATAAAAACCGGTCCCAACCGGTCCGGTTCGTGTGGGAGTTACCATGGTGATCTAGAAGTGGTCAAACATGTAATCTCACTGCCAACGCGATATGAGCCTGCAGGGTCGCACATAAGAGATGTGGAGAAGTTGGATGATTGACTGTGTTGGTAAAGGTTACCAATCACCGACCTGAATGGGGTTATGGGCAAAGTGTTGCCTTAAAGGATCGTCGGGTTAGGCAAATGTTGCCTTGAAGGATTGGTAAGAATAGTCGTGTATTGTCAACTCACGTTCGACGAGAATCGTCGAGTATTGTACTCTGATTCTCGCCGATCCTAGGTGATACTCGCCGACTGATTCTCGCCGATCCTAGCTGATTCTTGCCGATCCTAGGTGATTCTCGCCGACTGATTCTCACTGAATCTGCTAGGTGATTCTCGCCGATTGATTCTCACCGAATCTGCTAGGTGATTCTCGCCGATTCTGGAACCCTAATTTTCTGGGTGGTCTGCGGATAGCGATATTCCTAAGTCTGTTTATGCCTTTGGTATAAATAGATACTTAGGGTTTTTCGGGAGTTAGTTTTTAGCTGATCGAATCGACGGAAGACGTTCTTCGCTCGTTCCGACGATCCCGAATCCCTCCGACGGAACCGTTCCGCCGCCATGCTCGCTCCGTCGACCTCCTCCTCTCCGGCGATTGTCGCTGGTGTTGCTATCCCTGGCGCGGACCTAGCAGTCCGTGGAATAGCAAGGTGCGGTCATCCTCCTTCCCGATTATCCGTGCGACAGAAAAGTCGGTGTTCTCCCGCTCGTGTGGATTTCTGCAGAGACGTGGACATCATTCCACGTAGAACTCGCCACCAGCAAGAACACGAAGCTTGGAGCATCTCCGTTGAGTTGTGACTCAACGCCACCGAGGTAATTTTTGCCTAGTTGTATGTTTACTTCTTGATTCAACTACCATGGCCCGATCCCATCTCTTTTGGGTTTTCTTGATGTTTTTATTCTTCCGCTGCGTGCACAAGTGTTGTGCCATCCTCATAGAGAAACCCAACAGTGGTATCAGAGCGAGGTTTCGGCCATGATTGTTGTATTGGAAGTTTTGTTATTCCAGTGCGTGTAAACCTAGGGATTTAGAAGTGTTCTAAATGTCTAGATTTAGTCTTGGTACCCCGCCAAGAACGTCTGGGATTTCGTGGAAATTTCTAATTGTTAGAAATTGTAGTCTTCTTAGTAGTAACCATCCATCGAGGTTGTTTTGGATTTTGAATCCAACATAGAGAGATGAGCTTGTCTACTGCTTTAAGTTGAGTTGTCTTTGCTTTTGTCCAATGCATGTAAATCTGAGGATTTGGAAGTTTCCGAATGTTCAGATTTAGCCCTTCCTTCCATCAAATGTTGATGGTGTCAGGTTGTGCACGTAAGGGATGCATGTGGTTTTAGAAAAATTGTTTTTCTTTGGATGTGCACATTGATCAAATGTTGATCATGGTTAACTGTTAACCTATAATCAAAATCCCTTCATCAAATATTAAGTGTTCGGATGCCTTCCGATGGATGACACTCTTCCTGCCTCGATCGATGAAGTGTGGGCTTGCCAAAGCAAGCTGCATTAATCTATCTTGGTAAGGGTGCGAGCGGATAATTGTGATATCCCACTGTCGATATCGGGTCCAGCTTAACTAGGTGACCTCAAAGGTTGAGTGCCTAGAGGCATAGGGTTGGCATGCACTATATGATGGATGCGAGTAAGGAGTTATTCACCAACCATATAAGAATTGCATGAGGATGCAATTGGCAAGTGTTGCCTACCTAAATAACCGCATCGTGAGAGGAAAGCCAAAGCTGACTCATTGTGTTGGTGAAATACGGATCTTGTCCACTAAGAGAGTAGCTCGCATGAACTATCCGAATTGTTAGTGAGGGCTATCATTTCGAATAAAATAGTGGGAGTGTTTTAATTGAAGTCCAAATTAAAATAAATTGTATTTGAAATTTTGGTACTGATTTTATTATGCATAAATTCTTGTAGAATTCCATGGCAAGTGTTTCACACTCCACGTTGTCTCTGAGAGCCATCCTTGAGAAGGATAAGCTCAGTGGGACTAATTACATGGACTGGTACAGGAACCTGAGAATTGTTCTCAGGCAAGAGCGAAAGCTCTATGTCTTGGAAGAAGAAACCCCCGAGATGCCGACCGGGAACTCTTCCCGTGCTGAGAAGGATGCTTATAAGAAGTATACTGATGATGCTTTAGATGTCGACTGCCTTATGCTTGCCACTATGAACTCTGAGCTTCAGAAGCAACATGAGAACATGGGGTGCAAGGAGATTGACGAGCATCTCAAGAAAATGTTTCAAGGGCAGGCTCGTCAAGAGAGGTTCGACGTCACAAAAGCGTTGTTTCAGTGCAAGATGGGAGTTCGAGACTCAGTAGGCACTCACGTACTCAAGATGATTGGGTATATAGAGAATCTTGAAAGGCTGGGTTTTCCTCTTGGTCAAGAGTTGGCCACAGATCTGATTCTGCAATCGTTGCCGGACAGTTATGAGCAGTTCGTCTTGAACTATAACATGAATGAAATAGACAAGACACAGCCCGAACTCCTAGGCATGTTGAGAACTGCCGAAATCAATATGAAGAAGGTCAGGCCTGCCAGCCCCATGTTGATGGTGCATAAGGGCAAGGCCAAGGCCAAGGGCTCTAAGAAGACGAAGGTGGGACCTAAGTCATATCTTGAGCCCAAGTCTTCTGCACTGATGAAAAAAGAAAAGCACGGTGAAGGAAGGGAAATGCCACCACTGTGGCAAGGCTGGTCATTGGAGGAGGAATTGTCCTTCGTACATTGAAGGTCTGCAGAAAATGAAGGGAGGTATGACTTCTGCTTCAAATGTTCATGTTATAGAGATAAACCTTTCTGCTCCTTCATCTTGGGTATTGGATACCGGATGTGGTTCTCACATTTGTACAAATGTGCAGAAACTGGGAAGGAGAAGATTGTTGAGTAAAGGGGAGGTGGACCTCCGCGTCGGCAATGGAGCAAGAGTTGCTGCTATAGCCGTAGGGGTTTACCGTCTTTCTTTGCCCAGTGGGCTTGTAATAGAACTAGATAATTGTTATTTTGTTCCGGCCATAACTAGAAACATTATATCTATTTCATGTTTGGACATGATTGGATTTTCTTTTATAATTAAGAACAACTGTTGTTCTATATTTAAGAATGATGTTTGTTATGCTGTAGCCCAATTGTTTAATGGTCTTTATGTTTTGAACTTGGACCATCTGATCTGTAATGTAGAAAATAATAAAAGACTAAGAACAAATGACTCGAACCCTATATTTCTCTGACATTATCGTTTGGGCCATATCAACGAGAAGCACATATCCAAGCTCCATAGAGATGGACTTTTGGACTCATTTGATTATAAATCATTTGAGCGATGCGAATCTTGTTTGTTAGGCAAGATGACTAAAGCTCCTTTCACTGGTTATACTGAGAGGGCTGAGGATCTCTTGGGTGTTGTACATAGTGATGTATGCGGACCCATAAATTCCATGGCTAGAGGTGGGTATTTCTACTTTGTTACATTTACTGATGATTTCAGTAGATACGGATATGTGTATCTTATGAAGTGCAAATCCGAGACCTTTGAAAAGTTCAAAGAGTTCAAGAATGAAGTAGAAAACCAGTTGGGTAAAAGGGTTAAAGCACTCCGATCTGATCGAGGTGGCGAATACCTGAGTCATGAGTTCCGTGATCATCTGAAAGAGTGTGGTATTGTATCGCAGCTCACTTCACCTAGAACACCACAACATAATGGTGTGTCTGAGAGGAGAAATCGTACTCTGTTAGACATGGTATGTTCAATGATGAGTCATGTAGACTTGTCTGTTTCCTTTTGGGGTTTTGCTTTAGAGACTGCTGCAATGACATTGAATCGCGCTCCAACGAAAACGATTCTGAAGACACCATATGAGATATGGACTGGGAAGCGTCCTAGTATGTCGTTCATTAAAATTTGGGGCTGTGAGGCATATGTGAGACGTCAAATGCCTGACAAGCTGGAACCCAAATCGGATAAATGTTATCTGGTGGGATATCCTAAGGAAACGAAAGGGTATTACTTTTACCTACCGTCTGAGGGCAAAGTATTTGTCGCAAGGACTGGTGTCTTCTTGGAGAAAGAGTTCTTATCAAGAAAGACTGAAAAGGTAGAGCTTGAAGAAGTTCAAGAATCACATGTAGTGAATGAACCGGAATTGGATTCTGAGACAGGACTACAAGATGTTGTAGCTAGAGAACCTGCTCAAGGAACACAAGTCCTACGTAGATCTGGTAGACCGAGGTTTGAGCCTGAGAGATATGGATTTCTCGTGTCTCAAATAGGTAATGTGTTGCTTATGGATCATGATGATGAACCAGCAACCTACCAAGAGGCTATGAATGGACCGGACTCCGACAAATGGCTTGAGGCTATGAAATCCGAAATGGACTCCATGTATGCAAACCAAGTTTGGAACTTGGTGGAACCACCTGAAGGGGTACGACCCATAGGGTGCAAGTGGGTCTTCAAGAATAAGACCGACATGGATGGGAATGTACAGACATTCAAAGGGCGACTGGTGGCTAAGGGTTTCAAGCAAATTCATGGTATTGACTATGATGAGACCTTCTCCCCTATTGCCATGGTAAAGTCCATAAGGATATTGCTTGCTGTTGCTGCGTATTATGACTACGAGATCTGGCAGATGGAATGTCAAAACGGCTTTCCTTAATGGAAACCTCCTTGAGGAAGTGTATATGACACAACCCGAGGGTTTTGTATCCCCAGATGAAGCCACTAAAATATGCAAGCTGAATAAGTCCATCTATGGACTGAAACAGGCCTCTCGAAGTTGGAATCTTCGTTTTGATGAGAAAATCAAAGAGTTTGGTTTCATCAAGAATGAAGATAAGCCTTGTGTTTACAAGCGAATCAGTGGGAGCATTGTTGTCTTCCTGATATTGTATGTAGATGACATACTGTTGATTGGGAATGACATTCCTACCCTGAAAGTTGTTAAGAACAACCTAGGGAACTGCTTTTCAATGAAGGATTTGGGTGAAGCGACTTACATACTCGGTATTAAGATCTATAGAGATAGATCGAATAAGTTGCTGAGTTTGACCCAGAGTACGTACATCGAAAAGGTGTTGAAGCGGTTCAACATGCTTGAGTCCAAGAAAGGATTTTTGCCCATGTCTCATGGTGTGAATCTCTCTAAGGACCAGTGTCCAAAGTCTTGTGAAGATAAGGACCACATGAAGTTGATTCCATATGCTTCGGCAATTGGATCAATCATGTACGCGATGTTATGTACTCGACCCGACGTCTCCTTTGCTTTGAGCATGACTAGCAGGTATCAGTCAGACCCCGGTGAGTGTCACTGAATTGCAGTCAAGAATGTCCTGAAGTACTTGAGAAGGACTAAGGATGTGTTCTTGGTGTATGGTGGAGAGGAAGAGCTCGTTGTAAGTGGTTACACGGATGCTAGCTTCCAAACTGATAGAGACGACTCCAAGTCTCAGTCAGGTTTTGTGTTTTGCCTGAATGGAGGAGCTGTGAGCTGGAAGAGTTCCAAGCAAGAGACAGTTGTTGATTCTACAACAGAGGCCGAGTATATCGCCGCAGCTAATGCGGCGAAGGAGGCTGTATGGATTAGGAAATTCATCGACGAGCTTGATGTAGTTCCTAGCATTGTTGGTCCCGTAGTTCTCTACTGTGATAACAATGGTGCAATTGCACAATCTAAGGAACCTAGATCCCATCAGCGCTCCAAAGACATACTTCGGCGGTTTCATCTTATTCGTGAGATTGTCGAACGAGGAGATGTGAACATTTGCAGAGTGCCGACTGAGGAGAATATTGCGGATCCACTGACAAAGCCTCTCGCGCAGAGAAAGCATGATGGTCATACTAGATCGATGGGTATACGATACCTAAATGATCAACTCTAGTGAGAATCTTGTGGATTGCATGTAAACATGTATTTTGTTGGCCATTTGTTCATATGATGAACAGTGTACCTAGTTTTTCTCTTACAATTAATGGCAAGTTCTTTTATTATGAGTTTTTCTATATGATAGTTAAATGTTAACATAATAGATACCCTTAGAATGTTCGCTTCCATGGGACATCAAGTACGTGACTTGAATGTGAGAGCCTATGATTTATTTGAAGCTTCATTCTTAAAAGGTCCCTGGTCGAGTATCATCATAGAAGCTAAGGGTGATGATGGTACATGAAGGCTAGCACGTGCGTTGACTGATGACCGGTTCTCACAGGTCATGATATTGTGATATCAAGTCATCACGTCGGTACTTGTTAGTGAACAAGTTGTACTGGACAGACCCAACCTGAGACTACTCTGTGGATTGTCATCCAATCGTGTCACGAGTAGGTCTCAATTGACAATGGTGTTGTGGTCCTTTGACCTGAAGTCACAGCATTCATCAAGTGAGGAAGAGCGTGCTTTGATGCCATCTAAAGTCTTCCTTGAGAAAGGTTGATGATAAGGGTGGTTGTTGGGCATGTTACGAATCATTTGGGTGTTTGTGTGTGAGCAGATATGGGATTTGTCCTCCTGTATGACAGGAGTTGCATCCATGGGCCCCTTGATGGAACTGGACTGAGAAATGCATGGCCATGCTTGGTTGAGTCAATATGTGATATTGGACTCACCATTCTCTGGAAGTCCATCCTGGATCAAGAAACTTGGATTGAGCTATTACGAGGGTGACACGGTCCATGCCTCTAGTTCTTTCCGGATGTAAGGGACAAAGGGACAAAGACAACGTTGATACATTGGTCATAAAGGCTTATGAGTTATAAACTCTTATTGCTTGGGGAGCAATGATGCATTGCTAGATGCCGCTCATTGTTTGTGAGGTTCTTGGTTTGATACTTTCAAGATCAAGTGGGAGACTGTTGGAGTTACCATGGTGATCTAGAAGTGGTCAAACATGTAATCTCACTGCCAATGCGATATGAGCCTGCAGGGTCGCACATAAGAGATGTGGATAAGTTGGATGATTGACTGTGTTGGTAAAGGTTACCAATCACCGACCTGAATGGGGTTATGGGCAAAGTGTTGCCTTAAAGGATCGTCGGGTTGGGCAAATGTTGCCTTGAAAGATTGGTAAGAATAGTCGTGTATTGTCAACTCACGTTCGACGAGAATCGTCGAGTATTGTACTCTGATTCTCGCCAATCCTAGGTGATACTCGCCGACTGATTCTCGCCGATCCTAGCTGATTCACGCCGATCCTAGGTGATTCTCGCCGACTGATTCTCATCGAATCTGCTAGGTGATTCTCGCCGATTGATTCTCACCGAATCTGCTAGGTGATTCTCGCCGATTCTGGAACCCTAATTTTCTGGGTGGTCTGCGGATAGCAATATTCCTAAGTCTGTTTATGCCTTTGGTATAAATAGATACTTAGGGTTTTTCGGGAGTTAGTGTTTAGCTGATCGAATCGACGGAAGTCGTTCTTCGCTCGTTCCGCCGATCCCGAATCCCGCCGACGGAACCGTTCCGCCGTCGTGCTCGCTCCGTCGACCTCCTCCTCTCCGGCGATTGTCGCTGGTGTTGCTATCCCTGGCGCGGACCTAGCAGTCCGTGGAATAGCAAGGTGCGGTCATCCTCCTTCCCGATTATTCGTGCGACGGAAAAGTCGGTGTTCTCCCGCTCGTGTGGATTTCTGCAGAGACGTGGACATCATTCCACGTAGAACTCGCCACCAGCAAGAACACGAAGCTTGGAGCATCTCCGTTGAGTTGTGACTCAACGCCACCGAGGTAATTTTTGCCTAGTTGTATGTTTACTTCTTGATTCAACTACCATGGCCCGATCCCATCTCTTTTGGGTTTTCTTGATGTTTTTATTCTTCCGCTGCGTGCACAAGTGTTGTGCCATCCTCATAGAGAAACCCAACAGTTCGGACCAGACCGGTTGGGACCGGCCAGAGACCGGTCCCAGTTAGGACCGGTCCGGTCCCGGACCGGTCCAGTGGTCCGTGTCAGTCCCTCTAAAAAGGGTAAAAACCGGTCCCGGTACGGGACCGGTTTCGGGACCGGTCGGGACCGGGTAAAAGAGCCTAACGGCTCTATTAAAAAGCCGTTAATGGCTCTTTTAATGAGAGTCGTTCGGCTCTCATTAAAAGAGCCGAACGACTCTTTTAATGAGCCTGCCACGTGGCAGGCTCAATAAAAGAGCCGTTTGGCTCTATAATTTTAAATTTCTTTTTTTTTATTTAAACCCCCCCCCCTCTCATTTTTCTTTCTTTCTCTCTCTCTCACTATCTCTCTCACTATCTCTCTCACTCTCTCTCTTACTCATATTCGTGTTCAATGGCTTCCTCCTCCTCCATGCCGGCGTCCTCCTCAGCGTCCGTCGATCATGAGATCGTTGAGCACCGGCATAAAGCAGCGGTATGAGATAACTTCGATAAAGTGCGGATCGGCGGCGAAATTAAGGCGAAGTGCAAACTTTGCGCGAAGCTTATGGCCGCTAATAGTAGCAACACAACGCTTGCTCGACACAACAAATCGTGTCTTTCCAAACAAGCCCCGTCGGAGGCCAACCAAGCTCAAATTTCGACGACGGGGCACATTTGGACGTATGACCAAGCTTGGCAACGGGAGCAACAAATGGAAAATGTCATCAAAACCGGACTTCCGTTCAACCACTACGACAACGACGAAATGACGTCTTACATACACGAAGCACTCCAACCAAAATATCAACAGGTAAGTCGTACTACAACTCGACGTGATGCTTTACAAGCTTACCTGCAATCAAAATTATATTTACAAAATTTTTTTGAAACATTCGACGGTCGAGTTAGTTTAACGAGCGACGTTTGGACTAGCGGTTTAGTTGACGAACTTTCTTATATTTGCATAACTTGTCACTGAGTCGATCCCGATAGTTGGGAATTAAATAAACGTATAATTTGTTTTGAAGGTTTTGAATATCCGCACACCTGTAAAGCTATTTGTCAGGTGATTATTAAGTGTATTAGAGATTTTAAAATAAAAGATAAAATTTTAAGTATTTCGTTTGATAACGCCTCGAATAATAATATGACTATTAAATATTTGATTAATGATTTGGAACCTATGCTAGATGGTATTTTTTTCATACACGTTGCGTATGTCACGTTCTTAATTTAATTGTGCAAGATAGTTTAACTTTTATGAAAAGTTATGTTATTAAAATACGTACTATGTTACGAGTTATTTATAGTTCAAAACGACGAAAACAAGATTTCAAAAAATTTGTTATAGCACAGGGTAAAAATTTTTTGGGTCCATCTTATGATATGTCGGTACGATGGAATTCCACGTACAAAATGTTAAAACGGGCTTTGTCACAGAAATCGTTATTGATAGAATTTTATAATAGTGTAGAAGAATCACATGATTTAGATGTGTCAGATTGGGCTATAATCGAAGATTACGTAAATTTATTAGAAAGTTTCTATCGGGCAACAATTATTTTATTTGGCGTTTATTATCCTACTAGCTCGCTTGTTATTGAAAATTTTTTATTAATTACTGAAACATTTAAAACTTACAAAATTAACCCAATGTGGCGTCCGTTAATATTACTAATGGAGGAAAAAATTTTAAAATATTATACGCATATGCCACCTATATTTTCTTGTGCTACGGCTTTAAACCTTTTAATGGGTGTAGACGGGGTTGAAAATTTTATAGAGGAAATTATTCGAAATTTAGAGTTAAACGAATCTTCTAGTGATTTTCACAACGTTAGTGTTGCAAAATTTAATTCTGATTTTACTCGCTATATAATTATTACGATCAACTATATGGATTGCGATCTCGCGAGGAATCCACCGCCCCTCGAACAAAAGATATTTTAAAAAGTAGATTTTTAGAATTAGCTTCGAAGAAAAAATAACGAACTTCGAGTACTTTAAACGAATTAGGTTTATATAGCAAAACACAGTTTCAAGATTTTATGACCGCGTACGAAATAGAAAATTTTGATATTTTAAAATGGTGGAAAATTAAATGTAATAATTATCCTATTTTGGCCTTAATGGCCCGTGATTTACTAACCATTCAAGCTAGTACGGTAGCTTCGGAGTCTGCATTTTCTTTGAGTGGCAGGATTCTGAACGAGCGAAGGAGCCGTTTGACCGAAGAATCTTTGGAGATTTGCATTTGCTACAAGTACCATTTGGACGCTTTGAGGAGGAGACAACACGTCTCGTCAATTGAAGACAGTGAGTCTGAAGTTGAAGACGAGCTTAATAACTTAAATCTGGGAGCGCCGCAGAATAATGACGTTGAAGTTGAAGACGAGATCAAAATCAAACGCGACTCCGGAGTTGAAGACAAGTCCAAGGCTCAACTCAAAATTTTGAATTTCTATTTTGTAATATAATTTCAAATTTAATAAAAATGTTCGTATTTTGATTTTGTATTATAATTTGTAATTTGTATTTTGATTTTGTAGTTTTATTTCAAATTTAATAAAAAAATTTATTTACTTTGCAATTTTGCATTTCAAATTATTACATGTTAATATGTTATTTAATTAAAGCATTAAAATTGAAATATAATAATATAAAAAAATAATTAAAATAATTAATTTAATTAACCGGTCCCGGTCTGGGACCGGTTAGGACCAGTTAGGACCGGTCCTTCCGGTCCCAGACGGTCCCGGTTTTCAAAGGAAAAACCGGTCCCGGACCGGGACCGGTTTGGGCAGGACCGGTCCGGGACCGGTGTCCCAAAAGACCGGTCCTGCCCAGGACCGGTCCCGGACAGGGACCGGGGTCTTTATGTGCACCCCTAGAGAAAACACAACCTTTTTTTGCTTGTTGCTATGTTGTCGATGGCGAGAAGCGGTGTTTTTTTCCCGATGCTCTACTGCACAGCCAATGAAGAGAGCCACGAAAACCATTTTTTTTCAATTCTTCCTATTCCTGCACGGGAGCACAGAGAGAACCCAGGTTTTAAAAACCGGACCGGACCGGCCGGTCCAACCGGTCGGACCGCCGACCGGTTCACCGGGCGGCCCGGTCTGGTCTTGTAAACCGCCTCAGCCAAGAACCGGCCAGGAACCGGTTAACCGGACGGTTGGACCGGTTAACCGGAAACCGGGCCGGTTATTTGGCAACCGGGCGGGCCAACCACAGGTATTTTCGGAATTTTTTTTTATAAAAATAAAAGCGCCACTGCAGGGATTGAACACAGGACCTATACTATTAATGAAATAATCATGACCACTCCACCAACTACATTTTGTTGTTAAATATGAAACAATTATATATATAAATACATATAATAATAATATTTTTATAAAAAATATAGACTTAGAATATAAATAAAATATATATTATTAAATTAAGTATAAAAATAAATATTGTTATTAACTAATTAAAACTTTGTTACAATATTATTATTTAGGTTAAATAAAAATATAAATTTTCAACATTTTTTAAATATTATTCAATTTTTGTTACAATATTTATTAATACGTGTATACGTATGATTTCCATTATATATATATATATATATTATAATTATATTATTTATTGATATTTGAGCTCAATTTGATATTTACATGATATGTAATTTGTTATAAATTTATAACTAATATTATATAATATATTATTATCTAATATCACGGTTCAACCCCGGTTCGACCGGTCCAACCGATCGGACCTTGAACCTTTGAACTCACCGGTTCATCCTCCGGTCCGGTTTTTAAAACCTTGGAGAGAACCGAAACCGTTTTCCTTTTTTTGATTCCAATTTCCAAAGCCTGCTGATGTCAGATAAAATAAGGAAAGGAACCAACCAAAAAAAAGCATCTTTTTCCCATTTCAAATCTTTGCCGTGTGGAGAAGAATGAAAAATATATTTCCTTTTTTGTTGACGCAATCTCCTCCGCGGACTGCAGGAAAAAAAAACGTCAGCTCTCCTCCCTACTATTTGACTCCTCTTGTTCAGATCTGGGATGACTTGGCCGGCCGAGCCTTCTAGTTGCCTTCTTCGCACCCAATTGAGAATGAAAAACAAATACTAAAAGTTTTTTTTTCGTTTAACAGCAGCTTTAAGGGGATCCAAACATGCAGTGATCCTCTTCCGGTTGAAAACTCTAGAGCCACACGGCCTCCAAATCAAAATCGCACTTAAGCTCGCTCTGATATCGGGAAAAATCAAAATCATAAAACCACAAACAATAAAATAAGATGTGATTTACGTGATTCGACCAAGAATGGCTACGTCCACGGAGGAGTGGTTGTTAACTGCCACCAATGAGGAAGAAAAAGAAAATCCTAACCATTTTTATATTTATAAAAAAAAATTACGACTAACAAAAAAGACATAAATACCCTCTCTCAAAATAACAATTATACCACGAGAGAAAGAATCAACCTAATCATATACCAAAGAAATTTTTAATAACAGAAAACTACTACTTAGGCTCCGTTTGGGGGGCTTATTTTCACCGGTCAAGCGGTTACGACCGCATGAACCATACCATAATTAAGGTCCGATTCATATGATCGTAATTGCTTGACCGGTGAAAATAAGTCCTTCCAAACAAAGCCTTAATCCTTCGTTCATATTATGAATCAAATATATATCTATAAACAAAACAATTCTTTTTGCTTTTTCTCTCTTTTAAAATAGGAGGACGCATGAACCCAAACCCCCGTCCAGCATTAATCTATGAGTATTCGAAGATTAAAAAAGTAAAACCTTTATAATTATTTCTGTTAGAAACCCTCGTGTAAAGAGTTCATTATTGAGCCCATTTTTATTATTTTTCGCTCTTCTCTTTTAGTCTCACATCTTATATAAGATTTCTTCTCACCTTTTCCCTCTTATATATTTGTATTCCCTCATTGTATTTAGTTACACAAGCAATACATACAGGTTTTTAAGTTTTTTCAACATGGTATCAGAGTCAGCGTTCTCTCTGTGCGGTCTCTTAATTTCTAACCGCAACCATCTTTGTGGTTTTTCTATCCGGGCGGTCTCTCCTTTGTTAGCCGCCTCTTCTCCTCTCTAACCGAACCCCTTGCGGTTAATTTGTTTTCTAACCGCTCTCTCTCCCCTTCGGGGTTCCACCTTCCTTCTCTCCTGACTTCTTATAGCCTTGTCTCTGTCCCGTGGGGTCCACGGGCTCTTGCCTTCTCGCCGCGGACCACTTCAGGTCGTCGCAAACTGTCCTTCTCGATGGGGCCTGCTTCAGGTCGCCGCCACCTGTTTTCCCCTGCTCTCTTTTCCCGCTACGGGTGTAACGCCCCCGATTTTTCTGCGATTATTTAATTCTCGTTTGACATTACGTTGACGCGTTTCCGTCAGGTGCCGTTTGATGGAGCGTGGTTTTAGCTTTTTAGGTTCCTTGTGTGGATTGTTGGTAGCCTTTTTGGCAAGATCCCCTAGCAAGTCGGGTCTGTTTTGGTGACCGGTGTGGCCTCTCGGGGGATGCTTGTGTTTTGGCTTCGGGTAGTGATAACCCGAGTTTTGTTCGTCGAAAGTTGATTTCGACTTCGCCGTTGCGTTCGTAGCATAGGTAATTAGCTACGGTGTGAATTTCGTCGGATTCCGAGGTGATTCGGTTTTCGCGTCGTTTTGATTGTGTTAATAATAATGGATGCAAATAATTAATTAATAAAGCTTGAAGGAATCCAGTGGCTTTTAGGTGTCTGTTAGGGCTGATAAGGCGTGTCCCTGCCTATATATATATAGTCTCAAGACAAAAATCGAGACTTTTAATCGTCTCCTTTCGTGAGAGTATAACTGTCGCGTGTTCGAAAGGAAGAAAAACCGCCAACCCTGCTACCCTTCAGACGCCGATTCTGGGAGTGTTAGTGGACGGAATTCGATTCCGAAAGCGGATTTGGAGTGCTCTCGCCTAGACCTTCATTCATACGGTAAGAGATTCAATTTTCATGATGTTTCTACGGGTCTCGGAATTTTTGGTTTGATCCTTCTCCGTCATTAAAACTTTAGAATCTTGTTAGGTGCTGTTGCGGCTGGAGCCAAGAGAGAGAGGAAGGGTTGTGCAAGATAAATCGCTGGTATTTAAGGCAAGTGGTGCTCCTACCTTTGCCGAGTTTTTCTTCTCCTTTTCATGGTCATATTGGCTGTAATCATTCATGATTTCCCGAGATTGCTTATGTTGCTCTGTTTTTTCGTCAAAGTCATGTGGATCTTAAACCATAAATGCTCCTTTGTGTTTCTTTTTTTGCATTATCTCAAGTTTTGAAACTCAAATTTCCGGCCGGGTTGTTGTTGTCTTGTTTGTTTTTATCAAATTGTTCCCTGTTAATCTCGGTTTGGGTAGCAATTAGCCTATCAGCCCTAGAACTAGTAGCAGTGAGATTTCATGCTTACATTGCGAGTAATAGGATCGAATTAGGCTAAGAGGATTGGTCGGAAATGGAGGTGCTTGTTCAGGATTGCGGTGTACTCAACGCAGCCAGTTCTGCGAAGGTCGTCGACCTGAGTTCGACGAGGATCGTCAAACTGAGATCGACGATCTCTGGTTGCTTGAGATCGACGAAGATCGTCGACCTGAGTTCGACGATGATCGTCGAACTGAGATCGACGATCTCCGGTTGCCTGAGTTCGACGAGGATCGTCGAGCTGAGTTCGACGAGGATCGTCGAACTGAGTTCGATGATTTTCTGTGTCCGGTGTTTAACGCAAAATCGTCGAACGGAATTCGACGATTTCCTGTGGCCTGCGTTTAACGCAAAATCGTCGAACGAAAATCGATAATTTCCTGTGGCCTGCGTTTATCGGAAAATCGTCGAACGGCGTTCGACGATGTTTCCCGTGACCTGTGTTCGGCGAATGGAAAATCGTCGAACGGCGTTCGACGATTTGTCCTGTGACCTGTGATCGACGAATGGAAAATCGTCGAACGGCGTTCGACGATTTTTCCCGTGCCTGTGTTCGACGAAAGGAAAATCGTCGAACGGAGTTCGATGATTTCCTGTGGCTGGAGATCGACGATTCCTGTAAGCTGGGATTTACTCCTTTTCAGTTTCTTTTCTTCCCGAGTGATTACCTCTTAGGGGGGATGTCTTGTCGGCCTTTCGTTCTTCCTTTATTTTGAGGGCTGAATCGTGGGTTATGGCAGGTAGTGATATTTTGACGCTCTAAAGGAGCAGGATGTTTTGTGTGCGAGTCGTGGCCGCCACTTTTTAGTCCCAGGTACGGGCTATGTATTGCTGTGGCCGTCACCCTTTTATCCCAGGTACGGGCTGGGTTTGTGGTGGTTTTGTGCTGACACAGTGAGTTTTTTTTGTTGGAACTGTTTTGTTTGGGGACTATTTTTGGTCACCAACTCAGGTCCATGATGTTTTACTACTGCCATTACTCACAAATTAGGATTGTTAGGTGTTTCTTCCTGGTTAAATGCAATATATTGTGGCAGGTTTTTCTTGTCTTTTGCCTTGTAGCCTCTGTAGGATTTTAGCAGGGCTTGGTGTTGTTACTTGGTACTTGGTGTACTTTTGCTTACCTTGGACAGTGTTTGCTTTTACTATCTTATTTACTTACTCTCTTGTTCCATTTTGATTTAATCCCTAATTCAGATTTTCTTGTTTTACTTGCTGAGGTATTCTTTTCTTTTTTGAATGCCTCAGGTTCTGATTAGTAGCCGGGTAGGCGGCTAGATTTGTTGTGGTGTTGCTGGTGATCCCTTGAGTTGTAGGGATCTTTCTCTTGCTATTGTGATGTAGTTTTTCTATTTTCTTATAGACATACATACTTGTCAGTGGGTTCGTGTCAGTTTGTTGGCGCCCACTGGTAGTTTTACCTTATGATACTAAATATGTTTCTTTTACTGCTACCTTGTTGGAGATAGTCTACTTGCTCTTGGGAGGATTTATGATAGCTTGCTAGTTACTTTTAAACCTAAAAATACTTTTATTAGTATATCTCATGATCAGCACGTTTGTAAAACTCATACACTACTTTCTAAGCAACGTAAAAAGATCGTTTTCCCACTTATAATATAAAATAAATCTAGAGTCTTGCATAGTATGAGTGGACCTCGGGGGGCACTTATGCACTCTCATAGGATGTCAAAAATAATTAAAGTATTTTCCGCTGCGTATAAGTATAGTTTTTATACTGTGTACTAGATGATCCACTGAGCCGAGGGATACAACCCTTAAAATTATATCTGATTTTCTAATCATTAAACTTATGAGATTTTCATAGTCCAGTTAGATGGTGTTCGCCTGAGCGTCGACAGTTATCCCCTGCTCGACGTGGCATCACGACGCGTGTTTTCTCATACTCTGATACTTCTTAAATTCGGAGAAAATGCGGGTTGTGACAGTTGGTATCAGAGGGAGGTTGCTTGACAATGTGTTGGGCAACCTTTCCTTGTAGGTATTAGGTGTTTAGCATCATATCATACACACACCGATATGTCATCAGCACGTCTTGGCTGAAGCACGAACACTACACTCGTAGCATAACATGAAGTATACGAGGCATATTATATAGTATGAGATGCATAATATGTGTCTGTATATGGATCCACCATAGGGGCAACATGTGAGGGTTATGTAGTATGGGATGCATAACCTCACCACATGAATGCGACTAGCACATTTCTTTTTTGTTGCATGAGAATGTTATGTAGTATGTGATGCATAACATTTTCATGCGTATGCCACTCATGACATGCATTAGGGCATTTTTAGAATGCATAGCACAATCATGCATATCATAACATTGCATAAGCACAACGTGCAAAGCTAAAGATTTGCAGGATGATGACATATGTACACACATGGTTTAAATCGGAAAAAGAATATAAATTCATGCATTCCCGATCTGGGCACAAGAGTTTGTTGATGGTGGTTAACCATCCTAGGTTAGGCATAACATCATTTTTGTTCAAATAAACTCCCAGAGCAAGTTTAGTAGTTTTAAGATCATATTTATGTATGTAGTGTCTGTACTTGTAGTTAGTTCCAACTATTGTATCAGGATTTGACTAATGTTGGTATGACCATAGGATGGCAAGACGTCCTTCGATGAGGTTGACTCCCCTGTCTGAGGGTGAGACTTCTGGAGCGCAGAGTGATGCGGTGATCGAGAGCTTGCGGTTGAGCATCGATTCCTTGACCAGGAAGTTGGTGGAGATGCAGGTCCAGATCCAGTCTCTGGCGGAAGTTGTGGCAGGACAAACTCAGGAAGTGCAAGACCCCGCAGGGGGGTCAGCTTACCCTCCCCCTCCTGCTCCCCTGAGACCTCGAGTGGTGGTGCCAGCGGAGATGGCCTTCATTTCTCAGTTTCAGAGACTTAGCCCTCCTACATATGATGGGAAGGCAGACTTCATGGTCATAGATGATTGGCTGATCTCCATGGAGGAGATGTTCTCGTACTCCGGTGTTGCAGATGATTAGAGAGTGATGATAGCCGCCTATCAGCTAAATTGTTTGGCTAAGAGCTGGTGGCTTAGGGAAAAGGAGAACTTGGTGGTCGGTTGCTCTTGGGGATTATTCAAGTAGATGATGTTGAGGAAGTTCTTGCCTTCGGTCGAGCGTGACTGACTAATGAATGACTTCCTTCACCTAAAGCAGAGGCAACTCACGGTCAGTGAGTACGAGATTGAGTTCAGCAAGTTGAGCCAGTTTGCGCCTAGGTTGGTGAGTGTTGAAGTAGATCGAGTCAAGCGGTTCCTTGGTGGCTTGAGCAGCGAGGTTCAGCAGTTGGCCAGTGTATATGGATCAGAGACTTATTCAGGTGTAGTGGAGGCTGCTCTGAAAGTGGAGGCAATTGAGACCGCAAAGAACAGAGGCCAGCAAATGAGGAAGGA
Organism: Platanthera guangdongensis; assembly: GCA_039583875.1. Taxonomy (NCBI): domain Eukaryota; kingdom Viridiplantae; phylum Streptophyta; class Magnoliopsida; order Asparagales; family Orchidaceae; genus Platanthera; species Platanthera guangdongensis. The sequence continues at coordinate 197,659,320 of CM077150.1, read as the reverse complement.
CAAGATAAAGTCTGCTGAAGAGAAGAACCCCCAGGTACTTGATGCTGCTTCGGGAAAGAAGAGCAAGGTAGTGTGTAGCTTCTGTGGCCGGTCAGGCCACCCTGTTGAGAGGTGTTTCAAGAAGGCGGGAGCTCAGAAGAAGGAGCAAGTTCATGCTATTCAAGGTGCTCCTAGGAAGGATGTTTCCTGTTCTGTTTGCAAGTGACTCGGGCATGATGCTGCCCAGTGCTGGTTCAAGGATAAAGTCTGCTTTCAGTGTGGCCAGAAGGGCCATATCAAGACTAGGTGTCCTCAGGTCCAGCCTATTCTTCAGGCAGTTCCACTTCAGGCTTTACCTCCGCCTCAACGTGTGGACAAATGAATAGGAAAGCTGAACGTGATCTCTTCCGAGAAGGCTCAAGCTTCGACTCAGGTCATCTCAGGTTAGTTGTTTTCCTAGCCTGAAAGTTTTATTTGCTAGAATGGTTATAGTTTTGTTTTGGTAGTGCCTCAGTTGCTTTTGTACTCCTATAAGGAAATTTAAGGTGAAAAACCGCTGGGCGTGTGTTCTGTTCGACTCCGGCGCTACCCACTTGTTTGTGGCTAGAGCTTTTGTAGAGCGGTATCGGTTGGTTCTAGATTAAGTTCGTGATACCTTCCGCGTCAAGTTCATTTCTGGTGAATTTGTGTTGTCAGATTTGGGTATTCTGGATTGCCCTGTTTTGTTGGGGGACTTTCTTGCGAAGGCAGACTTGAAGATGATTGATCTAGAGGACTTCGATGTTATTCTGGGCATGGACTGATTGTCTAAGTATGATGCGGTTATTCAGTGCAAAGGGAAGCGCTTGGACTTCATCAAGGACAACGGTCAGCCTGGAAGTGTGTATGCTGATCCGTGCTAGGATTCTCCTATCATTTCTGCGGTATGTGCTCAGAAGCTGTTTCATTCTAATTGTTTTGCTTGTTTAGTCTCGGTGGTTGGGACTGCTGTTAGTGTAACGCGCTTGGAGGACATTCCTGTGGTTCGTGGTTTCTCTGATGTTTTTCCTGATGACCTTCCTGGTCTTCCTCCCGAGCGGGATGTTGAGTTTGTGATTGATTTGTAACCGGGAATGCATCCTATTGCTAAGGCGCCGTATCAGATGGCCCCTCGTGAGTTGGAGGAGTTGCGAGTCCAGTTGGACGAGTTGTTGGCAAAAGGCTTTATCAGGCCGAGTTCGTCGCCTTGGGGTGCTCCTGTTCTGTTTGTGAAGAAGAAGGATGGGTCAATGAGGCTGTGCATCGATTATAGGGAGCTGAACAAAGTCACCATTAAGAACAGGTACCCTCTGCTGAGGATCGATGACTTATTTGATCAGTTGCGTGGTAGCACAGTGTTTTCTAAGATTGACCTTCGATCAGGCTATCATCAGCTCAAGATCCGTGAGTCGGACATTCCACGGACTGCTTTCAGGTCGAGGCATGGGCATTTCGAATTCCTGGTTATGTCGTTTGGTTTGACCAATGTGCCATCAACATTCATGGACATGATGAACCGGGTGTTCAAGGATTTTCTGGATAAGTTTGTGGTCGTATTTATAGACGACGTTCTGATTTATTCTCGCAGTGTTGAGGAGCATGAGCAGCATCTGCGCTTGATTCTAACGGAGTTGAGGAACCACAAGTTATTCGCCAAGCTGAGCAAGTGCGAATTTTGGTTGCCTCAGGTCTCATTTCTGGGCCACGTGGTAAATAAGGATGGGATTTCGGTTGACCCGAAAAAGATTTCTGCAGTGATGGATTGGCATAGGCTGAGCACACCCAAGGAGATTAGGAGCTTCTTGGGGTTGACCGGCTATTATAGAAGATTCATGGAGGGCTTTTCTACATTGGCAGCGCCCTTGACTAAGCTGACGCAGAAGAATGCGGCGTTCATTTGGAGCGAGAAATGCGAGGAGGCTTTTCTGGAGCTGAAGAGCAGGTTGTGTTCTGCCCCTGTTTTGACATTGCCTACGGAGGGCAAGGACTATGATGTATATGTGGATGCCTCACATGTTGGGCTCGGAGGGGTGTTGATGCAAGAAGGGAAAGTGATTTCGTATGGGTCGAGGCAATTGAAGACTCATGAGAGGAACTACCCCACGCATGATCTTGAGTTCGCAGCAGTGATCTTTGCCCTGAAGCTGTGGAGACATTTACTTTATGGTGCTCAGTTCAAGATCTACACCGATCATAAAAGTCTAAAGTACGTGTTCACACAGAAGGAGTTAAATCTGCGCCAACGGCGGTGGCTAGAGTATGTGGCCGATTATGATGTGGATATACAGTATCATCCAGGCAAGGCCAATGTGGTGGCCGATGCCCTGAGCCGGAAGACGGGAAAGATCTTTAATCTCACCGCCGATCGTTTAGTGGAAGAGTTCCTCCTGATAGATATCTCTGTGGGACGCTGTGACATGCAGAGCAGTTTGGCAGTGGCAGAGCCGTCTTGGATTGCACTTACCAGGTTGCACCAGAAGGATGATCCGGATCTTTTGCACTTATATCTCAGGACTGTTAGAAACGAACAAACAACAAGCAGAAATGGTTTTAATCTGAAACTTTATTATCTGAAAAAGGTATCTATTACAAAGGTATGCCCTCCCTTATATAGAATGGAGGAGAGATGAGAGAATACAAATAAGAGATGTGGGACTAAAAATTTACAGGACTAAGCGGACTATACAAAACAAACCGCACAACCCGCGCGGTTAGACAGAAGGGCTAACCGCACGGCTACCACAAGAGAAGAAGAGAGATGTCAGGGGAGACCGTTATACCGCCCGGTCTCCAAGCCGGCTGAGACAAACCGCCAGACCGCGTGGTCTTCAACCCGTCAAGACAGACCGCCAAACCGCCCGGTCACCAACTTCAACACTCCCCCTCAAGCTGGAGCATATATATCGATCATGCCCATCTTGTCGCAAATATGAAGAAACGAGGTGGAAACTGGCTTGGTGAAGATGTCAGCCAGCTCTTTATCAGATGTGACAAAGGGAGTGCAAATTTGTTCCTTTAAGATCTCTTCACGAATGAAATGACAGTCGACCTCAATGTGCTTTGTTCTTTCATGGAAGACGGGATTTTTGGAAATGTATATGGCGGCCTTGTTATCACAGAACATTGGTAGAGGATGGTTATCGACCTCTCCTAAATCTAGCATGAGAGCCCGCAACCATTTTAACTCACAAGTGGTCGATGCCATACTGTGATACTCAGCTTCTGCACTGGACCTGGAGACAACAGACTGCTTCTTGCTCTTCCAGCTCACCAGATTTCCTCCAACAAAGGTGCAAAAACTTGAGGTTGACTTGCGATCCCCTTTGTCATCAGCATAACTTGCATCTGAGTAGGCTTCAATCCTCAGATGACCATTCTTCTGAAAAAGTAATCCTTTCCCCGGCGCTGCTTTGACATACTCCAAGATCCGCAAGACGGACTGTAGATGGCACTCCCTAGGTGCTTGCATGAATTGACTCACCTTGCCCACAGCATAGGAAATGTCGGGCCTAGTCACTGTGAGATATATGAGCTTACCAACCAGACGCCTGTACCGCGAACTATCTGAAAGAGTAGGCGAATCATCTGTCCAGGTTTTGTCTTCTCCAGTTGTCATGGGGCATCGGGCAGGTTTTGCTCCAGTCAATCCTGCCTCTTTTAAAAGATCAAGGGCATACTTACGCTGAGAGAGAACTAAGGAGTTGGGCTTCCGAGAGATTTCAATCCCCAGAAAGTATTTTGGGGAGCCCATATCCTTTGTGACCAGATGTTGACAAAGATGTTTCTTGGTCATCAAGACCCCATCCTGATCATCGCCAGTAAGAAGAATGTCATCAACATACACTGCAAGAACAACAAGACCAGAGGCTATTTTCCGAACAAACAAGGAGTGATCTGCTGAGCTTCTTGTAAAACCAATGGCCGAAACAATACCACTGAACTTGTCAAACCAGGAACGAGGACTCTGCTTGAGGCCATAGATAGCCTTCTTGAGCCGACATACCCGTGTCTCCCCCTGAGCAACATACCCCGGAGGTTGCTCCATGTAAACATCTTCCTGCAGATCACCATAGAGGAAAGCATTCTTAACATCAAGCTGCGAGATGGGCCAAGCCCCGTTGACAGCCACAGAGAGAAGAACCCTAATAGTGCTGAGACGAGCCACTCGAGAGAAAGTGTCAAAGTAATCAACGCCATAAGTTTGGGTAAAACCCTGGGCAACTAGGCGAGCCTTATAACGGTCCACACTGCCATCTGGGAGAAACTTCACCACGAAGACCCATCGACAACCAACAACATCCGTGCTGAAAGGAGGAGGAACAAGGGTCCAGGTACCCCGTTCAGTGAGAGTAGCAATCTCCTCATCCATGGCAGCTTTCCAATGAGGAATAGTAAGGGCCTCCTGGTAGGAACGGGGGGTGGCAGTGGCCGAGATAGCCAGTGCAAAAGCTCTGCGAGAAGGGGTAAGACGATCGTAGGAAACAACTGCAGCAAGCGGGTGTTGGGTACATGCCCGAACCCCTTTGCGAAGAGCAATGGGGAGATCCAGGTCAGCAGGTGCCTCAGTATCCGGAGTATCCGTGGTGGAGAGAGCTGGCCCGGGAGTAGAGAGATGGCAGCGGAGTGGAGGGAGAAAGCAGAGTAGAGGGTGGAGATGGTGGAGGAGGGGGAGATGGTGGAGATGGTGGAGATGGTGGAGATGGCGGAACATCAGTGGGAGCAGAGGGAATGGATGGGCCGGTATGAGAAGTAGGATCAGGAGGAGGAGAGGAGGAAGCGGGAGAGAAGTAAGAGGCATTGTCAAAGAAGGTGACATCCGCAGAGACAAATTGCTTGCGGGTAACGGGGTCAAAGCAACAGTAACCTTTCTGAGTGGGAGAGTACCCCAAAAAGACACATTTAGTGGCACGGGGTGAGAGTTTGTCACGGGTGGCAGCGGGAGAGTGCACAAAGGCGGTGCACCCAAAGATGTGCAGGGAAAGAGAAAAGGGATCCGTGGTTGGATAAAGAAGGGAGAAGGGGGTAGCACCGTGGAGAACTGTGGAGGGAAGGCGATTGATGAGATAGCAGGAGAGGAGGACAACATAGCCCCAATAGGATCGAGGAACATGCATTTGAGTCAGCAGAGTGTGAGCGACATCAAGGAGGTGACGGTTTTTATGTTCCGCCACCCCATTTTGTTGGGAGGTGTAGACACAGCTTGTCTGACGAATAACACCATGGTGAATACAAAAGGAGGAGAAGTCGTGGCTAAGATACTCCTTAGCATTGTCAGAACGATGGATTTTAATAGATGTATCAAACTGAGTCTTAACCAAAGAGTAAAATGAGGTCCAAACAGAGAACAGCTCGGAGCGATCCTTGAGAAGATACACCCACGTACACCGAGAGAAATCATCAATGAATGTGACAAAATAGGAACTACCCCGTCCGATGGTGAGGGTAGGAGCGGGACCCCAAATGTCAGAGTGAACGAGGTCGAACGGACGGGAAGAGCCCCGACGTTGCGTTGGTGGGAAGGACGAGCGGTGATGTTTGCCAAGTTGACATGCATCACAGTTTAGAGGAGGATGATGAGGAGGGAGGTGGGGCAGGAGCTGGCGCAGAATGCGGGGAGGAGCATGTCCAAGGCGAAGATGCCATTGGAGAAGATCTGTAGAGGAGGTGGATAAGGCGGAGAGAGCAGAAACGTTGTCGAGGAAGTAGAGGCCACCACTCTCAGTCCCGGTAGCAATCGTCCGTTGGGAGTCCGGATCCTGAAAGGCACAAGAGGTAGGGGTGAATATGACAGAACACCGTAGTTGCTTGCATAAAGAAGTAACCGATAATAAATTGCACGGAAACTTTGGCACATAGAGGGTATCAGCTAGGCAGAGAGATGGAGTGACTTGAACCATGCCCGTCCCATGGACGGGTGAGGGAGACCCATCCGCAACAATGACCGGGGGCAACTGTGCATGTGTGTCAAGAAGAGAGAAACACTGAGGATTGCCCGTCATATGATTTGTAGCACCAGAGTCGATGAGCCATCTTCCGCAAGTAACAACATGAGCACTACCAGAAGAGGTGACCACCGAGGCGGACAGTCTGGAGGAGGGGGAAACCATGGAAGCAAGAGGGGAGCAAACTGCGGCGATAAGAACAAGCCGCGAGGAGGAGAAAGAAGCCGAACGGTTAAGCAAAGAAGAGAAGAGAAAACCAAGGCGGGCGAATAGAGAATAGGTCGTGCGGCTAGGAAGGCCACGACCAAGAAGCAGAGCAAAGCAAAGGGAAAGAAGTCGCACGGCTTGAATAAGGCGGGCGAAAAGAGGAGAACAAGTCGCACGACTAAAGATGAGGCCGGAGCGACTAGCAAGCAGGAGCGGGTAGAAGGCAACAGTCGCGGCGACTTAGAAGAATCACGGCGAATAGAGGAGATCGCGAAAACAGGTCGCGAAAAAAGAAGGAGAAAGCCGCGGGGAGAGGAAGAGAGCAACCCGCGCGAAACCGCAGCGGTCAGGAAGCAGACCAAGGCCCAGCGGGAAAGAGGTCGCGCGTACTGAAAAGTCCGTGCGAACAGAAGAGAAGAGGAAGCAAGAAGCAGCAGCGACAACAATTCGCAAGCCGGGCGAACAGAAGCAGGCAGCACAGTTAGGGAACAGACAGGCGGCTAGAAGGAAGCAGGTCGCGGCGACAACTAAACAGGTCGCGGCGAAGAAGAGCAGCTAGAGAAAAGAAGAAACAAGCCGCGCGAACAGAGCAGCGGGCGGAAGAGAGGACAAGTCGCAAAGACAGGTCGCAAGAATCAGAAACAAGCGGCGAGAATCAGAGGGCGCACACAATCAGGAGGAAAAGACCGTGTGCTCTGATACCATGTTAGAAACGAACAAACAACAAGAAGAAATGGTTTTAATCTGAAACTTTATTATCTGAAAAAGGTATCTATTACAAAGGTATGCCCTCCCTTATATAGAATGGAGGAGAGATGAGAGAATACAAATAAGAGATGTGGGACTAAAAATTTACAGGACTAAGCGGACTATACAAAACAAATCGCACAAGCCGCGCGGTTAGACAGAAGGGCTAACCGCACGGCTACCACAAGAGACGAAGAGAGATGTCAGGGGAGACCGTTAGACCGCCCGGTCTCCAAGCCGGCTGAGACAAACTGCCAGACCGCGCGGTATTCAACCCGTCAAGACAGACCGCCAGACCGCCCGGTCACCAACTTCAACAAGGACTGAGAGAGGGGAGTTGCCGGATTTCTCTATCGATGATGCGAGTACTTTGAAGTACCGCGGCAGGTTTTGCATCCCCGTTGTTGGAGACATCAGGGTTATGTTATGCAGAGAGGCTCATGGATCCAGTGTTGCCTACCATCCAGGATCTACAAAGATGTATCATGAATTGAAGCAGATTGCCTGGTGGTATGGGATGAAGGGTGATATAGCCCGATTTGTTGCTGAGTGCCACACTTGCAAGCGTGTGAAGGCCGATCATGGAAGGCCTGGTGGCAAGTTGACACCGTTGGAGATCCCTACTTGGAAGTGGGAAAGTATTTCTGTGGACTTCATTACGGGCTTGCCGAGATCTCCAAGGGGATTTGATTCTGTTTGGGTTATAGTGGACAGACTGACGAAGTGTGCTCACTTTGTGCCGTATAAGATTGATTATCCGATGAAAAAGATAGCGGAGCTGTACTTGAATGAGGTCATTAGATTGCACGGTGTGCCAGTTAGCATCATTTCGGATCGAGACTCCCATTTTACATCTCGCTTCTGGAGGAGTCTGCAAGAGGGTTTGGGTATAGATTTGAGGTATTCTACAACTTACCACCCACAGACCAATGGCCAGACTGAGCGGGTGAACCAGATAGTTGAGGATATGATCAGGTGCTACATTTTGGACCACAGTGGAGCGTGGGATGAGCGTTTACGGCTCATGGAATTTGCATACAATAACAGTTACCAAGAGAGCTTGCAAATGGCTCTGTTTGAAGCTTTGTATGGGAGGCGCTACAGAACTCCCTTGTTTTGGATCGAGGTCGGTAAGAGGCCTGTGCTGGATCCGGATGCGCTCGAGGAAATGGAAGTCGCAGTGAAGCTTATTCGAGAAAAGCTTCGTATAGCTCAGGAGAGATATGAGAAGAACGCCAACCGGCGTAGGTCAGACTTGGAGTTTTCTGTAGGGGACCTTGTGTTTCTTAAGATTTCCCCGATGGTTGGTGTTAAGAGGTTCGGTAAGAACCGGAAATTGGATCCGAGGTATGTGGGCTCGTTTAAGATTGTTGAACGGATTGGCGTGTCAGCATATAGATTGGATTTGCCAGCAAATTTCTCTTCTTGTGAAGGCCTTGTATGGTCTCAAACAATCCACATGAGCGTGGTTTGATAAGTTCAGTAAGGCCCTTCGGGAGGTTGGTTTTACTCGAAGCTCAGCAGATTTCTCGGTGTTCACCCGTCATCGAACAACAGGAACGGTTCAACTGCTAGTATACGTTGATGATATCATAATTACATGAGATGACTCAAAAGAAATATAAGAGGTCAAACTACATCTGAGCCCCGTATTTCAAACAAACGATCTGGGGTCCCTTCGATACCTATTGGGTCTTGAGGTTGCCAGACGGCCAGATGATCTAGTCCTCTCTCAGAAGAAGTACTGTCTCGACCTCCTTCATGATGCAAGCTATTCAGGTTGTAAGCCTATTGACACCCCAATGGATGTAAATCACAAGTTGTGCGCTCAGGCATCTGACTTAGATCTCCTACTCTAGAATCCAGAATACTATCGTCGTCTCGTTGGAAAATTGATCTACCTCACAGTAACCAGACAAGATATTTCTTTTGATGTTGGTATTGTTAGTCGGTATATGCATTCCCCTCGAAGATCTCATCTTTAGGTCGCTGAACGCATTCTCAGATACCTTAAAACGAATCCCAATGTCCTTGATTTGTAAGAAATCAAACAGGTCAATGGTATACACATAGTTGTATTTGATGTATGTTTAAATTCATGCATATAGGTTGATCTTTATCATAATGATTGGACATATAGTTCAAGATACAATGACAGGTGGACTCAAAGTGATAGGCTGGAAATTCAGAAAAATGCCCAAGTCTAGAAGCGTTGAGTGCGGCAAGCTCACTCAACGTCATACAACTAATAGAGTTGAGAGAAGGCTGCAGTCAAAGCTTATAGTATTGAAAAGGCAGAAATGTGGTTAAGTCCACAGGCGTTGAGTGAGCTCAACTCACTCAATGCCATATGGCCAGAATCGTTGAGTCATGGATATTCTGTCAACGCCAAAGTATAATGAGACAAGAAGCGTTGAGTGAAGCTCAGTCACTCAGCGCCAAGTCAAAAGACATTGAGTCTAGTCTTCCTATGAAGAAACAAGAATTCGGCTAAGTCCAGAATCGTTAAGTGAAGCCAGTTCACTCAACGCACTCAACGCCAAACTTAAGCTGAAATTCATTGAGTGTAGCATATTCAACTCCTAGCAGAGCTGAAGAAAGTTCTTAGTCCAGAATCGTTGAGTATTGCATATCCACTTTTCGTCGAGTTGAGCTCAAAGATCAAAGTTCGTCGAACTCAACTATCACTTTTTCATCGAGCTGAGTTCTGAGTTCGTCGAACTGAGTTCAGAATTAGTCGAACTCAACTTTCACTTTTTTGTCGAGCTGAGCTCTGGGTTCGTAAAATTAAGTTCAGAGTTCGTCGAACTCAGCTTTCACTTTTTCGTCGAGCTGAGCTCTATGTTCGTCGAACTGAGAATGGAGTTCGTCGAACTGAGGATATCTGGAATGATGCTTGTTTTTGCTAAGTCCAGAATAATGCTGACGTCAGCAAAGTAAACAAGTCAACAAATTTCGGATTCGTTATTTAAATGTTGTAATTCAACATTAACGTCGTCCTCAGTCTACAATGAATCTCAATTTGATTAAGCTGAGGTTTTAACCACCGTTAAAATTGGGACACATGTCAATCATCCTGCAAATCGACGGGATTATAAATAGCAGCTGAGATCGAGATCAAACAACTTTTCTGATTAACATTAATTTATTCTAAAAACGAGAAGCCGGAGTTCGTCGTCTTTATCCGCATTGTTACAGAGCCAAGAACTTCAAATTGATAAATTTGAAGGGTTTCTGAGTTCGCTATTTCAATCAACATCATCTATAGCAAGTACAGAGAATATCTCTGAGGAAGACGAATCAGTCTAGGCAAGCCCTAGCTGAAATTGCTTCACAATTCAATCTGAGCCAAATCTTAAGATTATTTTCTGAATCAAAGAAGAAGAAGATATCTGTGCCAGATTCTGACTGGACAGAAGAATAAGGCAGAGGAATTGCAATCTACCTTACAGGTTAGCTGTTTAAAGATCGCCTTCCCCTCTTTCATCAGCAAGTACAAAATCATGATTCCGAGGAATTTCCAGCACAAGCCGCAGACCATTGAAGATCAATTTTATTGTTGCTGGGAAGCAGATAAGGCTGAGATTTTCTTAGTTCAGGAAGAAATCGACTCAGGGAGCAATTTCTCTTGAGACGAATCAACATTCCTCTTTCAAAATCCGTGGATCTATGATAGATCTATATTGAGGCCTAGATTGATTATGCTGTGTGTGAGATCTGTGGGATCTTATTGTAAAGCCTAAATTATGAAGGCTATGAGAAGGATCTATGAGATATGTGTTAGGGTCGTGGGCCTGTGATTGGATCCCTGTGTGGATCTATGTGGGGCTGTTTCTCCCAGCCAGTGTTAAGGGCCGTTGTTCCTGTGTTTGGTAGTCAGTATATTACGGTGTGGAGGGTTGTGAGCCTGTGTTGTAAGTCTTAGTAGAGACTGACTTATCTGGTGGGATCGTGTTATAATCACTGAGGAGCCATAGTATTTGGAGAAGAGTCCTGTCTAACATACTGTTAGAAAGGCGGAGAGGGACAGTGGATGTACCCATACACTGGGTAATCACTATTGTAACGCCCCCGATTTTTCAATATTTGGTTTAATTCATTATCTGGTGTGTTTATGATGTCAGGGCGTTACGTTGACGCGTTTTCGGCATTTGCCATTATAAGAGCGTGGTTTTAGCTCTTAGGTTTTCTGTGTGTGTGGCTGGGTTTAGCCTGTTTGCAAGATTTCCTCGCGAGCCGGGTCTGTTTTGGTGACTCGGTGGAGCGTCTTTGGGAATGCTTGTGTTTTGGATTCGGAAGGTGTTTACCCGAGTTTGGTTCATCGAATCTTAAATTCGACTAAGTCGTTGGGTTCGTAGCGTCGGTATTTAGCTACGGTGTGATTTTCGTTAAATTTCGGGTAAGTTTGGTTTTCGGGTCGTTTTGACATTTTATTTAATTAATTATGATATTCTATATTATAATAATCGAATAAAGTAGTATAAATATAAACTCATCGCTTCAAACCCTATTCACTTGTCTCCCTCGTGAAATCGTCAGCTTGTTATGGAAGAACGAGAGCGGTAGACTTCCTTGAGCTTTTGGCCGCCGATTCCTGGAGTTTTGGTACTCGATTTCTTCTTTGGAGAGTGGATCCGGATAGATCTCGCCTAGATCTACGTTTCAACAGTAAGCTTTTCCAGTTTTTTTGGATTTTTAGAAGTCTACGTATGCGATTTTGACCCCTTTTCGTCCTGAAAGGTTTTAGGAAGTGTTGCTCAGGAAGATTCAGGAGCGTTTATGTGGCTGGATTGGCAATTTGAGGCAAGTGGTGACTTCTTCCCCTTGCCAAGCTTGTCTTTTCCTGTATATTTTCCATACTGTCCTTCTTGTATATATTCCATACTGTTTTACCTGGATATCATTCAATGTATTAGTTTCTTGGAGTAGCTGTCGGTTTGTAGTGGTCAGAGTTCGTCGAACTGAAGCTAATTCGTCGAACGGAGTTCGACGAACAGAGGAATTTCGTCGAACGGAGTTCGTCAAGCTGAGCCATTTCGTCGAACGGAGTTCGTCGAGCGGGGCCAATTCGTCGAACGGAGCAAGCTATGTTTAGTATAACCCTCAGGGAGCTTTTTGCCTAGAAGCTTTAAGTGGAGCTGAGTGTATATAGCCTTAAGCGTTGAGTGAAATCTTAGGGTAGAAGTTCAGTTTTTTAGCTAAGTATAAAAGTGTTGAGTGTGTTGAATGCACTCAACGCCTTGCTGAGTTGTCTGAAAAGCTAAGCTAAAAAGCGTTGAGTGCACTCAACGCGGGGTTGAGTATGCTGCATACACTCAACGCCTTGCTGAGTAGTTTGTGACGCTAAGTGTGAAAGTGTTGAGTGCATTGAGTGCACTCAACGCGACATTGAGTGTGCTGCTTACACTCAACACCATCAATATTTGACGTTAAGTCAGAAAGCGTTGAGTGCATTGAGTGCACTCAACGCGGAGTTGAGTGTGCTGCTTACACTCAACGCCATCAGTATTCAATATTAAGTCAGAAGGCGTTGAGTGTGATGCGTACACTCAACGCGGCGTTGAGTGTGATGTATACACTCGACGCCTTCAGGAATGTTGGAGTCCCAGGTGTAAAAGCGTTGACAGCGTTGAGTGAGCTTAACTCACTCAACGTCGTCATTTTTATTTCGACAAGTTAAGTAAAAGCATCGACAGCATTGAGTGATCTAAACTCAGTCAACGCCGTCGCGCTGTGTTTAAGCTTTGAGTGAGCTGGACTCACTCAACGCCATCGCCATGCTGTGTTAAGGTGTCGAGTGCGTCGACTGCACTCGACGCAGCATCGAGTGTACTCGACGCTTTTTTCTTAGTTTTGTGTCCTTTCACCTATTTGACGTGTATCATTAAGACTTAGTCTTGCCAAGCTAGACTCAACGGTTTTCTATTGAATTTGTTGAGTTTGGGTTTATGGGTATTTGGTTATATGGGGTTGGCTTGTTTGGCTTAGTTCGTGAATCATTACACCCGGGTATGTTTGGGTCTCTTTTTTGGGTTGTTGGGTTGTGTTGGATCAGATGGCCACCGCCGCAGTCCCATTTTTGAGATGTTTGGGTCTGTTAGTTCAGGTTTGACCGGTTTGGTCCTGACTCTGATCCGGTTGTGTTACAGTGTTAATGATTCACGTGTTTATTTATCCTTTGCCCCATTTTCATTTCCTAAATCTTATGCTATTTCTGCCTTTCCCCGCAAATTGTTTTCGGAGTATAACTCCGTTCGCAGTTGGTGCAAATTTCTTTACCTTTTAACTTTAAATATCTAGATAATTTGTTGTGTTTTCTTCTGACATCTACTCAGGTTTGAGAATAGTAATCTTGTTACTCCTTGTTTACTGACAGTTTCGTTTGCCACTTGTATTTCTTGCTGAGGTGTTACTTCTTTGAAAGCCTCAGGTTCCGATCAGTAGCCGGTTGAGCGGCTAGGGTTGGTGTTTCCTGGTGGACTGCAGAGTTGCAGAGGTTTTTACTACCTTGAGAGGTAGTTCCTTGTTTTCTTTTTAGTATAAACACTCATACTGACCAGTGGGTTCGTGCCAGTTTGTTGACGCCCACTGGTGGTTTTCTTTAGCATTGCTGAATACTTTGTTAAGCTGCTAGTTCTGCCTTTTGTGCTTGTTTTTACTTGCTCTTTGGGAATATTTTATGCTAGGTTGCATGTTAGGTATTTTCTCCTATAAAATCACTACTGCTTGTACCTCATACATCTCATATTAATAAAAACAAAATACTATTTTCTAGCTAACGTAAATACTATTTCTATACTTATAATAAATCTAGAGTCTTGCATGCCATGAGTTGTCTTTTATGGATGTTTATACTCGTATAGGGTGTCAATCAACATAACTAAAGTATTTTCCGCAGCATATAACTATACTTTTACTCGTGGACCAGTTGATCCACTGTGACGAGGGATACGACCATCCAATTTAAATTGATTTTTACTTAATATAACTGAAATTTGAGAAAATGTGGGTTGTGACAACTATAAAATCTGGCGTGTTGTGTCTTGTGTTTTTGTTGTGCTGAGTATTGTGTTCTTGAAAGCTGAATTAGGTATACACAGTAGGACATAATTCATAGAAGATTTTAAACAACTATAAAAGACTGCAATAACCTATCCACCCCCTCTAGGTGATTAGCTACCCTTATAATCAAAGACTTTCAAGTGGTATCAGAGGGAGGTTACTTAAGAAAAGACTTAACAGTCTGAGTAGATCTCCAGGGTATCTGACAGAAGGTTAAGATGGGTTCAAGAGAGAATCACAAAGAGCTTGGATCCATGAAACTTCCTCTCTACAGGAAGGAGACTTTTTGCATATGGAAGGAAATGGTCAGATTGTTCATGGAAGCATCTGATCCTAGGATCTATATCACAGTTCAAGAAGGAACCTTCATCCCAATGAAGACATCTGTCCTTGATGCAAATCTTAAGACTCCAAAGAAGTACACTGAAATGACTAAGGATAAAGACATCCTAACAACAATGGATAAGAGGGCACAAAATATTATAGTTAGTTCCATAAATGACTCCACCTTTCAAAACTTGGTGCACTGCAAGACCTCGAAGGAAATGTGAGACACCTTGATAGTTTACATGGAAGGTACTGAGGAAGTGAGAGATGATAGAAAGTCAATGTTAAATCATGAGCATGGAGCTTTTAGACAGATCATGGAGGAGACCATAACTAGCTGTTATGAAAGGTTCTTCAGGAAAGTTAATGAGCTAAAGACCTATGACATGACCTTTAGTAATTATGAGCTAAATGATAAGTTCTTTAGGTCTCTTACTAGAGACTGAGACACTAAGATATGTGTCATTAGAGAAGTGGAAAAGTTGGCAGATACTCCACCATCCACACTTTTTGGAAGCTGCTTTCATATGAGATGCAGCTAACAGTAAGTAAGGAGGAAGAGAAGACTAATAGAGGCCAGGCCAAAGAAACTGCCGTGGCCTTCAAGGCAGATAGCTCCAAGAGGAGCAAGAAGAAGAATCCTTCTCCCCTAAGAAGGCCAGCTGAGTTAGAAGATTCAGATCAAGATGAATCAGGCTGTAATATGTCAGATGAAGAGTTTGCTGCTTTCTCAAGACAGTTTAAGAAGATGATGAAGAAGAAGGGGTGGAGGAGCAAACCGACCTCTTCCTTCTAGTAAAAAGATGACTACTGTAGAAATAAGAAGAAACCCTCCAAAGAGGGCAGGCATGATCTAAAACCTGGTAAACATTTTTCTAAAAAGGTTGTATGTTTTTGTTGCAGCAAGCCAGGTCATATTGTGGTTGATTGTCCTGAGAAGAAAGAGGCTGGTGAAAAGAATCATCGCCACTAGAGAAGTAAGAAGGAGAAAACCTTCATTGCTAAAAGAGAGAAAAGCTAGACTGAGTCTTCCTCATCAGAATCAGAAGAGTATGATGAAGCCTACATTGGGCTGATGTCAAGACAATATAAGGAATCCTGCCAGGATCAGTCTGGACCATCTAAGGTACACTCTTCATCTAGCTATTCATCTAAGTCTAAGTATGTGACTGGTTCATATTTAAGTTGTAACACCACCATCCGTTGCATGACATATAATAGAAGGTTCGGTCGGGGCCCCACACCATATGCCACAAACAGGCGGCGAAGTTACAGGTTAATATCAGAGTTGCGTATCCTAACTCAGAGCATTTTAGCGGAAGCTTTTACGTTGATTGAACTCAACTCATCTGAATGTCCACAATATATAAACCAGCATTTATATATATATATATATATATATATATATATATATATATATATATATATATATATATATATATATATATATATATATATAACAACCGAAGGAATGTACTGCAAATACACAACAAGTCTGGCCTTATGGCCTTACAGTTATGCTTTATACATATGACTTTCATACATCGGCACGCAGGCTGGCCACAATGAAAATACTATCATATGAACTTCTTTGGCCTTCGAGGGCTAGCAAAGCAGCAGCAGCAACAACAACACATGCTTCATTTAGCCCCCTATTTTCCGCTCGGCTCTCCTACACCTGCACGGGACAATCCACCGTACGGTGGTAAACAAGGCAACAGTCAGCATTTAGCTGACCAATTTATAACGACCCTACCCCTTATCCGTGGCAGTGGAACAAGCATAGCATTTCAGAAGCAGATATATCACACAATATGCACTCATGCACAATCAACATATCACAAACGTCGTCCACATGACCTGACACTCCGTGCACTCAGGGCACATTCTTGGTGTACCGGATAAACCTGTCGCCTATCGACGTTCAAGGCTTGAAGCCCAACGACAAACTTGAGCATTTCGCTCCACGACTTTCAGCCGGAGACTTTAGTCTTAATGGTGCGCAGACCTAAGACTCTAGTTATGGGTTTCTACCGAATGATAGGCGCCCAGGTACTCATGACAGACAACGATAACGCGGAAACATTTCAATCCTTGCCCATTGATCAAATCGTTAGTTCAATGACTAGACTAACATGGGTCGGCATCACCTTGTCCGTTCAGCACGAGCTCACAAAGCTCACAAATAGCCACACGGTCCCCGAAGGACTGGCTTCACAATCACAGGTTAGCTAGGTGTCATCGCCAGCAACACTCACTCTCGCCCGGCGTTAGCGACAGAACTCACTTTCCGTCCCTAGCCCTAATCTTATCTGGATCAACATCCAGTAATCCTTGCAGCCACCCACAGTACCAGAAACACTGGTCTTTCAAATCATACAACACAAACACTTTGCGGGTATTTTCCTGGACTTCCAGACCAGTACTTCCTGCCACTAACCTTCATATGCATAACCCACAGAATTCACAAGCATATTCATTTATACGCAGAGTCTTCTCCGGTGTGCAACATAAAACATCACCAATCCAGAACAACCTGTCCAGATGGGCTTCACACAGTATGTCTATTGCGTACTTCACGTTTCCGGATCTACATGCAAAACCACTTGGGGATATCCGAAATCAACCCAAGGAAAATCCCTCAACAAGCCACCTTTTGGTAGGGGAAACCCATGCATATGCCAAATTAAGGACTTCATATGTCCAAGAAAGAAAGATCGTTACCCTTGACGATCGTTTTGGAGCCATGGAAAACTAGCCGGACAAAAGCACCATAACGACCTTGCCTCCACAAATCTGAACACGGCACGCGATTCGGGGCTCTCAAACTCCACCAGCAGCCGGATTCCTCCTCCTTCTCCCTTGCTATCTCCACTCTCAACCTCTTTAGAAAGAGAGAGAAAAAGCCTTTGTTAATGAGAGAGTTATCCTCATCCCAGAGTCTTATAATAGCAGGGATATCTCATGACCGTTGGAGACTAGCTGAAAGGAATGAACTGCCACGAAAAGCCCTGAAAGACCACTTTCTTGGGCCAGACACGGCTTGTGACACGCCCGTGTCACAGGCCGTGTACCTTAAGCGGCAAAGAAACCGACTTACCCAGACCAGGACACGGCTGTGTGACACGCCCGTGTCACAGGCCGTATGTCAGACATGGCTCGTGTTTAACATCCTGATCAAACACAGAGAAGGACACGACCATTGACACGCTCGTATCATAGGCCGTGTACCCCACTCGAGGATCGTCGAGTGCATTTCGTCGAACTCACTCGAGAACTCGTCGAGTGTATAGCAGGACACAGCCCTGGACATGCCCGTGTCATAGGTCGTGTACCCCACTCGAGGATCATCGACTGCATTTCATCGAGCTCACTCGAGACAACCCTGCAGCTCTCGAGTGCAGGACATGGCCCTGAGCACACCCGTGTCCCCGCCGTGTACCTCACATAGAGTAGGATACGACTTGGAGACACGCCCGTGTCCCAGGCCGTGTTACCCACTCTCCTCAGCTCAGTCATCCTCGAGACTTGGGCGTTACAATCCTCCCCTCCTTACAAGACATTTCGTCCCGAAATTTGCATACAGTACTCAGGGAACTCTCAACCATAAATGTGTTATAACATTTTCTGTACAACACAAATGGTGATACAAGTTTAAACAAACAATTCGGGAAACTCAGCACGCATGGTCTTCTCCCGCTCCCATGTTAGCTCCTCACGAACATAGTTGTCCTATAGGACTTTGACCATCTCGATTTTCTTGTTCCGCAACTGCTTATCGGCCTTATCCTCGATCTGAATGGGCCTAACCTTCGTCGTTAGCCCAAATTCGATCGGTACACGATCATTTGCAATCACTTGAGCAGGATCTTTTATGGCTTTTTGAAGCACTGAGATGTGGAACACATCATGCAACCCACTCAATTCATCCGACAGAGCTAGCCGATAAGCAACGTCGCTAACCCTTTCCACCATTTCAAAAGGACCAAGGTATCGCGGACTTAACTTTTTCAAGCGCCGAACCCTGGACACGCCTTTGAAGGGTTTGATTTTCAAATAGACCCAATCGCCAACCGCAAACTCAACAGTTCGGTGCTTGGCGTTGTAATATTTGGCTTGTCTATCTTGGGTTATCAATAGTCTCTCCCGAATAGAGCGTATCGTCGAATTAGATTCTTTGACTTCCTTACCCTTATATAGCTTTGATTCACCTACTTCCGCCTAAGATAAAGGTGTACAACATTTTCGACCATATAGAGCTTCAAACGGTGCCATACCGATGCTCGCTTGGTAGCTATTATTGTAGGCAAACTCGACCATATAGAGATGATCTTCTCATCTCTTACCAAAATCCAAGGTGCACATTCGGAGCATGTCCTCCATTGTTTTGTTTGTCCTCTCAGTCTGGCCATCAGTTTGGGGATGAAAGGCCTACTGAATGTTAACTTTGTTCCCAATAGTTGATGGATTAGCCTCCAATCATTCGATGTGAATCGCCCATCACGATCACTTACAATGCTACAGGGAATACCGTGCAACCGTACGATTTGCTCAACATAGAGTTTCGCCAAGACTTCCACTGAATCGTCCCTCTTGTTCGGAAGGAAGTGAGCCACTTTAGTCAACCAGTCTATGATTACCCAAACTGAATCGTTATCGCTTTGAGATCTCGACAAACCATGCATGAAATCAATTGAAATATCATCAAACTTCCATTCCGGAATAGGTAGCGACTTCAGAAAACCTCCAAGCTTCTGGCATTCAGCCTTCACTAAAGCACAGGTTTGACATTTGGCCACATAATGTGCTACATCTTTCTTTAGCCCTGACCACAAGAACAACTTTTTCATATCTTTGTACATCTTTATGCTCCCTGGGTGATTTGAGTATTTCGTAAAATGAGCCTCATACATCAATTCTTCTCGTAGCTTACTCATACTTGGAACGCACAAACGACCATCTTTTCGCAAAAGGCCGTCAGTCCAGGAGTTTCGTTCATGCACTTTCAACTAGCATGAACCATAAGCAATCACCTTTCCACATTAAAGAAGAATGCAGCCTAAGCCGCTCCCTGAAGCATCACAATAAATCTCAAAGCCATATGTACCACATGGCGACATCAAAACGGGCGCCGTGGTTAAACGACTCTTTAGCTCTTCAAAGGCTCGCGCACACTCCGGTGTCCAAACGAACTTCTGATCCTTCCGCGTCAACGTGGTCAGAGGCAAAGCGATCAGTGAGAAATTTTCTACAAAACGTCTATAGTAGCTTGCCAGTCCAAGGAAACTTCTGACTTCAGCCACCGAAGACAAAACTGGCTACTCCTGGATGGCTCTTATCTTTGACGAATCCACCGCAATGCCCTCTCCACTCACCACATGGCCAAGAAAAGCCACTGACGACAACCAATAATCACACTTTGAGAACTTGGCGTAAAGCTTATTTCTCCTCAGGGTATGCAACACCAACCGTAACTGGTTCGCATGATCTTCTTCATATTTTGAGTACACCAAGATATCATCAATGAAGACAATCACAAACAAATCTAAGTACTCTCAGAACGTTTGGTGCATTAGATCCATAAACATCGATGGCGCATTACATAGTCCAAACGGCATTACCGTAAACTCGTAATGACCGTAGCATGTTCCAAACGCTGTCTTGGGAATGTCACCTTCCCTAATCCGCAACTGCTAGTAGCCCAATTTCAAATCTAGCTTTGAATATACTTTTGATCCCGCCAATTGATCAAACAAATCATCGATCCGTGGAATCAAATATTTATTTTTCTCCGTCAACTTGTTCAATTCACGATAGTCAATACACAATCGCAGGCTACCGTCCTTCTTTTTCACAAAAAGAACAGGTGCGCTCCAAGGTGACATACTTGGGCGTATATAACCCTATTCTAACAACTCCTGCAGTTGAACTTTTAGTTCGGCCAGTTCCTTTGGCGCTACTCAATATGGAGAGCGGGCCACAGGTTTTGCACCTGGCACCAGCTCAATTGAGAAATCGATCTCCCGCTGTGGTGGTAAACCCGGAAGCTCCTTCGGAAACACATCAGCAAACTTCGAAACAATCAGAATGTAATTCACACTGGCCTTTGGCTCAACAACCTCAACAAGCGTGAAGAATAACTCTGCGTCTTTCTGAACTGCCTTAACCACTTGAAGAGTTGGCATCAATGGCATGCTCAATCCTCCCATACCAGCGAACTTCGTTTCTCGTTCGGTATTCTGCTCCAGTGTGACTTCCTTTGACTTGCAATTCATATAGGCACGCTGCTCTGAAAGCGAGTCCATGCCAAAGATCACATCAAATTTCGATATCGGCATCACTGACGCTTCCAATCCGAAATATCGACTTCCTATTCGACCTCCACAAAATAAGACCTGTTCGCATGCATTACACCTCCATTTATTAATAACACTTTCACACAATCTGTCACCATACGGATTGGTACACCGATCCGTGACACGAAGTACACAGATAGAAATGAATGAGAAACACCAGTATCAAACAGTGCTCTCGCGGACAGTCTCGAATCAGGACAAATCCTAATACAAACACATCATACACAAGCTACAAACAAGGTATCAAATAGCAAAAACAACAATCAAATATGTTACCGCATGTAACGCCCCGAAACTCAAAGGAGCAAAGGGGGACGTTTTGGGCCAGTTTTGGTTTCTGGCTGAAGGCACACGGCCTGGGACACGGGCGTGTCCCAGGGCGTGTCAAGCGTGTGTCGGCACTTAGCCGCGAAGTCGTCGAGTTATACTCGACGATTCGTCGAGAGTGGGCAC
The DNA here is from genome assembly GCA_039583875.1 of Platanthera guangdongensis. Classification (NCBI taxonomy): domain Eukaryota; kingdom Viridiplantae; phylum Streptophyta; class Magnoliopsida; order Asparagales; family Orchidaceae; genus Platanthera; species Platanthera guangdongensis. The sequence continues at coordinate 197,638,229 of CM077150.1, read as the reverse complement.
ACGGCCTGCGACACGGGCGTGTCGCAGGGCGTGTCGACTTTCTGTGTCGACACTTAGCCGTGAAAATCGTCAAGTTATTCTCGACGATTCGTCGAGAATGGGCACACGGCCTGCGACACGGGCGTGTCGTCAGGGCGTGTCGACCCGTGTCGACGATCGTCTAGGTGAAATCGTCGAGATTCACTCGACGATCGTCGAGACAAGGCACACGGCCTAGGACACGGGCGTGTCCAAGGCCGTGTCATCCAGTCGTCATTCTCCCCTCGACGAAATGTCTCGTGTACACGGCCTGGGGTCCAGGCGTGTCAATGTGACACGGGCAAGGACACGGGCGTGTCCTAGAACCCGTGCAGTGCTCGGGTTGAAAACGGGGGAAAAATCATGGTGTACACGGCCGGCTACACGACCGTGTCAGCTGGAACACGGGCGTGTCAGCTCGAACACGGGCGTGTTCGATACCCGTGTGAGGGTCCAGGAGATTCGATTTTGACGGCGAATGCGGCACACCGCCTTGGACACGGGCGTGTGCCAGGCCGTGTTCGGTCCAGATTGGGCATTTCAGCCCCGAATCAAAGCCGTTCGTTTCCTTGATTGGAGATCCAACGGCTGGGGGTTGTTCCTGAGAGGATATACCCGGCAGTTGACTTGAAATCCATCATTTTTCTTCACTTGATCATCTCTCCCAAACCCTTGGAGAAAGAGGAAAGCCATTTGAGGAAGAAGAGCTAGATCCGCCATTGGAGGAGCTTCGGAGCTCCGAACCACATCGCAAGCCGACTCCGGATCCACGGAGGCAACGCAAGTGCGGTGATTTCTATCCGATTACTTTTCGATGGCGCCAAAGAGGAACTCAAGGGTAACGATCCTCATCTTGAGCATGAATCGCTCCTTTTCTTAGCATAGGAAGCCCGCTCTCGCGAGTTTGCGGAGAGTTGGAGGCGTTCCTTCGGGTAGATAAAATGTAAAGTCCCCATTGTTTAGAGTACGTATGCGAGAACGGACGTAGGCATTTTGTGTGAAGCCTACCGGACATGTTAGTCTGGGTCGGTGATGTTGCATTGCATAAGCCGGAGAAGACTCCGTGCTATTGGGTGTTTTCGGGTTTTCTACGCGGTAGATTGCAGCAGGGAGCCTTGGGGACTAACCCAAAGGTGCACCCGGAAAACTGGGCGGATACGAGATCTTGCCAACTTGGTGGCCTGAGAGCCAACTTGAACATAACGGGGTTATGTGACTTGCGGTAGAATGGGACTCGGTGAAAGTTTGACCCCACGCAAATGGCTTAAATTGTCGTTGCGAAGTGAGCACGGGTTAGATGGAGCCGTACCCGCTTTGTGTCGTCCGGTTAGAGAGACCTAAGGTTGCGTGGCACTCGCCGTTGGCATAGATGGGAGTCTTCGGCGGTCAATGGCTTAAATTGACGTGACCAATGCCTGGAAGACGAATTGCTCATAGGAATGGCCGTCTAAGTGGCGGTGCTGAGTCCGGAATGTTAATGGCTTTAATTGACGTGACATCGACCGGTTCATCGAGAATGTGCCCTGAGTGCACGGGGCGTGTGGCCGTACGAGCCAACGTCTGTGATGAAATGGCTATGTTTATGCATTGCTCGCTTATGCTAATGAAATGCAGGGAAGGAGCATCGCCGCCCCGAGTTGGGGGCGGGATCGTTATAATTTGGTCAGCATTGCTGACCGTTGCCTTGTTTGCCACCGTGCGGTGGTGTGTTGCTTGCAGGTGCAGTTGGACCAAGCGGTCAGTAGGGCTAAAGCCCTTTTTGCGAAGCTGGCCCTCGAAGGCTCAAGTGGAAATGTTTTCTGTTTTATTCATGTATGACCGGCGGCCTGCGTGCGAGGTTTGTAAATCATGTATTAAACAAGTGGAACACTCTGTAAGGCCTTAAGGCCGATTTTGGGTATTTTGTATACATTCCTAATTTTGTTATAGTGGACATTCGTGCTCTAATGCTGGGTTCTTGTTTACAACTTATATAAATTGCTTCCGCTAGAATGCTCTGTGTAGGACGTTGAGATTGGTTGGATGGTTTCCATACGTAACCACCCGGTCTGTCTGTGGTATATGGCGTCGGGCCCCGGCCGGACCTACTGCTATATACTATGCGACGGATAGGGGCGTTACACCGCGTACCTGTGACAACGTCACTTTGCTTTATGGCCTCCTGCTGACCAAGATTATACACTCGGGGTTGCGCCTGGGATGTCGTAGACTTCACCATTTCCTTTCCCTTTTCAGCATATAACGCTCCTATCTTCTTCTCAACCTTTTGGTGGACCACTTCGACAGTGACGGGCTATATGCCCACTTTACCACATGTATAGCAGGTCTGAGACTCCTGCCTCGAAGTTGCTTCTGATGTAATATTCGAGGGAGCATGCGAAGAAGACTTGAATCTCTTACCCCATCTCCTTCGATACTGAGTTTTCCCGGGTGGTGCGGCACTTTGAACTCGGGATTTGTCACCGTCAAGTCCCTTTTCCGCTACACCTGCTTCATATCCTTTGCCAACGCACACGTCGTATCCACCAATGCCTGAAACCGTTGGTTCACCGAACTTGATAGCAGGAATCTCAACTCATCCCGCAATCCTTTGTAGAACCGATTGGTTTTTCGTTGTTCATCAGCGAAGATAGACCCCGCATAGCATCCCAATCGTGTAAACTCATGCAAGTAAGTGTCTACATTATTATATCCTTGAGTTAGATGCTGGAACTCATTTTCCATCGCGATGCGTTGAGCCGCTGACAAGTGTTTTGCCAAGAATAGTCGCGAAAATTCCTCAATCGAGACTTTTATTAGTTGTCTACCCGCTAAGTGGTGTAACTCTACCTCGTCCCACCATAGCCGAGCCTCTCCTTCCAATAAGAAGGTGGCCAAGGTGACCTTCTAATTTTCCTCCATCCTTATCGCCGTCAATATTCGTTTGACACGCGATAACCAATCTTCCGCCTGTGTTGGGGACCCACGCCCGTAAATGTAGGAGGATTGAAGCTCATAAACTGCTTCAACTGCAGTTCAACTGCCCGAGGATCAACAGCCTCAATAGGATCTGGCCTGACACCAACCTGTTCTGGCACCAAAGCTGGCTGGGCCTGCCAGTAGGTTGCACATGAATCATTGAAAACAGTGCCTCACCAACTAAGCGTAATTTTTCCGCAGAAGGAGGAGGTGCAGGCACCTCAGCTGTTGTCACACTCTCACCAGAACACTGGGGCTCAGACTGCCTAACACAACTACGAGTCACCTATAGGTGGACAAGAAACACATTAGCGACCTTGCACAAGCAATAACAACAATATAGGAACGCGCAAATTCCTCAAACAGGTGTATTTGCATTCCTTAGTGGACATTCTTGAGTTCATTAATGTTATAGTGGGTCACACTTGCACGTGCTCGCCACCCCACAAAAGAATTCGACCACAAATTCGAAACGGAAAGACCGAGACAAGCTGATACCAAAATTGTAACACCGTCATCCGTTGCATAACATATAATAGAAGGTCCAATTGGGGCCCCTCACCATATGCCACAAACAGCCGACGAAGTTACGGGTTAATATCAGAGTTGCGCATTCTAACTCAGAGCATTCTAGCGGGAGCTTTTACGTTGATTGAACTCAACTCATCTGAATGTCCACAATGTATAAACCAACATTTATATATATAACAACCCGAAGAAATGTACCGCAAATACACAACATGTCTGGTTTTGTGGCCTTACAGTTAAGCTTTATACATATGACTTTCATACATCGGCACGCAAGCCAGCCACACTTGAAAATACTATCATATGAACTTCTTTGACCTTCGAGGACTAGCAAAGCAGCAGCAACAACAACAACAACAACAAGGGATTCAACCCCCTATTTTCCGCTCGGCTCTCCTGCACCTGCACGGGACAATCCACCGCACGGTGGTAAACAAGGTAATGGTCAACGTTCAGTTGAACAATTTATAACGACCCTACCCCTTACTCGGGGCAGTGGTATAGGCACAATATTTCACAAGCAGATATATCACACAATGTGCACTCATGTAAACTCAACATATCACAAACATCGTCCACATGGCCCGACGCTCCGTGCACTCAGGGCATATTCTTGGTGTACTGGATAAACCAGTCGCCCACTGTCATTCAAGGCCTGAAGCCCAACGACAAACTTGAGCATTTCACTCCACGGCTTTCAGCCGGAGACTTTAGTCTTAATGGCGCGCATGCCTAAGACTCTCGCTATGCTTTTCTGCCGAATGTCAGGCGCCCAGGTACTCATGGCAGACAACCATAACGCAGATACAGTTCAGCCCTTGCCCGTTCACAAATAGCCACTCGGTCCCCGAAGGACTGACTTCATAATCATAGGTTAGCTAGGTGCCATCGCCAGCGACACTCACTCTCGCCCGTCGTTGGAGACAGAACTCACTTTCCGTCCATTGCCCTAACCTTATATGGATCAACCATCCAGCAATCCTTGCAGCCACTCGCAGTACCAGAAACACTGGTCTTTCAAAGAATACATCACAAACACTTTGCGGGTATTTTCTCGGACTTTCACACCAGTACTTCCTGCTACTACCCTTCACAGGCACAACCTACAGAATTCACAAGCATATTCATTTATACGCGGAGTCTTCTCTGGTGTGCAACATAAAACATCACCAATCTAGACCAACCTGCCCAAATAAGCTTCACATAGTATGCTTATTTCGTACTTCACATTTCCGAATCTACATGCAAAACCTCTTGAGGATATCCAAAATCAACCCAAGGGGAATCCCTCAACAAGCCACCTTTTGGTGGGGGAAACCTATGCCTATGCCAAATTAAGGACTTCACATGTCCAAGGAAGAAAGATCGTTGCCCATGACGATCGCTTTGGAGCCATGGAAAACTAGCCGGACAAAAAGCACCATAATGACCTTGCCTCCACGAATCTGAACTCGGCACGCTATTCGGGGATCTCAAACTCCACCGGCAGCCAGATTCCTCATCCTTCTCCTTTTTCTCTCCCCACTCTCAACCTCTTTGGAAAGAGAGAGAAAAAGCCTTTGATAATGAGAGAGTTATCCTCATCATATAGCCTTATAATAGCAGGGAGATCTCAGGATTGTTGGATCCTAGCTGAAAGGAATGAACGACCACGAAATGCCCTGAAGACCACTTTCTTTGGCCAAACACGGCTTGTGACACGCTCGTGTCACAGGCTGTGTACCTTAATCGGCAAGAAACTGACTTACATAGACCAGGACACGGTCGTGTGACACGCCCGTGTCATAGGCCGTGTGCCAGACACAGCTTCGGACACGCCCGTGTCCATCCCGTGTTTAACACCTTGAACAAACACAGAGAAGGACACGACCCTTAGCATGCCCGTATCATAGGTCGTGTGCCCTACTCGAGGATCGTCGAGTGCATTTCGTCGAACTCACTCGAGAACTCATCGAGCTCATAGCAGGACACGGCCCTGGACACGCCCGTGTCACAAGCCGTGTACCCCACTCGTCGACTGCATTTCGTCGAGCTCACTCGAGACCACCCTGCAGCTCTTGAGTGCAAGACACGGTCCTGGACATTCCTGTGTCCCCGGCCATGTACCTCACATAGAGTAGGAAATAGCTTGGGGACACGCCCGTGTCCCAGGCCGTGTTACCCACTCTCCTCAGCCTAGTCATCCTCGAGACTTGGGGCGTTATACAAGTTCTTCTTCATCAAGAGATGAAGATGGCTCTGAATATAAGGAAGACAGAAATCAAATGACTAAAAGATATGGTGAACTTTTGGAAGCATTCAGAAGGAGTAATCTGCTGACCAAACAGCATGCTCAGGAGATTTCATCTCTAAAGCTTGCTGCTTCCCAGCATTCTGAAATAACAACTTTGTTATAGCAGAAAACTAGGGAAGTTAGCTAGCTGAAGAACATTTTCGTTATTCAGATGGGCACCATAACCTTTAAGAATGATCAGATCATGAATCTTGAAGGTAAACTCCAAAAGGAGAAGGAGCTAGTGGCTAAGTTTTCAAAGCCATGTACTGTGTTACCTTTGATAGATTCCTTCTCCTCCCAAAAGGATAAGAAGGGGTTAGGATTCAAAGGAAATTCTAGAGCTGCCAATTCCAAAAGGAAGGGCAAAGCTCAAGTGCAACCATTAGACTCCATGCCTCCTATTCCTTTCAAGAGTGTGCTACTACCATCTAACAGTTATGATCAAGAGAGTATATTTGGTCACTGGGAGAATGGTGGATCCACCAATGAGAATAAAGCTGTTCACCATGATGGTGGTAGGAATGGAAAGGGTGTTAGTGCCCACAAGGCAGCCCATGAGGAGATCCAAATGGCCTACCCAGGACTATTTGTGTTTGGTGCACATGCCCCAACACTCAAGAATAAAGCTACAGCCCTTCTCAAAATTTGTCAGTCTACAATCAGACCAAAGGATAGTCTGTCAGCAAACCAGACTGGGGCATATCTAAAGCCATCAGGAGCATACTCTCTGAAAAGAAGGCAGTCGCAGGTTGTGTTCAAGATACTCTAAGTACCTCTGGTGCCAGACAAATCCCAAATCAGGTTGTGGCTGGAAGACATAAGAAAGAGGCTGCTGCTATACCTGCTGGACTGAGAGTTGCTGACAACAATGCTGTTAAACTAGCCCTAAAAGAGGTACAACATCTATTAGTGCTGGTGTTGTGGCCAAGTGGGCCACTATGCCATTGATTGTTGGCACAATATTAATGTCCAGAGAGCTAATGTTGGCTTACCTGTCAGAAGAGTTGCATGCAAGCATATTCATTTTCAGCCTAACATGCACCTAGGACCCAATAAGAATTATGGTTTTAAGGGTAAAATGATTTATTTCTTATAGGTGAGTCCATGTTGCCATACCCCTATATGGTACTTGGACAGTGGTTATTCCAGGTACAGACTGAAATAAAGTGCATCCTGAAGGATTTCATTCCAATAAAGAATGGACCTAAAGTGATATTTGGTGGATCAGATAGAGGGATCACAAAAAGTTATGCTAAGATTACTAATGGTTTAGTCACTTTCACAAAAGTAACTTATATGGAAGGATTGCAGCACAACCTTATAAGCCTAAGCCAATTATGTGATCTTGACTATGTCATTTCATTCCACAAGGATAAGTGTCATATAAGAAGAACAAGTGACCAAGAGGTCACTTTGACTGGTACTAGGAGTGGGAATGTATATTGTCTTAATTTTATTTATTTATCATCAGACTCTCCCATTTGTCTAGTTGTAAATGAGAAAGCCACACATTGTGTCAAATGACACAAGAGGGTAGCTCATTTGAATTATAATACTATAGGAAAGCTCTATAGTAAAGAGTTAGTTAGGAATGGTCATAAAATGAAATGCCCTAAGGAAGGTATTTGTTCTGCATGCCAAAAGGGTAAGGAGACAAAAGCTTCCTTCAAAAGCATTGAGACTTAAGATTTTGTGAGGTGTTTATACCTCTTGCATATGGTCTTATTTGGTCCAATGTCAGTTCATAGTCTAGGTAGGAAGGTATACACCTTTGTAGTTGACGACTTTTTTAGATTTGTTTGGGTATTCTTTTTGAAGAAAAAGTCTGAAACCCCAGATGTCTTCGAGACATTTTGTCATGCAAATACAAAATGAGCAGAACAATACTGTGGTCCAAATCAAAAGCGACAATAGGACTGAGTTTCAGTCTGAATGCATGACAAGAATCTGTGAACATCATAGGATTCAGCAAAAGTTTTCCTCTCCAAGAACACCCCAGAAAATGGGGTAGCTGAGAATAAGAATATAACTCTCATAGAAGCTGGTAGAACTCTACCTAAATGACACTTCTCTCTGGGGGGGGGGGGGGGCCCCAGAATGTTTCTGGCTGAGGCTGTAAATACAGCTTGTCATGTCCATACAGGGCTTCTATCACCAAGAGCCACATTAAGACTCCCTATGAGATTCTAAAGGGTAGGAAACCAAACCTTGCATATCTCAGAATTTTTGGGAGCAAGTGTGAAAGTGTTATCAGTTGTCTACCTAAAACAC